>BSBK01004481.1:702500-990890 GCA_027943335.1 Chamaecyparis obtusa
CTAAGCCTCCTCCATAGTTATTCTTCATGTTTCGGATGCCTCTGGATTAGTGAGTTTTACCTTGCACTATTTATGTATACCTTGAGTAGAGAGCTTTTAGGATCCTTTCCTTAGCTTGATCTATTTGATGTTTGTTATTCGAGTGGGATCTGTTGTTATCTCCTCAGCATGGTGGGAGTGGACCATTTAGGTTCACGAGGTCGGGTGGTAGTGATTCATTTACCATTTGAGATTTTGACATTGGTGTACCAATGCTAGATGATCCCTATGGAAGTTGTTCCTTCTTGATCTTCATTGATGGAGTTGTGTTCTTCTTCCTCATCTTCTTGTGATCATGTATCTTTGTATTAGTTATTCAGAGATGTTATGTGTACTTCTTTTTGGTTATTGTATTACATACCCTATGACATGTGTAGTGGATGTAGGTATATGGATACCTTATGGTACCAGTTGTATTTATGTTGTCTTTGATGTGATGTGGTTTTTACCTTTCATTGTTTATATGAGATTTGTAATTGTACCTAATCTAATTTAATTAATTATGTAAACATAATCTTCGTCGAGGAACCCTTGAGAGTTGTAACCTGTGTTGGTTAATGTTTTAATGTGAATAAATGGTAATTGCTTCCTTATTGATGTTTATCTTGTATGTTAACTTTTAAAAAAAATTTATTCTGCAAGCTTAGAATCATGTTTAGGTTAAGTTCTCCTAGGTTCCCTGGTGGGGCATTACAGTTAGAATTTTACATTTTTTGGCTCAATTTTCCTTAGCTTGTATCTTATTATTTCAATTTGTCATATTCTCTTTCCTCTACACTTTTACAGGATATTGAACATGAAAGAAAATGAAGTGAGAACCCTGAGGCAATGGATGAGGATGATAGTGATGAGGTAGCTAAAATAAAGGCTTCTCATTTTGAGGAGTCAATGAAATATGCCCAAAAAGTGTCAGTGATGTATTTTCTAAGATGATTTCCCCCACCAAGATGATGTGCATCCAATTTATGGAGATCTACTAAATGTTTTATATGATAAAGATCACTACAAGTTGGCCCTTGGCTAGATCAATATTGCTCGCAATCTCATTGCCAAAGTGACCAAAGACTATGTTAGGCTGATAAAATATGGGTATTCTCTTCACCGCTACAAATCTTTGAAGGTTGCTGCACTTGGACGAATATGTAGCATTGTTAAGAGAATTGGACAGAGTTTGGCTTACCTCAAACAGGTGAGGCAACATATGGTTATGTTGTTTTTTCTATCTATCTGGCTTTCACTACTTGTTGTTCCTTGGGATATCTTGCAAGGGTTCTATAAATTAATGGTGTATATTTTGGTGGGTGTCTTGTATGGGCCTATGAACCTTTTTATCTTGTCTTTTTTTTCAATCCTACAACTAGATTTTGATATGTGGATTGCTTGTAAGGAACTTTGATACCGCCATTTCAGTAGTTCTTCATATGATAGTTTTCTATGCAATCCCCAGTCTAGGCTTTATTTGTAGATTTTTTATCTCAATATTAAAAGAATTAATTTAGTTAAATAAATCTTTATGTCCCAAAGACAATGACAACTAGGATGTGAATTTAATCTTTCTGATAACTAAAGAGTCAAAAAAGATAACAGATGGTTCAATATAACCTACAACTTTGTCCATGTAAGAGTTGAACACTAAAGTTTATGGTATGAAGACCTGCAACTTGCAGCTAAGAATATGATACTAAATAATTATGACTTATTTTAAAAATTTAGGAAAACTTAACCATTTCTATAGTGATTACTTAAAAAAAAGAATACTTGATTGATGACTCAATATACAAATGGTTAAATTTATATATGAAAGCTTCTTTCTCTTGGTAATTTGAGTTTATATAAAAATGTGTTTGGTGTTGTTTGTAGAACAAATTTTCACATAAAATAAGGAACATTACCTTACAAACCATCTAAACACTATTATTAAAAAACACGTAACAAAACATAGAAACCCAAAATATCCTTTAGACAATAATAGATTGGCTTGTTGAACCCTTGTCAAATAGACTTACAGAGTATAGTAGACTGTAATATAATAGAGATAATAGGAGTATAGGAGACTCTATCGCATGTTGATATACAAAAATTTTCCAGCCCGTGCTGAAAAACTCAATTCTAGTGCTTGTACTACATGACTGATGCCAAAACAGGGCTCTCCCAATCACTCACTGTGACCCCAAATCTACAAACTCTCATGTTTTAAGTAATTTTATACGATCACTAGCACATTATAACCTCCACTGCATATGCATCTTCTTAGAATCTAAAAACTCCCCATCATTGATTCTCATCAATGTACCAATTTGGATAGTAAGTCTAATTTAATTTGTCTATGGACTGAGACCTTAAATTATTGAGCTTCTCTTTGTTTTGAGAATAGTTTAACATTCTCTACTTAACAAGGCCAACCACGTGAAGTTGGAAGCTCATCTGGCCCCTCCTAGGAGCCTTGTATGACCCTTTACGACATTTTAAGGCCTCTAAGATGTATTCTTAGGGATCTTAAATGGTCATAAAGGGTCATAAGGGGTCCTAGGACACAATAACTGAGAAACGTAATTGTAGGCATCATGGTCACATTTTTTTGGAGACAACATAATTGAGTGGTGTACCTAGATGATGGAGAGTAACTTCTTCACCTCTGGTTCCAAGTTGTTCTCCATCCTGTAGTGTCAACTTGGAATTGGAGGTGAAGAAGTTGCACTCCATTATCTAGGTATACAACTCAATTATGTTGTCTCCAAAACAATGTGACCATGATGCCTACAATTATGTTTTTTAGCTATTGTGAAATCTACATTTATGTTTCTCAGTTCTCTGCAATACTCTTCTTGCATCTTCTTCTTACTAATTGCAACCAAAGCTTCCTTTTCATCAGGATTAAACTCCACTTCCCCCATCTCATCATCCTCATCACCCTTAGCTGCCATCCTAAACCCTTTTTCCCTCTCCAGTTCTTCAAGCCTCTGCAAGATATCTAGATAAATAAAGTCTGCAATATTGTGTCTATCCATGATATCAGGAATATCATCTTCTTTCTACTCTTAATTTGCCAAAATATACCACTTCTTCAAGCTTGTAGAGTAGTCTCTAGTGGTTGCAAATCAAACTTATTACAAACTACAATAAGAGGCTTAGTAAGTCTAGTTTAATTTGTCTGTGGACTGAGACCTTAAATTATTAAGCTTCTCCTTGTTTTGAGAATAGTTTAATTAACATTCTCTACTTAACAGGGCCAACCACGTGAAGGTGGAAGCTCATCTGGCCCCTCCTAGGAGCCTCTTATGACCCTTTACAACATTTTAAGACCTCTAAGATGTATTCTTAGAAGTTGTAAATGGTCGCAAAGGGTCGTAAGGGGTCCTGGGACACAACAACTGAGAAACATAATTGTAGGAATCATGGTCACATTTTTTGGAGACAATGTAATTGAGTGGTATACCCAAATGATGAAGAGCAACTTCTTCTTCTCCGGTTCCAAGTTGACACTATGGGATCCCAAGACCATAGATAAGGAATAAATTTAGAGAGTGGAGGAGGGCCATAATGACAAAAATAATACAGGACAAACCTCAAGTTAAATGAGGCAACTAAAAACATTTTAATAGAATTTTATTATTAAAATTTGCATAGAGGGGGCTCAGAACACTAGTATATGCAAATTTCATTATTTAATAATAAAAATCTATTAAAATGTTTGCAGTTTCCTCATTTAACTTAAGGTTCATCTTGTATTATTTTTATCATTATGGCCCTCCTCCGCTCTCTAAATTTATTCCTTATCTATGGTCTTTGGATCCCATAGTGTCAACTTGGAATTAGAGGAGTAGAAGTTGCTCTCCATCGTATAGATATACAACTCAATTACGTTGTCTCCAAAAAATTGTGACCATGGTACCTAAAATTATGTTTGTCAATTATTGTGAAATCTATATTTATGTTTCTCATCTGTCATGTTTATGTGCATATTTTTTATGTGTTTAGGAAGACATCTTTCTAGCCTAGGCCTAGATCCTTCGGCAATTAGCTTCATAATAATGTAGATGACATATTCCTTGTTCTTGTCAAACTTCCTTGGTATGGTAGGCCTGCTCTCTATAGTACTCTTCTTAAATTTGTGTTCGATGATCACCCCTTCTTCCTTCAAAGCACTCATAGAGAGTAGCACACCATCATCCCCCCCTCTGGATTCCTAAAGAACCCACCCATATTTTTCCTAGCCTTAGATCTCATCTCCGCAACCAATTTTGCATCTTCCTCCGGTAGTGTCTCTAGTGTTAGTTTATTTGAGATTCTAGCAAGGAATGAACAAACTATAGAGGTCTTCCAAATACTACTAGTTGGTGTAGGAGCACCAAGCTTGAAGGTAGGAGTCATGAAGAGCACCAGGGTCACTAATGGATCCTTAGGTGTAGTTGAAATTACCAAATGGAATTCAAAGGTCAAGGAACAAATGGAGTAACCAAGAAAACACTATACGTTAAATCATGTGATTGATAGAAAATTGGGGCTCACTTGAGCCGTAAATATGAATAATTATTCTAAAAAAAGATGTAAACCATATATATGCGCACTTGAGGAAAAGAGAAGCTACATCATATCCATATTAAAATATTAATTACAATATGAAAATACTAAACTAACTAATTCATGAGTTCATCTTTGCATAAGGTCGCAACAAAGATATGTGATTACAATACAAAGAAGGCATCGTAAAAATATAATTTTGGAATTTGCCCTAGCCTGACAGGTTTTGCACTCAAATCCTTCATCACAAATAAGTGGAGATGGGAAGATAGATGCAGAAGAGTTTTCATCGACCCAACTAAATTATCTGCATCCATTATTTCCCTGTGATTCCCAATCTACATTAGTTCTTATAATATAATGAATAGTATTTACATTAGAAACATTAAATATATACACATTAGCAACCTTTTTTCTATTTGGGCAGCACCAAAATTATCGTCTAGGGTTGCTTTGTGTCCATGAAGTCTTCAACACACACTGCCCACCACCACATTAATAGTTTGGCACATTGACAAGAGCCATCAAGCCTATATCAATAATGCACCACACCATCGTTACTACATTTATTACATAAATATTATAACATATAATCATATGACTATAATAATCATACATTCAACACTATTGTTCTATTGTAGATTCAAGTACTTAAAAAATGTTTGCAATCAATGGTTTGAACAAAGATGTCATTCTAGGGAAGCAAGGACAATTTAACTATACCTAAGCTAGAATTAGTCAACTTCAATACTTTCAAAACTGAATATGAAATAGGGATATAAACAAGAACTATCCACACAGGTTATAGAGACTAAAACCTTACTATTGATCCATACAGGTATAAGACAAAATAGATTTACATAAACCAATTAACTCAAAACACAAACCCTTTTTCAAATAATTTAATTTTAACTTTGGTTGTGTTAAAGGAACTTTGTTGACTTTATTTTGTAGTTGTTTAACATGAGATTTTGTAGATTAATAGGAGTTCACATTTGTATGGGAACGTATCATTCAATTGAGCATTAATCCCCATCTATATCTAGTGAGATGAACATAAATCATGTAGCTCATGCTAGTGTGCTTGGATTAGACTAGACATTATCCAACCCCCTGTGAGGGTTGTCACTATTATTAATTTATGTAAAAGGAGGACCACCTGTGTGTTATAGCACTTTATATAAATACTCACTATTTGGATAATGTCTAGTCTAATGAAAAATAGTGTATACAAGGTATCCAAGCACACTAGCATGAGGTACATGAATTATGTGCATCTCATTAGTTATAGATGGGCAACTATGGCACACTAGTATCTGTGAACTCCTATTAATCTACAAACTCTCATGTTAAACAACTACAAAATAAAGTCAATATAGTTCTTTTAACACAACCTGTTGGTGTCCAAAATGATGCTTATGCTCTAATAGGCTACCAATGTACCTTGAGACTGATATTAGGAATGGTTAGTTCCAAGTGTGGGAGCTCTACAAGGCAACTGGACCAACTATAGGGACTTAATATGCCCTCTTCTACTTCTGGCTCTGCAAAACCAAGCCGGGTGCACCTAACCTAGTATAAAATATACTTCATACACCAAGAACTATGTTTGAATAATAGATAATAGGATAGTAAGAAAGTATTAAGTGTTAACCACACACTCATTGACTCTCCATTACTATGGGTAGAACCACATACAACCAAATACTCAAAACTTAAAAGGATGGTTCTTAACTTATGCTTTTGGGATCATAATAACAATAATCAGTATTTTTTGATAAAGAGGTAATCATTTAGGTGAGTGCCTCATCCATTGGGCAAGATCTCCTAGAACATGAATGCTACACACACTAGATAATAGCTGAGATTCCAAGCCATAAACACACCTACAATCCCCTTTACTACTTATGAGATATCCTTACATAGACAATAAGATAGATCTATGTCCTATCTAAAGCATCATTTCATCTAATCCCGGATTAGAGCTCAAGAATGGATACATATACATAAAATAATATGCAAAGGACTAGAAAGTTTAGAATCTATCTAAGTTGATACAAAGGAGAGATAAGAGTCATGTACTTGTATTAAGTATGAAGAATCCTTAAGTGTAAACAATCAATCTAGAGGAGTCAAGCTTGTAAATTACAGCTTAGACCTGCAACTTTTTCTCTATCATCAACAAAATACCGAATGCAAAAGTGTTACAATCTTGGATCCAGGACTAGGAACACTTCAGAACTTCAAAGATGGAACCCTTTGAAAATCAATAAAAATAACATATATACCCATGGTTACCTTGAAATCCCACACAAGTTAGGATGCAACAAGCTAAGGGTAATTGTTAGATTAGGTGAAAGACTAATCTCCCAAGAACACCTGCATGCATAACCCTATCACATGGAAGAAACAAAGCACAAAAGGCAAGAAAAATCTATGGAGGCCAAAAAGCCAGAGACATCATATGCACAATATTACAAATGATATTCAAATCTCTTCAAAAATACAAAGAGGTGAATCCTTATAAAAGGAATCACAAAACCCTAAAAGGGAAAACCCTAAAGAATAATAAGATGCCTAAGTCTAACTTAAGTGTAGAGAATAATAGACTAATAATTAAATTAATTAATTATTAGCTATAATATGACTACTCTAACACCCCCCCTTAAGTGTAACTTAGGGAGAAGCTAAACAACTAAGGACTAAAAGATGCATGAAAACAAAAATGCATGAAAGAGCAATGGGTCCCGGCAACTAGGCCTGATCAGGTACCCAAGTACAAGAAATAAACTAGATGAAGGAAACAAAGCCTCCAATCTAGGGAATGTCCCAGAGAAAGCAACAAGAAAGAGCATGAAGCATCTCTAAAGCATGAAGCTACAAATACTGTCAGAAGAAACTACTGGAACCCCCACTAAAATAGTGCATGACTAGGTAGAGAAGACAAAGTTTGAAGAGCTGATCAATCGAAGAGGTGGCCTCCAAAAGTAGGAATAAATGAGTGTCTATATAGTAGATGATCCATCTCACTGAAATGCATAGGTACCTAGCCACTACATCCACCCAGTACATAGGAACAAAAACTATATACTTAGATCACTCAATCAAACCAAGGAAGCAATAGAACCAACAGGTGAACCCCCCCCATAATGCTGAATAGGGAGAGGGGTGACAGGAACACTAAAATGCAATGCCAGAAACATCTACAAGAAGAAGAATCAAGAACACCAACAGTGCAACACAAGTACAAGCACAGGATAAAGGGCAGTGTCATAGACACACAACATGGGATAATGTCATGGAAGGTACACTCACTTGACAAAGATGGATGAGAACAAAAGGAAAAACATCATAACCCCCCATGGCACTTTATAACTGAGTGTGAGTACAAAAAAACACAAGGAGTACAAGATCCCAGATATGAAAAAGTAGGCACTTTATCTTAGTGCGTTTACAGAAAAAGGAATGCAACAGAAGAGAAGCATACAATGATCAGAAGTCAGAAAGAAGAGTGAGCCAAAAGAACAGAAGAAGAGATCCCAGGACTTGTAGAACCCAAGTAATCCGCTAGAGTGTGAAAGTACAAAACTCAGAGGAGAGAAAACCTAGAGCAGAATCTGGATGAAAGACCCCTGCAACTAAATAACTCACAAAACCAGCTTTCCAACGATATCTAGTGAGCCCAAAAATGAGTCCGGATGAGTGAGATATGGCTCCCGGAAGGCAAAAAATAAACATCACCTTTGATAGAAAAAAACACTATCAAAATAGTAGAGCCAAAAAACCTAACCTCTATAATTGGAAAGAGCTCAGAAAGAGCTTTTTGATAATATAAAGAAGTCCAAAAAAGGCCTCCGTATGCTTAAGATATTGCAAAAAATGCCCAGGTACCTCTAAAAAACTTCAAAAAAGAGGCCAAGCTGCTAATGTAAGTAAACTCTTGCATAAAAATGATGGCCAAATGGCCGTCATAGGCTTATCCACCCAGGGGCTAAAAGAAATAAGCCCTGGTCACGTAGGTGACTAGGGGCTCCACAAATAGGCGTAGGGGGCCAGGGCCTAGTTCCCCATGTGACCAAAATCCTCGCAGAAAGGGGGCCAGCGGAGCAGAAGGGAGCCGGTGGTGGTGGGGGCTGGCAGAGCTAGGCCGGTAGAGGGCCACGGGGCCGCAGAGCAGAGGTGGCATAGACCACGTCGGAGGTAGAGCATGTGCTAGCCAGTGCCAGTGCCTATGGCGGAGGCTCTGTGGAGGCCGCAACTGGGTGCGAGGTGGCTGCTCGGCAGTGCACTAGTGGCTGCTGGGTAGCCCCTTTTAAAAACAAAGGCTACATTATTTTTTATGCAAAAATCAATTAAAAATTGATTTTTTTTGTAATTTTTTTTGGTTTCTATGCCCGTACGGCCCTAGGAGGCTAAAAAATTCACCCAGAAGTCCCAGAGGTCAAAAATAACAAATTTTATATGGTTTTTGACTCTCCCGAGCCTTCTGAGCGCAATGATAGCATCCGTTTTTGCTCAAAATACCCCCAAAATTTATTTTTTCTTTTTTGCAGTCAAAAAAGAAATAAAAAGTAACATCCTACTTCTGAATCACTTCAACAAAAACATGAACAGTGAGCAGCAAGATGGCTCTGATACTATGTTAGATTAGGTGAAAGACTAATCTCCCAAGAACACCTACATGCATAACCTTGTCACATGGAAGAAGCAAAGCACAGAAGGCAAGAAAAATCTATGGAGGCCAAAAAGCCAGAGACATCATATGCACAATATTACAAATGATATTCAAATCTCTTCAAAAATACAAAGAGGTGAATCCTTATAAAAGGAATCACAAAACCCTAAAAGGGAAAACCCTAAAGAATAATAAGATGCCTAATTCTAACTTAAGTGTAGAGAATAATAGACTAATAATTAAATTAATTAATTATTAGCTATAATATGACTACTCTAACAGTAACCATGGTTAGGGTTAGGGTTTTCCATCTATTAGGCATTTCAAGTTCATCAAAATCTGATACAATTCAGAGGGAAAACACTAAGTCCTAAATGCACTCAATCAACATCTGATCTTCAATCATGAGAAACTCTGAAAAGGCACCGAAGATCAATAAAAAATCTACAAAATTCAAATTGGAAGTGACCCTAAAACTACTTTTGGTACATTTCATTAACTTCTCCGCATTGAAACATCTCTTCTGCAATCATCTCACACCCTAGAGCACACTGGAGTGGTGGAGAAAATTAGTTTTACCAACTCTGGCCCTTTCTTTCATCAATTTCAGTCCTTTCTGGTCACAGGAAATATTCTGAGAGATTTGAATTTAAACCTGAACAGTTACTTTATGGTTTTACCCTTGAATCGGCGGCCTACATTTGAAATCAGATTTACATTAAGTCATGGCCATCGATCCTTACCTTCCTGGGCTATTCCACTTAACTGTTTACCCTTAGTTGCATAGTCGTCTAGTCGTCAACTTAACTACCACAGGAATTCTAGCTATATATGTGCTTGGTCACATGATCGTAAGGCACCAAAATAACCTTTGCAATCATGTGACTGTGGCTTCTTAACAACGTAATGCTGATCACAAACCATCCTAAGAAGTCCTCGATTACATTACCTTCACAACTCTGCAAGTCCACAATGACAAAATACTTCTATAGTTGTCGCATGATTGCATAGCTAGGAGATGGGATATGTGAACATGCGACACACTACAATCCTCTACCTCCACATAACTACCGCCGCCATGAGTTAGCACAAAATGTTAGTCACATGATCGCATAGCCTTGAAAAAGGCTATGCGAACATGTGACTAACCACTACTTACCATGCCTCGGCCCTGTCAACAACTGCCATGCCTTAGACCTAGGCCCACCTAATGCCACATGTCACACCACCATTCACTGCAACTCTTGAGTCATACCTACCATAGGACTCACTTTTACAAGCCTTCAAAATTGAATGGCGGGCGCATGATCGCATGGGTCTAACACCTCCCATGAGATCATGCGCCAACCACTAGATCTGCCACGCCATCCTCCCCTTTGAATCTCTCAAGCCCATTGATGAATTACCACATGACCACCTCAAACCAACCAAAAGATGCCACATCACCACCTACCATTGGGCCTCAACAAGGAAGAACCTTGTCGCATGGTTGCAAGCCATGAAAATGGCCCTTGCGATCATGCGACAAGGCCATAAGACCGCCACCTCTCCACCAATGGCCCCACAAGAAAGATGTCAACTGGTTGCATGGTCACATGTTAGAAATTATTGACATGTGATCATGCAACAACCAATCAATTTAAAGCCCTTGAAGACCTGGGCCCACCATCCAATCGCAGCTGCACAGATAGGAAATGCCATCAAATAGGCAGAAGTGTGAGGTCGAAAACACACAGGGTTTTTGATAATGACACAAAGGTAAGCAAGGATGTGAAAACATCAAGGGTTTTCATGCAGGCCAAAAAGGTCGAAAACATCATAGATTTTCAAAAACACTATGGGTTTTTGACACTGTGGCAGATTCTAAAACTATTTCCTACAGACCTTTAAACTTTAATAACTCCCTAGGTTTTGTGATTCAGGAGATGCAATTTGGACTAGAGCAAGGTGACAACATGAAGAACATGGGGTAGGACACTTTTACAAAAAAATTTGTAGGGAAGAGGCCATTTTCATAGGATTTTGCTGTGACTAGAAAATGGACTAACACAACCAAAGTTAAAATTATATTATCTAAAACAAATGGTGCCTTAGAGGGATAGAGGAACACTTTACTAAAAAGATTTGACTATTGTTTGTGAAAATGCCTCCAAGGAATGTAGGTACTACCAAGGAGATCCAGGAGTTGAAGGAGAAGAACACAAGGTTGCAGGAATCTTACAATGCACTTTTGGCCAAGCTTGAAGCACTAGAATCCAATCAAAGAAGAGTAGCAAATGAAGGTGTTGATAGTGAAGAAGAGGAAGAAACCCATAAGGAAGGGGAAGGAGAGGAAGAAGAGGAACAAATAGATCCTAAAGAGCAGAGGACAATCAGGATATTCAAGGCTATGAAGAATGAGAAGCATAAGGTGAGGGGAGATATCCCTATGTATGATGGAAGTCTGAAAGAAGAAGAGCTTTTGGACTAGATTGCATCAATGGATGCATACTTTGAAGGTGAAGAGGTACCAGAAGATCAAAGGGTCAGATTGGAAAAAGAAAAACTCAAAGGGCATGCACTCCTATGGTGGAATCATGAGGAGGTAGACATAAGGAGAAGAGGTAAGTCAAAGATTCTCTCTTGGGATAGGATGATAGAAAAATTGAAAGGTAACTTTCTTCCTAAAGACTTTGATGTACAAATGCATAAAAAAATGCAAAGTTTAAAACAAAGAGATTTAGATGTTAAAGCATATATGGATGAATTCTATAAACTAAGCATAAGGTCAGGATTGGAAGAAGATGAAGTTGTTAAGGTTGCTAGATATTTAGGTGGTTTAAAATTTAACATCCAAGATGAATTTGTGGCTTCTAACCCCAAAAGTGTGAAGGAATGTTACCACTTGGCCCTTAGAATAGAGGATAAATTGAAGAGGAAAAGTGAAAGACAAAATATCAGCAATAGAGGAGGTTCTTCAATGAGGGGAAGAGGAGGAAGAACAAATCAGGTTTGGGAAGAAAAGGACAAAGGATTGAATAGGACAATGCTGCACAGTCTTAGAAATGAAGACTTTTGGAATTTAAACTATGTTCAAATAGGTTCAATCAAGTGTCCTATTGAAGGGCATCTAGTAAACAACCATGTTTAGATGTGGATAAATAGTGGGAAGAAAGAACCAACTGTCAAGGCACCATATTCCTAAAGTACAGATTTAGACTCAGACATCCAATGCCAGGACTGATTCTTGGGACAAATATCCTTTCAAAGGTGATGAACATGGTGCAGGGGCACCTAGAACATCCAAAGACTACTAGGATTTCATAATGAAAACCATTCAGCTAATGACATCTAAATACATCAATTGGAATGTTTTGGCACCTATAATGGCCTATAAGGTCATTCCATGCAATGCAAATGGAAAATATGTAATAAGTCTTAAAAGGCCTAATTGGCCTTAGGACCAAAATAAGAGCCTAGGATGGTATTTTGTGTTACAAGTTTATAATAGTTTAGATTTGATTTTAATAATCCTTAATAAGTTCATTTGGGTCACATTTCAACGTCTTAAGGCTTCATTATCTTTAAAAGTTTCAAAAACTCCAAATTTGTAATGTTGCAAATTCAAAAACTTGAAATGCAACGGTTATTATAAAATGGAGGGAATTGGATTTGTTATGTTTTAGTGCAAACTAATCCATACAACCAATTGGGATTGGTTGGGGTATTTTCTAGGATTCCATCAAATATGTCAAAGTTTCATTGTACGACAGAAGAGGCCTGGTGTACGAACTGTACTGAGTTTTTGATAAATAAACTTCTTTCAAATGCAATTTCCTTGAGTTCTTAGAGTGATTTTGGATTCATTTTGTCATTTTCTTACATTTCAATGCATTTATAATAGTTATATATTGATCCTAGACCACATCTATGCATTTGTGAGGTCTGTATTTGTATTTTTACTCAATTAATTCTGACTGGCATAGTAGTTTCAGCCATTCCTTTGATAGTTTTGTGAGTTTCCAATTGAATATGGTCATTCCATGACCTCTAACCACTATAACACATGGAATTATTGAGTATTAACATGTACTATAGCTCTCTAATCCATTAATGTAATGAGAAGGAAGAATGTTTGGGTGATCACCATAATTTATAGAGGAAGCTTAATGAATTTTCTTGGTATGCTACAAAAGTAGCCATTTTGTCTAAGGGAGGAACATAAATTATGATTTGGATCATCTTATAATGATCATCTAATGGTGAAACAACTACCTAATGGACCTATAAGTGATCGGAGATAGGATATTTAAGAATACCCTAAAGCTTTAGTGGTTACAATTGAAGCTCTTGTAGGCCCAACCAATTATCACAATAGAATAATAATGGTGATTCAAACCATGGACAATTGTTCCAACCAACACTATCAAAACTCCTTAGTATCTAAATTTCTTCAACCATAGGATGATTCTTCTAACTACCAATTTCCTTGAATGGGATTTGTAAAGTTCCAAGTGACACTTTTCTTCACAGATATCAACTGGTTGCTGATATTTAACCTGATTCCTGATTTCCTTCAATATCACAATATTTCTTTGGTTATTAGCCTACAACTGTGTTCCTCCTTCAATCGATTATTGGATTTGGGTCAAGGTTGTTCTGCATAGAATTCACTATCTTCTAATGTGTCACACTAAATCTTCTAAGTAACTTTAACCACTCTACTCCAGCACTATCGATTGTCACAGAGACACTCTAATCTAGTTGATCAAGTTAGATTAGGGTCATCTGGAATGGTCTAACAGTGGGTCATTACAATGGTTATTGTCATTTAGAATTCTTCAATGTTCCTGAGGCTTTCAAATTTAACTAAGCCTTGAATCTAGATTATTCCTAGGACATTGTTGCAAGCATTTTCTTACTTTGATAGTTAAACACATAGCATATATCTAACTAGGGCATCAATCTTGAAGTAGCGTAGCTACTTCCCCCAAATCTGAGCACTTCGGTTATTAGAATTCATTTCCTTGTCTTTCTTCTCACCCAATGGCATTGGAGACCAATGGAGAAATCACAAGTCAAGGTACACTGTCCATGACAAAGTCGACTGAGGAGTTTTTAGGCCAGTCTGATAGAGAGTTTATTATCTCATGGGCACAACAAAAAAATTTCAATAAAATGTTTGTAGAACTAACAAATGAACTTCAAAACCATTGATGCATCGAAGGCTAAACTTGCAGAGATGTTCAATCTATCCACTCACTTCGCAAATTGACAAAGCATGATATATAAACCAAAACATACTCAGGGAAAATGAAATCTAATCAATGTAGTTACATGACCATTTTTGTGATAATAGTCAACTATTTGTTCATTGTGCAACTAACTATGTAAAATAGAGATAAAACTAATCAAGTGAACATCAAGAACTGTGAATGCATCAAATGGACTTGCAGTGGTGTTTAGTCTCTACATTCCCTTCACAAAAGACAACCTAGCAAATACCCAATACATGATGCCCTGGCACATTGATCATGGTCCCTAAGTAGGTAACCAAATAAAATAATGCTAGACAAATGCAGAGTAAGGAAATCCTTACAGGCAGTCCTCCTTTTACCCCAAATCATAGTGGCAACCCTTGCAGGCAGGTGGTCCTCCTTTTACACCAAATCATAATGGAAACCCTTACAGGAAAGTGGTACTCCTTTTAAACCAAATCATAGTGGCAACCCTCATAGGAAGGTGGTCCTCCTTTTACACCAAATCACAATGGAAACCCTCACAAGAAGACAATCCTCCTAAAACTCTCACCAAGTAATAGTTTAAACAATCGTAGGCTCCAGCTCCTTCACAGGCTCCAAGTGAAAACCAAACAACAAAATGAGATACACAATCTTTTTTCTTTTTCAAGTTAGGCCTCTGTTGGTCAAAATTTTGACCTACATGGTATTGGTCAAAATTCTGACCAACACGGGCATGGATTAAAAAAGAGAGAAAGTTTTCCTTCTATAATCCAACCAACATAAACATTTTTAATTGATGGTAAAAAATTTTGGTAGAAAAATGAGGTCAAATGTAGTACTGAATGGCAGCCCATAGTCTAGGCGACCATTTTAGGGTCCATACATTTTCCCCTTTTTGACTAATGTGTGATCTTTATGGGAACACATGTAGTCAAAGAATGCAGTTGATGTGTGAGATTGATTTGGGATCACAAAACAACCTAGATGTGTGATCGATGGATAGGAACACATCAAGACAAAGATAAGCTAATTGAAAAAGACAAGGTCAACACCCCTACAAATAGGTAATTGACATGTCCAAGATAAGAATCTCAAGCAAGGTTTCCCCAAGTGGAGAAATTGATAGGATTGATAAAGATGAATCAAGGATTAAATTTTTATAGGTATTTCCCCCTCGTGATCAAAATTGAAATGAGATAGAGGAGAAATAGAAAATTGATAAATTTAATTAAAATAAATTAAAGATAAGGTTCTTGATGTAATATGAAAGATATAAGGATCCCAGAACCAAGGTAGATCATCAAGCATGAAAGATTATACCCCAAGGTTGAATTAGAGGAAAAGAAGTGGGGTGAAAGTGAATGGAAGATAAAAGTTTGGAAGAAGTTGAAAGAAATGGAGAGAAGAAAGAGAATTTTCCTTAAGAAAGAGAAAGCCCCAAAATCAATCAACTGTTTAAGATAGAAAATTTTGATTGAGATCATGAAAGAAGATAAGGAAATGAAGATCAAAAAATGACCATAGTTGATTAAAAGTCCAAAAGAAAGATGAAGGAAAACCCTCTCAAACTCATAATGCAAAAAATTAACATGAAGTCTAACAATGCAAGCTACATGAAAATGCAAAGGTGTACTTGCAATAGAGCAACTGTAACATAGGATTTTGTGTTCATCATTCATTAGAGAATGTTAAGGTACTTATTTTCATCATTGGGCCATTATCAATGGACATCGAAAAATCACACAATCATCACTAGTCACAAGCACATATGAAGATATGAATGTGATTTATATCAGATTGGAATGTTGAAAGATTATAACATAAGCATCAAAGACATAAAGGTCAAGATGACTTCAATGTTAGGTTACCCAATTTAATATAGCAAAACCACACTTGCATCAAGGCATAGATGCCAGGATGACCATAAGAATGGTTGTGAAAAAATAGTCAAGGATGATGTCTCAAATCTCCTAGGTATTTCAAGGGGATAACAAGAGACACTCTAGAGTTTCAAGATCACACCCACAAGAAGAATGAAAATAAAAACATGCCCCATGCCCCAAGTCCTCTAGCTATGCATACTAGAGAGACTTATTAGACAAGGACACTCAATGAAAATCAATAATAGTCAGCACATAAAGAAAATATCATGACATAGCTCAAGCATTAAGTGTTGTGTTTAACAATTTAAGTGTGGTAACTAATACTGAGTTCCAAGGATAAGGAGAGAATGCTTGCAAGCCGGTAAGATCACATGACAAAACTGTGTAAGACCAAATTGATAAGTGTTGAAAAACACTCAATGTCAGGGGTTGTGTTGAAAAACACAGTTGGGGTGGTGTTGAAAAACATCATTTGTGAGGTGTTCTAAAGACTAATGCATCCAAGAGACCAAAGCTAACACAATTATGCCCCCTAGAAAAAGACAAAGACCAATTCCAAACCAAGACAACAAGGACAAGGCATGATGGAGAAAGGATAAGTGTTGAGGATGTCTGCTAAGAAATAGGGATGTAAAGGCCTCAAGTAGTGGGGTATGTGCAGGATCATGGTATGCCAAACTAGGCCCTTAAGTGACAATGAAAATTCAGAAAATTAGGTTTAGGCAAGTTGACATAAAAATTTGAACAAGTTATAAATATTATATCAAAAATATGTAAGAAGAGAATCTTTATAAAATTAAATTTAGTTTCTAAGATACTAGGCCTTTTTTGAAAAACAATTATTCTATATGTTGAAAATTTCAAATTTCAATGTAGTAGTACAAAAATTTTAGGAAAAAAATAAGAAGTAGGTGTATGTCTGACCACCTTAAACACAATCAAATGATAATTTGTTTTTACAAGATTCTAGATATAAGTAGTAGACTCATGTCCAAATGTGACACATTTTTTTGTAATTTGTTTCCAAGTAAATAATTAATTATGATTTTTCTTCTACAACTTTTCTAGAATACAAAAACTCTCGTGTCTGATCAGGTTAACTTAGTCTAAACTTTATCAAATTGATTTTTATTTTTATTTTTATTTTTTTTGCAGTAGGAAAATCATAGAATGTGACACATATTTTGGATTTCATAAATGTTATACAGTTTGAAAGTTATAGCTATTTTTAAATTAGTTTATCAATCGGGACTAGAAAGATAACAAGTAGTTGTATGTCTGACCACATTAAACAAAATCAAATGATAATATTTTTTTTATAAGATTCTAGATAAAAGTAGTAGACTCATGTCTGGATGTGATGTATATTTTTTTATTTTTATTTTTAAAGTAAAGAATTAATTATGATTTTTTTGCTACAAATTTTGCTAAATATAAAAACTCTTGTGTTTGACCACCTGAACTTAGTGTAAACTTCATCAAATTGAAAGTATTATTTATTATTATTTAATTAGGTGAAGTATAGAATGTGGTGTATATTTCAAATTTCAAAAATGCTATATTGTTTGAAAGTTATAGTTATTTTTCAAAGAGTTTATCAATCGGGGCTTCTTTTTCACATTGCCACTTTTTGGCATACCATGATCCTGCACATACCCAGTGCCTGTTTCTAGGTTTTCACCACTTGGATTTTATTGCAAATTTTATTTTTTTCATGACTTTTTATAATTTTTTTTCTACCAAGGTGCCTATTTCTAGGTTTTCACCAAGGCACTTTTTCTATTTTTTTTGAATTTTTTTATTTTTTTGGTATTTTTGAAATATATAATTTTTTTGGAGATACATCAAAGCTCCTATTGCTAGGTTTTCACTAAGATGATCATTGTTTTGAGACATTTTCAGATTTTTAGAATTATTGACAATATATTATTTTTTTGAATTTTTTCAGGATCAATAAATATGTACAAAGGATTCCCCTAGATAGAATGGGCATCATGGATAAAACTTCTTTAGGTGGAAGACATTGACAGGATCAGGGAGCTGCTCTCCCACTGTTGTAGATAGTAAATAAGCACCTGATCCAAAAATTGTTTTAATGATGTAAGGTCTAAGCCAATTAGGTTCAAATTTTCCCTTTTGATCTCTATGCTATTGATTCTTAGGATTTTCATGTAGGACAAGATCTCCCACTTGGAATTCTCTAGGGTGAACCTTTTTGTTGAAGGCTTTGGACATGCACTCTTGAAAAACCCTCATATGGTCAACTGATGCTTGACATTTCTCATCTAGAAGTTCTAACTCTTGAATTCTCATGGCACGGTAGTCTTCATCTATAACTAGACCTTTGAGGGAAACTCTAAAGGTAACACTGCTTCAATGCCATATGTAAGGGAAAAAGGAGTATCCCTAGTAGGAGTATGAATACTCATTCTATAGGCCCACAAAGCCAGATTTATCTATAAATGCCAATCTCTACCACTCTTACAAATTGTTATATGTAGGATTTTAAGAATGGTTTTGTTTGATGCCTCTACTTGACCATTTCCTTGTGGGAAGTAAATGGAAGACCAATGTTGCTTAATCTTGAATTTCTTGCAATGTTGCTAAAGGTCTTTATTTTTGAATTGGCCTTCATTGTCATTAATAATCTTGAAAGGTACTCCATATTGATAGATGATATGGTTCATAATGTATAGATAAACTATCTTGCTTGAGGAAATAGAAAGTGGGACAATTTCTACCCATTTAGTGAAGTAATCAGTAGAAGTGATAATAAAATTATGTCCACTTGATGAGTTGGGATGAATCTACCCAACAAGATCAAAGGCCCAATGCTAAAATGGCCAATGAGATATAGTAGGAATGAGCTCCCTGCCTAGAGCATGTATCAGGTTACCATGTTTTTGACACTTTTCACATGACTTTGCAAAAGCTACTGCATCAATCTGCATCATAGCCCAATAGTACCCCACCCTAAGAAAGCTTTAGGCCATGGAAAGACCATTAGAATATCCCTCACAAATGCCCTCGTGGATGTCAACTAATTCTTAGTTAGATTCTTCCTTTTCTAAGCATCTAATAAGTGTTCCATCTAGAACCCTCCTATACAAATCACCCAAAATAATGGAACGGTGAGAGGCATTTTAGGTAAGGTTTCTACATTCAGATCAGTTAAAGGTTTCAGCGCTAATTCCATCATGAAGGTATGAGTAAATGGCACCATAATAGGGTGAATCATGACCAACAAGGGTACAAATGACATGACTTTATTGGGAGTCATAGATAGGGTGATGTAGATCTTCCACCAGGAATTCAAATCTGGCTTCATGTTCCCCTAACTAAAGGAGTGAAGCAAGTGTAGCCATAACATTAGCTTCTTTGTTTTCTACTCTAGGGATTTGCTGAAACTTGACAAATGTGAAGTATTGTTTCAAGGAATCAACCATTTTCTTGTAAGGTACCAGTTTCTTATTTTTTGTTTGATATTCATCATTGACCTAGTTGATTATTAGCTATGAATCCCCATAGATGTGTAACTTTTTGATTCTCCATTATATGGCTATCTTAAGTCCATTTGTTAAAGATTCATACTCAACAATGTTATTTTTACATGGGAACAATAACTTGTAAGACTTAAGAATCATGTACCCATGAGGAGAAACAAACAATACACCAACTCTTGAACCATTTTTCTTAAAGGATCCATCAAAGAACATCTTCCATGTTCTTTCAGTCATATACATGAGGTTTTCATCTAGGAAGTCAACTTGAATAGGTGCATTATCTTGTATTGGAAAATCAGCCAATTGATTTTCTATTGCTTGTCCTTCGATTTCTTTATGCTAAATGTACTCTATGTAAAACTCTAAAAGGATCATCATCCATTTAGGAAGTCTACTTGTGAGGGCATCCTTACCTAGTAAGTACTTGCATGGGTCTATTTTTTCTATGAGGTGTATAGTGTGTGCAAGCATGTAATGTCACAACTTTTAGGAAGCAAAAACCACTGCAAGGAAAGCTTTCTCAATGCTGGTGTAGTTAACCTCATATGAAACAAGAGTACGAGTAATGTAGTATATTTCTCTTTCTTTCCCATGTTCATCAAGTTGAGCTAGTAATACCCCCAAGGAATATTTTGTCACTGAAATGTATAGAATAAGTGGTTTCCCTAGGATAGGAGGCATTAAAATAGGAGGATTTGCCAAGTATTTATTTATTTGATCTATGCTCTTTTGAAAATCCTCATTCCAAACACATTTGACTCCTTTATGTAAGTTCTTATTGAAAGGTTGAGCTCTATCTACCAACTGTGAAATGAATCTCCTTATGGATTGAAGATGTCCTTGAAGACTCCTCATTTGAATAATGTTTCTAGGAGGTGGCATATCTATGATTGCTTTGAATTTTTCAGGGTCTACCCTTATTAATTTTGCTAAAATGATGAATCCTAGTAGTTTTCTAGAGGTGATACCAAATGCACACTTTTTAGGATTTAACCTTAGTTGAAATTGTTCGATGCAATCCAGAATGACTTCTAAATCATTTAAGTGTGTGTCTCTTTTCTTAGACTTAGCCAAGGTGTCATCCACATAATCTTCCATGTTTTTATGCATCATGTCATAAAAAATGGTTGTCATAGCTTGTTGATATGTGGCTCCTACATTTTTTGATCTAAAAGGCATAATGTTCCAACAATAGATACTCCATGCATAAGTGAATGCAGTATTTTCTTGATCTTTAGGAGCTATCTTAATCTGATTGTATCTAGAAAAACCATCCATCAAAGAATAAATCTCATAACCTATAGTCATATCCACTATCATGTCTATATTGGGAAGTGGAAAGTCATCCTGTGGGCATGCTCTATTGACATATCTAAAATTTGTGCAAATTTGAATGGATTTGTCATGTTTGGAAACTAGTACAATGTTTAATATCCATTCAGCATAGTCAATAGCTCTTATGAATCTTGCACCAAGGAGTTTCTCTAATTATTCTTTGACTAGGAGAGCTATGTGAGGATGCATCTTTCTCAATTTTTGTTGAACTGGTTTAACACCCAGAGCTATGGATAAGTGATGCATGATAAGATTAGTGTCCAACCCTAGAATATTTGAATAAGTCCATGCAAAGTTGATCTTCTTTTCCTGTAAGAACTTAGTGTAAGCTTCTTTTTCTTGTGGTGACAAGGACTGGGCCAAGTTTACTATCTATGGAGCCTCATCTACACCCAAATTGACTATTTTTGTTGGTTTGATAAGCACTAAAGATCTATCTTGAAAGTAGCTAGGGAGATGATCAAGTACCTCATCCTTAGGTGCCTTAGAGAGGTTTTCACCCTTGGATACATCATTTATTTTTACTTTTTGTGGTTCTAACACCGCCAAACAGTGGTTTTCACCATCAAAAATCTTATTATTTTGATTTTCTTTTCTTTTTATTTTGTGACTAAGGTACTTGATGTATGGCTCTATCATGCTGGTAGCTGGTTCATTGGTGGAAGAGACTACAGGTTCAATGGAATTCAAGTAACATGTTATCTCATAATCATTTTGGAACATTAAGAGCTCAGGTTCTTGATAAAGTTGGGACCAATCAATGATGTTAGGATGAATAAGAGCTAAGTCAATGACTGGTTCAAGGTTGTGAATGTGAATGATATCATCTTTGGTGATTGAAGAGTTAGAGTCCATCGAGTATCCTTCTATGCTACCCAAATTGGGATTCATCCTAACAAGTGAAGAATCATCTACTAAGGAAACATGTGGGTTCAAATCCTCTAATCCTACATGTGACTTTTCGGCTACCTCAGGTTGAGAACTATAAGTTTGGATGACATCAACATCCATGTCAACTATGGAAGGCTCTAAGAAGGAGTCTCATTCATACTCATATGAACTTGTTTTTGAACTTTGACTAGGATGTTTACACCATGAAGGTTTAGGATGTCTTGATGTGGAAGTTCTAATGTCATCAAGGGTAACACCTTCTCTCTCCATCAAATGAACAATATTCTTGCATTGATGTTCTCTAATAGGATCTTCTACATCTGATTCATCTTGTTCTAAGGTTGCAATTGTCTCATGAGTGACTGGACTATCTGAATCTCCCCAAAGGAGATTAGTGGAAGGGAGCCAATCTTCACACTTATCTTTCTGATTTGTCAAATTAGGTATGTATTATGGTTCATCTTCACTATTTGACTCATCAAGGATAGGAGCATTATTCTTGTTGCGATTCGCAAATCCTAGGCCAACTGTCTTCTTAGACATGCATCCAAAAATATCATGATCAAGGGGTTCAGCTCTAGCATCCAATCTATGACTAAGAGGGCCATGTCTAGGATAGCTCATCTATTTCACAAAAGTATACCCTCTTCCATAAGCCTTAGGAGAGGAAGATAAGTTCTCATTTTGCATGTATTTCTCTTCTCTATAAATCCAATCTTTAACAATCACCTCTTCTTTCTCATCTTGAATAGGCACTGAGGACTCCACAAATGTGCCAAATAAATTCATAGCTAAAGAGGAAGGTCTCATTTCTTGTGAAGGCTTTCCATAAGGCCTAGGTGAAACTTATAGTGCTATTAGGGAGTTGAGTTGATACCCCCCATGCCAAGGTCTATTGACTTGAACTTGTCTTTACATTTAGCTAAGGTTGCATTCAAGTCTTCTACTTCTCTATAGAGGGGAACATGAGCACTCCCTGAAATGGATTTAACAGAAAAAGTTTTATCCCTAGGTATACAAATCTCTACTCCATTGTAAGGGAACTTAACACACTAATGATAGGTAGATGAAACTTCTTGCATATCATGATTCCGTGGTCTACCAAGTTAGATATTGTATGCAAGGGGGCCAGTGTCAACTATTTGGAACAAAACATCTTTTTCAACAGGGCCAATCCTAAGAAGAAGGATGACCAATACCTTGGAACCTCTTTTTTCCTCATCATAGGCTTTGATAGTTATCTTTTTTCTGGTACCTATGAGTTTTTCTGAATAACCCAACGTCTTCAAAAGACTCAAGGAAAAAATATTAAGCCTAGCACCCCCTTCTATCAACACATGCCTAACATGGGTTTTGTGAATCATGACCTCAATATGAAGAGCGAGATTGTGTGGGTGGCTCAAATATTTATGATCATCCTCTGAAAAGGTAAGGTAATGAGGGCTAGCAATATGGTTAACCATGTTCAAGAATTGATCAACGTCTAATTTTTTGGGGATGTTCACTACGTCCAAAGCATCCTCAAGGACTTGCTTGTGTCTCAGGGACAACTCTAAAAGCTCAAAGATTGAAATCTGAGTTGGGGTTCTTTGCAACTAATTAACAAGATTATAGCTCAGCTTAGGATTGATTTCTAGTTTTGAGGTGACATTCTTGGATGCCACTTGCTTTGGTTTACTTGGTTGACTTGAACTAGGTTCTCTAATGACAATGGAACCTTGACTTTGTGTGATAGCATTCAAAGCTTGAGATGACATTCTAGAGTTAGGACCCCTTAGCACCAAGACATGTTCTTCACCAAAGATAGGAGGAGAGTCCATGTCAAGATCATAACCATAGGGATCTTTATTCCTCATGATGTTGACATTCTCTTCTAAAACTTCAAGCCTATTGACAACATTCTCTACAACTGTGTAAGTGTAATTGACCTCAGCCTTGCCATTCTTGGGTTTAGAGGTTTTTGCTAATATGATTTAGAACAATAGAGAGGCGGTGTGAATTATTTGTTCTCAGGTCCAGATGTATAAATTAAACTCTTAAACACTTCAACAAATCAGATGTAACAACCAACAGCTACTCAGTCATTATAGAATGTATATTAGAAACATATAATAGTGCAGTCCACTATCCAATAGTATTTAACTTGCAAAAAACATAAATATTCAAACCAAAACACTCACACAAGTATTGACACTAGGATTTATAGTGGAAACCCAATTTGTGGAAAACCACTTTGTAACATGCTATAGATATTGTCAATCTTCTGAAGTGAGCTCTGTGAAAAGTCAACCCTATCAAAGGTTTAAAAACACACTTCTAGGTGTGACCCTGTTAAAGGATTTCAACCACCCTATTAGGAGTGTGCCTTGTTAGAGGACTTAAGTACATTCCATTAGAGTGCAACCTTCATTAAAGGATTTATACAATGAATGTTAGGTCAACTTTGATTAAAGGATTTAAACTGATACAATGGTTAGAAAGTAACAACAATGTTTGATCTGAAAACATACAACTCACTTTGCAAATAACAGATCCAATTCTTACATGTATATGCTAGCTTACTGAATGAGATCCATTTCCATCTCCATCACTAGTCTACTCAAAAATCCCTTCAAGAAATCACAACTCCTTTTCATTGAGCCTTTTCTACTTATTCAATTACAACTCTGACATACTACTTTAACCTCACACTTAGGTTTCCTTAATACCTCTTCGATAGGTAGATCCATCTTTTTCCACTTAATCTCCTCCATAGATCTTATAGTTAGGTCAAATTCATTGAATCCTTCCAACATTATGTTCTTCATCCATCCTTCTAGCAACATCTCTAATCTCTTTATGGAATCACAATAAAATGGTTTACTGTACATTAAATGCTCCATATATTCAATAAATAAAGTCAACATGATTTACATAATCCAAGAATTCAACTATGTCGGCTAGGAATTTGAATTCTTCCTCAAATATAAATTACTAACACTTGGTGAATACTATGTTCAACTCCTCGATCATCACTGTGTAGCTTGGTCATCACTCAAAACTATTTCCCTCTGTTAATGTTATCTTCCTCGGCAATAAATTTATGTTCAATCAACACTGAATTTACTCGACATATACTGGCTTGGTCGACACTAACAAAAATTGGCTTAAACTAGATTTCTTCACTTCTTCTCGGTTAACCCTACTTGTTTAGTCTTTCTTCTCACTTAGATAAACAATACATTATCTTATCATTGTTCCACATAATCAAGTACTTATTGAAGTATAAAATAAATCAACCTTTCTCTAGGTTCTATTGTTATCACCCTTGCCCTAATCCTTCTCAACAAACAAATAGATATAGTACTTTCTTAGATAGCAATAGTCTTACTAGTTAAGGTTTGACATCAATAACAATACAATAATTGCTTCAATTGAAATTTCCAACAATCTCCCTCTTTGGCATTGATGGCAACAACATATGAATGAAACATGATTCACTAACCAATCCAAAACTTGTCTTTGCATCAAAAACATTTGTAATATCCTTAGCTTCATTCCAATTTTGAATCACTTAGCCTCACTTTCTTGGCCATCCACATAGTAACTTCCTCTGAATCTTTTATGTGTTCCTTTCCTCTGAATCTCTCCTTCTTACTTGATCTTCCATAAAATCTCACCATGTGTTTTCATTTTACTCATCTCCCTCTTTGACAATAATGACAAAGAAGAAATTAGAACATGCATCTCTTAGACGTAGATGTCATCTTGTGAGCTCAGTAAGAATATTTCTCCTTGTGTCATCTTTTCTTATGATTGATTATCAACTTTGTTGTACTTTTCACAACTCAAGGCTACTTCCTAAAGTGTGACCTTTTCTACATCAATTTGTCAGATACTCTTTGCAGTACATTTGATGTAGTGGTCCTAGCTTAACTAGGCAACCTTAGTGAGAGGAAGAACCCCTAATTTTCCCCTCAGATATTCATGAGCTTCCTTAGGTAAGGCTTTGGTGAATATTTTTGCTAGTTGTTCCTTTGTATTCACATATTCCATTCTGACCTCTTTATCTTGTACCAATTCCCTCAAGTAATGATACATGATGGCAATATGTTTGGTCTTTTTGTGCATCAATGGATTTTGAGATATTTTGATAGAGCTTGTCTTGTCACAGTAGATGACAACTGGTTCAGTGATCTCTTCTTTCATGCCTTTCAACAATTTCTTTATCCATATCAATTTTGAACAATTCACTACAGTAGCTACATACTCGGCTTCAGTTGTAGATTGGGAAATGCAATTTTGTTTCTTGTCTGTCCAGGAAAATAATCTTTGTCCAAGAAAGAAAGCTCCACCACTAGTACTCTTTCTATCATCCACATTTCCTACCCAATCTACATCAGTATAGACTCTCAGTTCAAATATTTCATGCTTCTTATAGTATAGTCCATAATCTATAGTCCCTTTCAAATATCTCATTATCCTCTTCACAACAATCATATGATTTTCCTTAGGATTGGAAAAGAATCTTGCCACAATACCAACTACTAGATAAATATCTGGTCTACTATGACCTACATATTGTAGCTTTCCAATCATGGACCTATATAAAGTTTGGTTGACTTTAGCATCATCATCATTTTTAGACAATTTTTGTTTGGTAGCCATGGGAGTACTTACTAGCCTTGAATCCTCCATACCAAAGGCTTTTAGTATCTCTTTAATATATTTATACTATGTGATGAAAATACCTTTCTCCATCTGATATACTTGTAAACCAACAAAGAATTTTATCTCCCTAAACATTGACATTTCAAATTCAATTTGCATCTCATTTGAAAATTTCTCACACAGGGCATCTTGTCCACCAAATATGATATCATGTACAAAAATCTTAGCTAACAAGATTCCTTTACCTTCTTCATCTTTCATGTATAGATTGCTCATGTCATTTTTCCTTGAGAATCCAATCTATATCAAGTAATTTTATAGCCTCTCATACCATGCTCTAGGGGCTTGCTTCAATCTATACAATGCCTTATTCATTTTACAAACCATATTTTTCTTGTTTGGATCAAAAAATCCTTCTGGTTGTTCAATGTACACTTCTTCTTCTAATATACTATTAAAAAATGTAGACTTGACATCCATTTGGTATACCTTGATATCTCTATAGGTAGTATATGCAAGTAGAGTTCTCACTCCTTATAATCTTGCTACAGGGGAAAATGTCTCCCCACAGTCTATTCCTTCTTCTTGTGCATAGCCCTTTCATACCAGCCTTGCTTTGTTCCTTGTGATTTGTCCATGTTCATTAAGCTTGTTTCTGAATACCCATTTTGTTCCAATGACATTTTTTTTTTCTCATCTCGGCACTAGACTGGAGGTATCATTCTTTTCTATTTGGTCTATCTCCTCCTTCATGGCTTGAATCCAGTCTTCATTTTCTAGTGCCTCCCTTGTTGTCTTAGGCTTGAATTCACACAATAAACATGTAGGCTCTCTTAACTTGCTTCTGGTCTGAACTTTAGTTTCTTTATCTCCAATGATTTGTTCAGGCTTGTGATGTCTCCTTACATACTGTGCCAAAATAGGTTCTACTTTATTTTCTCCTTGATCTTCAAGTTCATCAATAAGATTGTTAGATTTAGCCTCTAATTGCTCAGCAACCTCTTCCTGATACTCAACAACATCCTCTTGTTGCTTGGCATTTTCTTCTCATAGCTTGACATTATTTACCTGATGCTTGGCATTGCTTACCCAAGACTCTACATCATGTGAAAGTTTGTCACTTGCCTCTCCTTCTTCTATATAGACAAAAGCTCTATAATCTTCTAGTTCTCTCTTGCTTTGCTGTTCATTTTTCTCTACATATTCATCAACCTTCACATTTACACTTTCCACAATTTTGTTAGTGTTAGATTTCAAAAACTTGTAAGCTTTACACTTTGTGGAATAATTTGGGAATATGCTCTCATCACTTTTAGCATCAAACTTTCCATTCCTATTATCTTTTAGTATATAGTATTTGCTCCCAAAAATTTTAAAGTATTTTACATTAGGTGCATACCCATGCCATAACTCATAAGGTGTAACATTTGTACCTTTTTTGATCTATACTTGGTTTAGGGTATAAATAGTTGTACTTATAGCTTCTTTCCAGTACTTTTGTGCAACATTCTTTTCAATCATTAGTGTTCTTGCACAATCCATGGTAGATCTATTCCTTCTCTTTGCTATACCATTTTGTGGAGTTGTTCTAGGTGTAGACATCTGTCTCTTGATTCCTCTATCATTACATAATAGATTGAACTCATTTGATATTAATTCTCCACCTCGGTCAGATCTTAGACACTTCAGGTTCCTACCTGTCTCCTTTTCAACCTTAGCCAAATACCACTTAAATAATTGAAATGCATCAGATTTTTCTTTTAAAAACATTATAGTCATCATCCTAGTATAATTATCAACAAACAGAATAAAGTATCTAGCACCATAATAGATTTTTACACCCATAGGTCCACAAGGTCATTATGAACCAAATCTAAAACATTTTCAGAAGTAAAAGTCTTTCTCTTGAAACTAGACTTTGTCATCTTACCCAATTGACATTTTTTTCACATTACATTATCAGGTTTCTTCAATCTCGATAGTCCTCTCACTTTCTTATTTTTACTAATATCTACTAGATTGTCAAAGTTAACATGACATAGCCTCTTATTCCATAACCATATATCATCAATTTGTGCAATCAAACATGTCTCCTCAGATAGGTCTAGATAGAACAAATTAACTCTTGTCTGTTCTCCACTTCTAATTAGTTCACCAGTGGCATCAAATATTTTAGCATTCCTATGATGAAATTCCACTCAGTAACCAATCCTATTAAGGTGTGAAACACTTAACATATTATAGTTAATACCTTCAAACCAATAAGAATTTTCACAAGTGATCTTATTATTTAACTTAATTAATTCTTTACCCTTTACAAGACATGGTGCATCATTTATGAACTTAACACTTATACCTTTGTAATGATCTAGGGTATCAAACTTACTTTTGTCACTAGTCATGTGGTGTGAGAAACCACTATCAATAATCCATTTATCATTTTTGTTCACAATATAGGATACAAGTGCAATTTTCTCATCTTCATCAGACTCATCTTTCATAGCAACATAGACTACTTCAATTTCAAAATCATCATTATCAGTGTCAGTTTCTTCTTCAACAATATAATAGGATTTATTACCTTTATCTTTGTAGTCCTTGTACCTTTGGTAACCTCTATTTTCTCTCTTATATTTGTGCTTTCTATCTCTTTCCTCATCCTTGTAATCCCTGTCAAGACATTTTTCAGCTATATGACCAAATTTGTTACATGAGAAACATATGATAGGGAGTTTACCTTTATACTTGCCTTTTCCTCTTTTCAATCGTTTGGCCATAAGAGCTTCAAGATTGTTTAGTTCTTCAGCAAAAGTATCACTATCACTTTCACTCTCACTGATGCATCTTTCTTTTTCTTTCTTAGACTTATTTAGAGCCATTTGTGACTTAAATGCAAATTCAAGATTAGCAACAGTGAAGTTATCATAATTAGAAAGTTATGTTGGTAGTCTTTTCAGTTTTGATGTTTTGTCTTTCAAAATTTTGGATTCCTAGTCTCTGTCCCTGCTTTGTGTGGTTCAAGTTCCAATTTTTCTAGCCCTAGAAGTTCCAATTTTCATTTAAAAGAAAAAACCTTAGGTTTCAAGTCGCATTGCCTTTGAAAATCCAAGAAACAGTAAAAATGCTCACCTAAGTCTATTTGGCCATTACCTTTTTCAGTAACTTAAAATTCCTTTAAGGCATGTGCACTTTTTTCTCCCCAGTTAGTCACTTAATCTCCTGATCAAATTGGTATATTCCTTGTTATTTAGTGATTACCTGAAAACCCTTTGTCACGCTATCTCCCTACGTCGAGGGAATATTCTTTCTCTTCAAATGACTTAGCAGTCTCCCTTAGTCGCCAGGTCTCTGAATCACTATTGTGAGATCTAGTGACTGTTATGATAAGTATTTGTAGGATTGCTATGGTTGCTTTATCTCTAGATCAAAAATGTCTTCGATCAGGTGATCTATGAATTATGTAGGAAATTGATATAATATTCAATGATATTGAGACTTACAGTTGGTCACTGAATCTATAAATACAAAGTGGTGGTCTATTTTGTGAGTCACAAGGTCTCCAGTTATTCAGCAGTTAAGTCCTTTTATCCCACGACTTGGTGATTTTATTAGTCACGCATTCTCATCATCCTAGTGGTTATGCCTCTGGTGGATAGCAATTCAATGACATGGTTGTCTTTGTGTCTCTCAATGAAGTGGTTAAGTTACAAAAGCTACAGTGACTTAGCGAGGACTATTGGATCAAGTTCTAATCAGTGGTTGATGTTTATTCTCGTTACCTGACTAGGGTTAAGTGATTTTTCTGGTGTCTTAGAGAGCAAAGGTGTTCGTGCAATCTCTAGTCTTAACTGTAGTCAAGAGAAATATTAGGCGATGAAGAGAAGTCTTCAGTCGCAAGGATGCCAGATAAGGGTGACTAAAGAAAGGAGTTTTCAAAGCAATTTTTGACCATTGATTTAATATTTGATCAAACAATGCTCGCATAATCTCAGAATTTAGCCAAGGGTTAAGAAATCATCTAGAAACCTTGAGATTAGCATAATCTCTAAGTCTCTGAATCAAACTCAAGTCAAGATTTTTTTAGCCATTATGAGATTATCTTCAGTCGGGTGATCTCTAGATAATCCAAAGTTAAAGTGTTGACCAAAGTCAAAAGATTAAACAAAATGTGAATTTCTACTTGTCGGGATTTATGACATGTCTCTTCATGATTGGTTTATTTAAAATGAAAAATATAAATAGGAAGGCGGGCTTGACTATAGTCGTTAGATCTCTAAAAGGGATAAATTGGGTTTTCATGTCTTCAGTCACTGAACCTCCAGATAGTTAAATTAGAAGGTCTCAAGAAGAAGTTTGAAAAGTCAACCAGCTTCACGACTAAGAGATGCACTATAGTTGCTAGATCTCTTGATGGCTCTTTGTTGTCGGGTCTCAAGATGAATTCAAAAGAAAATATTTTTCCAGTGACTGAAATAAGGACTATAGTCACTAAATCTAAGGATGGAAGATATAAGTGAACTTGGTTGTGTAATCTCTAGATAAGCTCAGAAGGTCTTAAATCTTTCAGCGACTATGACTTTCCACCTTGGTTGCCAGGTCTCTAGATAAAATGAAAGTTGTTATATGACTAAATTTTCTATAGTCACTAGATATCCATGACTGTTTAAAAGGTGACAAATTATTTAGTGGTTACGAGAGAATGTTGTAGTTGTTAGATCACTGGAAAGTTAAATTTGATTACCTGTCATTTTCTTGGCCATGGCTAGTGAATTGAAATCCTAAAGCATGCCAAGTAATGGTGGAAGTGACATGATTATAGCTTTTTGATCTCTAACAGATTGTTGCATTCAATTCAACTGAATAAGTATGATTGTTCTCTATTCATTTCAAATTACCAAGCATTTAGAAGATGAGAGTGATAGATTTATCAGAGAAATTACAAGGTTCAAAGTGTCCAGAATTTGCAAAATTTTAAATTGCAGACAAAATGAGCAAACCATTAGTTAGTGGGGCCTCTACCATCAAAGGAGGAAAAGAGAAAGTTAAGGAAAGTTTTTTAGATGAATTCCTCGCTCTACTACCGGGCTCATCACAGAATAAGAAGGTTAGTGATGAATGTTTTGTTGATGAGCTTACTTATTGTAGAGATGCTAGGACACCAGATTTTACAGGAATGTTCTTATTTAAATATTTTTATAAAAATGTTGAGAGTTGAGTCCTTGTCTCGAACCCTTGGATGTCTGGATTAGGAAAATTGATAGTTCCTGAGGTTTTCCTGAATGTAGATGTTTTAATTGTCCTATCCCATAGCTATGGACCTCTTTCTAAAACAATTAGGAAAGCTGATGGTTCTCGTCTGGTCACTCTTGATTGTAATTCATTTATAAGGGCTTTCGGTATCCAGGTCCCTATGGCTACAAAAATTAATTTACAGGCCTTGGCGAATAGGTATACTAGAGAGTCTTCTATGGTGACCAAAGAAATTCAAGCCCATGTGCCATGAGGAAATATAAATTAAATCACACCAATTGCTAGGTCAACAACCCCTTTTTCTATAAGAATCTCAAATTCTACATGAAGTATATTGCATACAGATTATGCAAAGTTCTAGGGATAGCTGGTGGGGAGAGAATCACCACAGACCTACTGATCATGGTTTTTTTATTCCTAGAGTCTTCATGTGGCTAGGGGATATGATTATATCAGTTTTATAATAGAAAGAATGCATGAGGGTTTACCGGCTTTGAAGAACCATGTGTTCGGTTCTAGTTCTACACTGAGGTTCATGCATTATTCCTTGCTGATGCATCTTATTTTGTACTTTAATTATAACATCATGAACATGGATAAGCTTGAGCCACAAATGACGTATCAAGGACAATCAAACCTAGTCTAATACTGGATAAGGGCTTGCAGTCCTTTTTCCTCAAGGAGTGATTTTTGTGTATTTGAGAATTGGATGGTTTGGCCTATCCTCCTCAGCTTAGGGCTTAATATTTCTAGGTTTTCTACCAAAGTTTTGCAGCTGGTGAGGCCTAAGCAATTTGTTAATAAATGGAATAAGGGACATAATTGGGGAGATATATACTATGAAAAAGGATATACTATGATCAGAGTATATGGATTCCCTCAACCTCCTCACATGCTGCCATTTTTGGTTCCACCAAGGGTGGCATATTTAGATTTTATCTGGTAGCTTAAGCTGATTGAGAAGGAGCATTTGGCTTCACACATGAAGGGAACCTTTACTCCTAGGCACTTTAGAGTGCATAGTATCATAATAGGGAAGAATGCCTTCAGCAAGGTTGATGAGTGGCTGGGATAGTTTAGAATGCATGCTACCCCACATAGGTATGTGGATATAGAAGGATTCATAGTTGCTGCCAAGCAATATTACATGCCAAGCATTCCATTCAATAAAAGACTTGAGGATTACCTTGAAGATGATGTATTGAGAAACATAATAGAAGAACAAGAAGTGGTCAGAAGAGCTGATTAAATACATGAATTGTATGCTATGGAAAAGTAAGTGAGACAAGAGGGATTGGCATTTAGTGGTTTCTTCCCTGAATTGCCTTATCTTTAATGGCTTGAACAAATGATGTCTCAATTTAACACTCTGATGAGAAAATTTGAAGATGAGGGTGTTGTTGAATTTAATGTCAGATTCCAGAAAGCTATGCATAAATTATTACAAGTTATTAGACTAGATGACAAAATATGTTTGGTCACTTATGTAAATGCTTTTGATTCAAAGATGGGATATATTTTGAGAGACAAGAACCCTATAAATATTGCAGAGGCTTACAAATTGGCCATTAACATAGAAAGCAATAGAAGAATATCAGGGAAGCTGGGAAGAAGGGATGATTACAAACCTCTAGTTTCAAATAGGAAAGAACTAGGGAAATCTAACATAAAACCAAAAGATGATGATAGTTTGAAGAAAATATTAAGAGAAATAAAAGACTTGAAGCCTGGTGAAAGTAGAAATAATAAGGTACAAGGAAATGACAGACCATCCTTCAATAATTTTAACAAGTTACCAAGGATGCAAATCTATCCTTATAACACTCAGTGGAAGGATGGAAAGCCAGTGCTTCCTGAAAGAAGGGAGAAACCCAATGACAAAACCCCTGACCCATTAAAAAAGAGTTTAGTGAACATGAATGATGATGTTCCCTAGTGCATTTCTTGTCAATCACCTCATGATTCTTATTACTGTGTGGTTGCCCAAGGTATCTCTATAGATGGAGAACAAGAAAGTAATGATGAAGAGTCTTATGATGATCAAGGATGTGCCATGACTTCTTCATCCATGTATGATGAAATGGACTCCACTGAAGAAGATGAGGGCCAAGATGTTGCAAGTTCCCAAATTAGAAATAAGGTCTACCATCAACAAGTTTTTTCTAATGAAGAAGATAGTCAGTTGGATAAAGTCTAGTGTAACACTCTAAGAGATGATGAATTAGTTATGTTGAGAAGGCCCTCTAATGAGGAAATTGTACAAATCATAGCAAATATGGTTACCCAAGCCAAGAGTAACTATAATTTATGAAATAGGGTAGTGGGTGATTCAAGTCAAAAGCCATCTGGTATATTCATCAAGAAGTCAGAAAGGGATGTCAAACAAGGTCAAGATAAACATAAGGTTGCAAAAGTTGTTAGCAAGACTAAGATCAAGAAGAATGTCACATTTGCTACTCTTAATATGACTTATAGAGTAAAGGCTAAAACTCTTGAGGAAATTGTCATTTCTTCCCAAAAGGAAGTCAAAACTCAAAACAAGGATCACCTTGGTCTTACTGAATATGAAGAAAACAAGGAGGTCACTGTTATTAAATAAGATATAGTTGACCCAAAATATATTCCTATTGACATGAGTAAGTTGTCACAAATCACTGCCAAAGTCCCTTTGTTAGAAATTATGAGGATCGAGGAGCATAAAGAGAAAGCTTTAAGTTGGGTAAATGGAGTTGCTCCTACTGATACCCAAAATATCACTAAGGTTGATAAAGTGATTGCCTCAGTAACAAACTCAAATGAAAACCAGTGTGGGGAAATTATTTCTGAAATTCCTCAAATTTACTTGGATACAAATGTTATCAATGTTGTGATAGGAACAATTGATCCTTTCTTTTTGTCTTTGATTGTAAATGGGAAGTTTTTGAAGAACTGTATGATTGATTCAGGAGCTTCTAATATTGTTATGCATGCAAAAGTTATGAGGTCTATGGGATTGAAAGTAGATACACCTCATGGGAGATGTTGGGCCATGGATTCAAGAGAAGTCCTAGTTATTGGTACTATAAAAGTGTTACCTTACAGGTTGGTAGCTTATCCAAACAAGTTGTTAACTATGAGTGTCTTGGTGGTTGATATCCCACCTCAGTATGGGATGTTATTGTCTAGAAAGTGGAGTGCATCAATAGGAGGTAGTATCCAATGTGACTTGTCTTTTGCAACTTTTAACATTGATGGGAACAATGTAAAAATATCTAGAGAACTTGTATAACCCCACACATGATTGAATTAACTATTGTTGATGATTTGAATTGTTGTGTGGATGTTGATATGGAAAACTTTAAAGTGGAAAAGATCATTTCTCAAGAGGAAGATGCAGACCCATTGATTGAAGAACTGAAAGAACAACAAAATGGGTTATGTCAAATGTATTTTGATAGAGCTTGTTCAAAGGAAGGATAAGGAGCTAGAGTCCTATTTATATCTCCATCATGTACCACATTCAAATATTCTTTCCTATTGAATTTTCAATGTACAAATAACACTGTTGAGTATGAAGCACTATCTTTAGGTTTAAACATTGCCATAAAACATGGGATAAAATGTTTAAAATTTTTTGGTGACTCTGAGCTTGTGGTGGCACAAGTTCGATCCAAATATGCTATCAAAAATGATAAATTGAAGTTATATAAACATGTTATTTGGGATCAGATTGAGTTATTTGATGCTTTCAACATCTGTTGGGTGGAAAGGTCTAAAAACATAATGGCTGATTTTTTAGCCAATGTTTCCTTAAAAGGAGATGATGTAACTTTGTCTAGGGTGTAAATAGTGGAAACAAAAAATAGGCCCATTATCCCAGATAATATTTATATCTCGCAGGTCTTTGAAAATGACTAGGACATTCTTAAGTTTATTTAATGCCTTGACATGTATGAAGATCAACTCATATACTATAACACTTTGATTGAAGAAATTAATGGTAAGGATATGGTCTTGGGAAATGAGGTAATATAGTTGAGTACAAATCATATTCCTAAGGGTCTAACTAAGCTAAAAGCATTACATAGTAGTCAGGATGATCACATGTTAAAGACTAGTAATGCTAAGATAGAGGATTTAGAGGAAGTGAACTTGGGATCACATAACACACCTCAAATGATTTATATTGGAAAAGGGCTAGATCCTCAACTAAGATATAATTTGATTAAATTATTAAGAAAACACAAGCATGTATTTGCATGGTCTGATGATGACCTGAAAGCATATAGAGAGGACCTTTTCCAACATGAGATCCCATTAAAACAAGATGTGAAGCCATTTAGATAGAAGCAGAGACATATTAATCCATTATTGGATCCCAAAATATAGTAAGAATTGGTTAAGTTAAGTGATGCATGAATCATTCAGCCTATCAGGCATTCAACTTGGGTATCTAACTTGGTTCTGGTTAGAAACAAAAATAGTGATATTAGGTTATGTGTGGACTTTAGAAACCTAAATGTTGCATCATTAAAAGACAACTATTCTCTATACAATATGGAAGTAATGTTGCATAAAGTCATTGGATGTGAATTACTGTCTATGATGGATGATTTCTTTGGATATAACCAAGTGTTGGTGAAAGAATCTGAACAATTTAAAATAGCATTCACAACACCTTGGGGAACCTTTGTGTATGTCAGAATGCCTTTTGGCCTTAGGAATGCTGGAGTGACTTTTCAAAGAGCCATGGATGTTGCTTTCAAAGAATATATAGACTTGTCTATGGTTGTGTACTAGGATGACATGACTGCCTATTCCAAAAGGGCTGAGGATCATTGTTCACATCTTGAAAATATTTTTAACAAAGCTCTAGAATATGTTGTATCCCTGAATCCAAACAAGTGTAACTTTGCAGTCAAAGAAGGAAGACTACTAGGGCACATTGTATCAAAAGGAATAAGAATTGACCCAGAAAGGGTGGAAGTGATCAAGAAGGTCACTACACCCAAAAATCTCAAGGGCATGCAATCTTTTTTGGGAAAAATCAATTTTTTTAGGAGGTTCATTGCCACTTTTGCTGAAATTGTCAAACCAATAGTTAAGTTACTCAAAAAAGATGTTAAGTTCCAATTGACTGTTGAAGCTCAAAATGCCTTTGATGAAATTAAAGAGGTTGTTCAAGAGGCAGCTATGTTGAAATCCCTTGATTATAGAAAACCTTTTTCTCTTTTCTCTTTTGCATCATTTCACACTATTGCTGTTGTATTATTGCAAAAGGATGAAGAAAATTTTGAGCACCCAATTGCATTTTTTAACAAGTCTTTGCAGGCTACTGAATTAAATTATGAGATGATGGAGAAGAAGGCCTATGCATTGGTAAAATCCATAAAATCCTTCAGACCCCATCTAGTATGTGCCAAAGTCATTTCATATGTTCCACATGTAGCAGTGAAGGATGTTCTCACATAGTCTGAGGTTACTAGTAAAAGATGCAAATGGATTACTAGGATCCAAGAATTCAACTTAGAAATCCATATCACCAAGTTAGTAAGAGGGTTAGGTTTGGAAAAACTAATGACTGAAGAGAACATGGATTTGGATTAGATAAATAATGAAGGAACACCAGACATGATAATAACAAGTATTGAAATGCAACCATGGTATGCTGATATTGTTTATTTCCTTAAGAATTCCAGATGTCCAAAGCATATGACTGACAATCAAAAGAGAGCCTTAGGGTTACAAGCTCAAAAGTACACATTGATACAAGGAGATTTATATTGGAAAAATAGAGTTGGAGTTTTGTTGTTTTTCCTTGAAAAATATCAAGTAGAGAGAATCTTAAATGAAATGCATGCTAGTGTAGGTGGGGGACATTATTCTGCAAAGACTACTGCCCATAAGATTTTGAGCACTGGTTATTTCTGGCCCACATTATTCAAAGACTCTTTCCAATTCATTAAGAAATGTGAGGCCTATCAAAATTTTTCTTCTAAGTTGAAATATTCAAGAGCATTATTGTTAAATCCAATTATTGCAGAAGCACCATTTACTATTAGGAATAGTCCCAAGAGATAACTGAGGGGGGGGGGGGGGGGGGGTGAATCAGTTATCTACAAGTTTCAATTCTTTATCCAATTAAGTATAATTAAACATAAAGCATAAACACAATGAAAGAACACTTGAACACAACACCAATATTTTGGTTACGGGAAAACCCAAATAGGTAAAAACCCTGATGGGACTTGACACCCACTAATATTCTATACTAGTGTATAATGATCCTTGCTAGAAGATCCTTTACCCTGTTAGGAGTAGGTTTATAATATATTAAGTATAGTAGACCTGGTTAAGGGTCAGACCCTATTAATATTATTTTACAATTGTCCCTATTGGTGGAGAGGATACACTGACCGAGAGCTCACTACTCAAATGGGTGAAGGATACAACCTTCTGAATAATAGATATACACTATATCTAGATCTTGGTGAATTGAGCTTTGACCTAATGTCTAGATTAGTTCCAATGAATAGCACAAGTACTTTACTTGGTCACATAGACCTTCTTCTGATGGCTCAACACTTTGCACACTCTACTCTACTCTGCTTAATCAACCATGAACCACTCTCCAACAATCACAAATGACTGCCTAAAAATATCTTTCCTCTACATGATATAATCAAGTTGGCCTATTAGAACCACCTTGAAATCATATTAGAGAAATCATAATAAACTCCAACAAACATTTTGTTGGCTCTACTATGCACGCAACTCATTCTGGGACCTGTCTAATATAATAATTGTAGACTCACGCTACATACTATCAGCTTTACCAAAATAACTGAAACTTTCTCTGTAAGCTGAATTAATTTATGTGTTCTTAACCTAACATCAATAACACTTCTCCAAGCTTAACTCCAAGGGTGCATTTCCTCAAGATAGGCACAACTCAAGAACCAATAAAATCTCTACTGGCTCTTCTGAACAAACACAGGAAACTATTACTGGTGAATAGAAATTGCATAACTTTAGTTGTGTTCATCATCAGACTATTCATCATAAACTTAACATCACTAACATGTCTTTAACATATATCCAAGGGTGCATGCCCATAGGACAAGTGTACAGACAACAATACACAAAACACTTTTTGTTACTCTGTAAGAAACACTGCTGACATCAACTGCAATATAACTGTCTATGCTAATAGTTAACCTCTATGCCCATGATGGCATGATGATATCATGTCGATGATACATATAGTGAAAGTTTACTGTATAAGACTTCCACACATGCTACTTTCCATATGTTGTCATTAATGACAAACATACCATCGGTACTAGCCTGCTAGCAAATCTCGAACAATCTCCCACTTTGGCATTGATGGCAACATGTGGAATCAAAAACCATCACTAACTCAAATAAACATTTCTTTTATAACATTCTCCATTTCCTCTTCAAAACTTCCCCAAAGATGAATCCTCTATCTACTGCAATATTTTGTGATATTCTCCATTTCCTCAACTGTACTGTTGTCATAACTAAATGCTGCTCCCCCTTAGTACATTACTCCTCTTTTTACTTCTATTTTTCATGACTCTATATATACTCCCCCTTTGACATCAATGGAAAATGGCACCATTCATTGTAAGCACCGGTACTACTCCTAAGGTAGAGTAGTCAACCTTCCACCAGTCCCAAAGGACTGATGCCTTTCCTTCTTTCTTCTAAGTAGAAATAGGGAAGGGAATGATTCCCAAATTCTCCCTAAGATACTCAAAAGTATCCTTAGGCAAGGGATTTGTGAATATATCTGCCAACTATTCTTTGGTACTCACATAGTCCAACTTGACTTCTTTCTCTACCACTTTCTCTCTTAGGAAGTGATACTTGATCTCAATGTACTTTGTCTTTGCATGCATAGGGTTCTTTGACATATTGATAGTGCTAGTGTTATCACAGTGAATAACAATAGGATAATCAATCTGAATTCCAAAATCCTTTATCATTTTCTTGATCCAAACAATTGTAGAACAATTCAAGGCTATTGCAACATACTCCGCTTTTGCTATTGACTAAGAAATACAATTTTTTTTCTTTCTTGTCTAGGTGACAAGTTTATCACCAAGAAACACTACTCCACCTGAAGTACTCTTTCTATCATCAACACATCCTACCCAATCTACATCAGTGTACACATGAAGCTCAACATTTTCTAAATTAGGATACCATAGACCATAGTCTATAGTGCCCTACAAGTATCTAAATATTCTTTTTACTACCATGAGGTGACTTTGTTTAGGCTCTGCTGCAAATCTTCCAACTATGCCAACTACATTGGAAATATTAGGTCTAGTCTGAGTAAGATATATGAGTTTACCAATCATAGACTTATACAATGTTATATCTACTACTGGAGAGTCATATTATTTTGTAAGCTTACATCCAATGATCACAAGAGTTCCTACTGGCTTGCAATCATCCATCTTGAATTTCTTTAGTATCTATTTCACATACTTTTATTGATTAATGAAAATCCCTTTTTCTATCTGCTTCACATTTAGTCCCAAAAAGTACTTGATAGGACCAATCATACTCATCTCAAACTCATTCTGCATTTCTTTGGTAGAAAGTACTTCTAGAAGAAAACCTTCAGATGTCTCCCTAATGAATAGATTACAATTTGTTTCTCCTTTCTTGAAACCAATCTTTGTTAAGTATCCATCTAGTCTCTCATACCATGCTCTAGGAGCTTTCTTAAGTCCATAGAGGGATTTCTTCAATCTGTATACCATATCAGGTCTATCTAATAAGGTGAATCCTTTTGGCTGCTCAATGTATACTTCTTCTTTCAAGTCTCCATTCAAGAATGCTGATTTGACATCCATTTGATAAACTTTGGAGTTTTTAACTGTAGCATAAGCTAAAAACAACTTAATAGCTTCTAATCTACTCATAGGTGAAAATGTGTCTGAATAATCAATGCCTTCTCTTTGCACATATCCTTTACATCCTAATCTTTCTTTTTTTCTTACTACTATACTATCTTCATTCATCTTGTTTCTGAATATCCATTTTGTTCCAATCACATGTTTATCACTAGGTCTAGGGACCAGTTCCCAAGTGTCATTCTTAACAATCTGATCAAGTTCTTCTTTCACAACATCATGCCAATCTGAATTATTACATGCATCTTCAACACTTGAAGGTTCAATCTAAGATAGTAAGAATACCACTTCATTGCTAGTTGAGTTCTTTGCTTGTGATCTTGTTAATACTTTGCTACTCTGATCTCCAATGATGTCTACCTTGGAATGATTTCTTGATGTAAACTTTGGAACTTTAGGTGATGCTGACTCATCATCCTTAGGAGTATTTTCTTCACTTGTTTCGGGGTCATTAAATCACACATCAATACCTTAAAAAATTTCTTCAATAAGTGTCTCACTAGTAGAGGGTCTAGGTTATTCTTTAATCAGGGTGTGTAATCATGATATCTTTCTTGAATCATAAAATTTTCATCAATCTTTACATGAGCACTTTCAATGATATTTTCCAATCTTAAATTGAAACATCTATAAGCTTTAATTTTAGTAGAGTAACTGTTATACACTAAGTTTGCACCCTTGTCTCAACCTCTCATAGTCTTGATAACCTAGGATAACATTAGATTCATCTCCAAGTGTGGGATCTATGCTAACTGAGATGAAACCTCTAGGTTCTAGGCTAATTCCTCTTAGATAATCACCTTAATTTGCTTCTTGACATGAAAAGTAAATCTTTTGAGGGAAAGGGATAGAAGGAATACTTGAAAGGGAAATGACTTGAAAGAAAACTACCCACTAGGTGATGCACTGAAATTAGGGTTTAGATCTCAGTATAGAGGATGAAATTAATGAACAACTTAGGTCTAGGAGGTCACAAATCACTGAATAGGCTTGCATAAGTGTTTCATAGAAGGTTCTACAATAGAAAGAGGTTATTCAATGAAAAAGAGGATTTCACAAACAATAGCATTATTGGTGGGTTTAGACACAATTTATGACCTGCAAACAAACATTCACTTCTACAACTCAGCATAGGAATGAGACAAGATTGTTAGAGGGTTGAAGTATACCCACAAAAGAATTCACATCCAATCATCCACAATAACACATAATAGTTGTAGAAAGAGAGAGGGATCAAGAGCCCTAAGATATCACTAAAACATCATATACTTCAATTCAATAAGAGGTAATTCAAATAAGGAAGCATAGGGACATGAAGAATTGTCACAAAATACCTTTGCAATATTTGAATTATCAATGGGAACTTTACAACTATATAAGCCAGAGGGTAGAAATGATACCATAGATGACCTTTAAGAAAGGATGAATTTCTTCTACAATTGTCCAACTATGAGCTCAAAAGCTCCAAAAATACAATATATACATCTCCTATTTGGCACACAGGCCGGAGTCAAAACCTAACTAGGGTTACATAGTTTTTCAAAGCAATAATCAAACCCTAGCTCATCAAATATAATCATAAATACATCTCTATAACACTATGGTTGATCAAATATTTATGCCCATCTCTGTACCTTATTTGCCTATGAACAAGCAACTTGAATTCATCAACTTTTTTGCATAAAGTCTCACCATGAATGCTCAAATTGGTACTCTTAAAAAGAAAGAAATGACATGTGATGGCTGTGCAGGTCTTCACATAATTTTCTCCAACTAAAATCATCCTTGAAACATAAATTTTAGCTACCCATTTTGTTGCAACCAACCATTGGATCAAAACCTAGCAAAAACCCTGTAGACAAATATTTAAAATTTGAAAATTAACGGCTAACAGATGGTGCCACACTTTTCTTCTATCGATGGCCATCGTTTAAATCTCAATCTCCTTTAAAACATCACCATTAGATATTCTTATTTACCTAAGAACCATTCATCTATAGAATTAACCTCAAGTTCACCTCAGGTTACCTTTTCTCATTGGTCACAGGACTGCTAATTGTTTTAACTAACCTTGGTTAAGTCTAGCAAATAAAAGACAAACCTTTAGTCACTGATTCACGGAACCTTGCTAACCCTGGGCCCATTTTCCACTCAAAAATCTTTCATTCACCTCGACTACCTCATTAGAAAACACCTCGGTAAGCTCTGACAATAGACCCACTCAAACTGAGATCCCAATCTAACATTGGGCGCATGATCTCATGACCACTGAATATTCTGTCAGATCATACATTGGCCATAGATCTTCATTAAGCCATGACCCCACTAACACATTGGTCCACCTGGAAGTCTCCATCAGCACCTAGAAACCAGTCACATTTGAGCAAGTTAGCATACCTGGCAGCATGGTCCCACAGAGTTTCTCTTTACTTTGACCAAACAAAAGATGGCATGTCACTCTGACCTAGCATTGGAGCCACTGACATGACCTGAACACTTGGAAAATCTAATGGCCGATGTAAGATCACATGTGTTAGAAAAAGGCTATGTGAAGATATGTCAGTTGTTGATCTTCATCCTACTGACATCCCTGCAGACATTCTAACATGGTCCCATTGACAAACCCCAGTCATTGCTCCATGGACCAATGGAAGATGAGCATATCAAAAAGAAAGGACCCACCAAATGAAGCTTTAATAATAAATCAAGATCAACGGTTGGTGCATAATGTCATGTGTCAGAAAAAATCTATGAGATCATGCGCCAATCATTGGATTAAAAGTTACATATTCCTCTGGGCCCACTCTGACAAACTTCCAAATCATCACCAACTGACCAATGAAAAGCTCCCACATAGGACAATGTGGTAGTGGACCCACTGAAACACTGCAACACTTCATTGAAAGGGAATTGATGGTCAGTGCATGATCTGATGCTCTGACACAAACCCTTCAGATCATAAGATAGCCATTAGATCTTCTAACTGGGGCCCCACATAAAAAGACCGCCGGACCTCCTACCGAACATGTGACTGAGGAAAGTCTAGTTATTTCACTGGGTCGTGGGATGTTAAGACTTAACCACCAAACATTTGGTGACTAAGAGAACCAATGTAGCCACTGAATCACTGAACAAAAGGGGTAACCAATGAGGAAATAAGAGAATAGGTGACTAACCAATGAGAAATTAGCGCACATGGGTATTTGAAACTTAAGTGGCCAAGATAAAGTAACATGAAAATAGAAACTGGCTTAGGGTTTACAGGTTTATTTAGCTCAAACGACTAGTTTTATGAATTTTTTGACCTCCAGACCAAGGAAATAGAAAATTTGTAGAGGCTAGGAAACCAAACATAAAATCATGAAATTTTTAGGGATGCCTGGCAAGGTGAAAATAGAGATTTTAGAATATGTTTTAGCCAAATTTGCATGCACATGAAAATTGGGGTAACATTTTGGTGATTTCTGCTAGATGTTAGCCTGCTAGACATTGAAACCAGTGGCCTTGACATAATCCATTGGGCATGGGGTCATCAAAAATCAAAATTCTCATAGGGAGGTAGAACTTGTGCATAGGAAATTCTTGAAAAGCAGGAAACTAACCTAGAAAATAGGGAAATAAAGTAAGGGAAAAATATATTTACAAAAATTTACAAAGAGAGATTAACCTCAAAGCAAGGCTTCAAGTGGAATCCATTGACTGAGATTGGCAAGGCAACTCCTTCAAGATTTGATAGCTGGAAAGCATTAGATCCTTTGCACTCTATTATAACAAATGGTCCACCCCAAAATGAATCAAATTTTGTATGTCTACCAGGCTTGGATCTGAACTCATCCCACTTGAGGACTACATCTCCAACTTTGAAACTTCTGACTTTGGCACTTTTATCAAAACTCCTCTTTGTTTGAATCTGATGGAATTCCATATCCTACATTTATTTATCTCTGAGTTCTTCTAACTCCATGAGCTAAACATACCTAATTTGTAAGGGGTCTCCTTCTTCAAATAGGGCATACTAAGTAGCCAAGTTCAGAGCTGGTAATTCAGTTGAAATGGACAACTTAGCCTCTCTGCCATACACTAACACATAAGGAGAGTTCCCAATGATCTTCCTCAGGGTAATTCTATCTAACCACAAGGGAGACTTCAACTTTGTATGCCAATCTCTCTGGTTGTCTTGCAGAGTCTTCTTGATTATCCTAATCAAGTTCTTGTTTGTTGATTCTTCCAAACCATTGCCTTGGGGGTAGTAATTGGAACTAGTATTCAAATAGATGCCATTCTTGACTGCCCACTCTGAGACTTTGAGGCCTATGAATGCCAATGCATTATCTGAAATGATGGAGTCTATAGTGCCAAACCTATGGATAATATCATCATAAAAACTTAAGACAACACTCTCATTTGATTCCTTTAAAGCAATTGCTTCTATCCATCTAGTGAAGTAATCTGTTGTAGTGATTATCCACTTGTGTCTTGCAGTAGATGGAGGATTGATCATGCTAATGAAGTCTATACCCCACTTCATGAAAGGTTGCTCTATTTTGATTGGTTGTAGGGGCAAGGCTACAAGCCTCTCTTTTCCTACAAACATGGCACACTTGATGCATTTTCTCACATAGTCATCACTATCCTTAAAGATAGATGGCCAATAGTATCTAGCCCTCATGATTTTAAAAGTAGTAGTCCTAGTAGAAAAGTGACCTCTAGAAGGTCCATCATGAAACTCAAATAGGATGTCTACTACATTTTCTGAATCTATGCATCTTAAAAGGACACCATTGTGATCCTTTCTAAAAAGAACTTCATTTATCAGCACAAAAGGAATAGATTGTAATCTATAATACCTTCTTTTTGCTGAATCCAGGCCTACAGGACATTGCCTTGTCTTCAAGTAATTGATCATATTAGGCAACTAGCTTGTTGCCTTGGCTTGTTCTTCTATAGAATGCACCACCAAAGATGCATCTATTGTTTCTAATTTCTTGAAACTTTCATCCTCTTCCAAATGCTCACAAAGACCTCTTCCTCTAACCAGCTTGGTAGTTTGAATATCTATGTCATATTCCATCACCTTGGTGATCCAACCAGCTCTTTTCTCATTTAGGTCCTTGGAAAGAAAAAATTCTTTGACATTTGGATGAGTAACCTTCAAGTGTACCTTGCTATGGGTCAATAGATATCTGAACTTTTTAAGGCTTTTCACCACAACAAGTACATGTTTTTCTACAAAAGAGTATCTTTGTTCATACTCCTCTAAACCTTTGCTGAAGAAATGAATAGGTTGCTCCAATCCATTTGAATTTTCTTGAGTTAGCATAGAAGATATAGCATCATGACCCCCATAAGCATAAAAGATAAAATCCTTATTGAAATTTGGGTTTAGGAGAGCAGAGGCTTCTGTTAAGGCCTCCTTGATAGCTTGGAAATTGACTTTCCCTTCTTTGGTCCAACTAAAAGCTAAACTCTTCTTTAACATGGCTGTCAAAGGCTTAAGTAAATCTTCAATGTTAGGCAAGAACCTCCTAACAAAGTTAATCTTTCCTATGAAAGATTGGATACTTTTCTTGTGATGTGGCAGTGGTAGCTCTAAGACAGCTACAATTCTCTCAGGATCTACTATGATCCCTTCTTTGGATACTACATATCCCAACAATTTTCCTTCATGAACTGCAAACACACATTTCTTGCGATTAAGAGATATCAAAAATTCTCTGCACCTTTCAAAAATCTTCCTCAAATGTATGATGTGATCTATTGCATGCTTTGAATAGAAAGTTATATCATCTAGATAGACTAGCACAAACTTGTACATGAGGCTTTTAAAGGCCATATCCATTGCCTTTTGAAATGTAGCACCTACATTTGACAAACCAAAGGGCATCTTTTGATAAGCCATGGTTCCCCACTTGGTTGTAAATGCAGTCTTATATTGATCTTCTTCATTAACCAGGATCTTATTATATCCCGAATAGCCATCCAATAATGAAAATCTCTCAGATCCAGAGACACATTGTAAGATTTTTTCCATTAAGGGTAATGGATGGTGGTCCTTTAGTGAGGCCCTGTTAAGATCTTTGAAGTCAACACATAACCTCAGCTCCCCATTCTTCTTCTTGATAGGAACAAGGTTGGAAACCTAACTAGTATGCTTAATGGGGTAGATGATACCACTTTCTATCAATTTGAGTACTTCCTTATGCATAAGTGGCTCAAGTTTTTGATTAACAAGCCTTTGCTTTTGTCTCACTGGTTTGGCATTTGGTTCCAATTCAATAGTGTGTTGATTAATGATGAAGGGTGCTCCCCTTAATACCACAAACACATAACAGATATAGAGAAACAACAACAATATGCAAGAACAGAAAATTGGCTTCTTATTATCTCCACAAATGTGGAATTACAAACTTTCAGAATTACAATATGCAAAGCCACATGGGCATTCCCTTACAATATTCTGTAGGACAAAGCCTCGAGCTATTACCCAGATCTACTACCCAGAACTATTTTGAACTGCCTAAGACAATAATACAGCCTTCATTATATAGGCAATTTTCCACCACCTGGGAAGGTTCCAGAAATTTAGCCCATAGGGCCAACCAAACTTAGAATTATTTTTATTTTACATTTCATTACATCATAATCGGCTCAAAATAAATTTTGAAACCCGAACAGAAATTTTGGAGAAAAAAATCATTTTCCACCATTTCAGGTGACCCAACTTCCGAAGACCATAAGTCATCACCAGTTGACCCGATTGACTATTGTAACCCCATTTCGGAAAGGGCGCGAGGAGCTCTACAATGCCTCAATCAAGCAAGCTTCATTCAGCCCAAAATTTGACCTCATCCGGGGCCTCTAAAGCCTTCAAAACTGAGTTCAAAGTTTCTGTACCCTGCTTCCAAAACCAAAAATTTTTAATATCTTCAAAACCAGACTTGATCTAGCCATGAAACTTTACTGGCAGGCTGATATGACAGAGATGAACCTCCACATGTGAAATCAGAACATTCCAAGATTGTATGACCAACTTACTAAAAATAGAAAGTTTCTAGAAATAGCAGCTCTGCACAAGATAGCCCTTATTGAAAAGCAAAAACAAATATTTTTGGGTGATGCAAGATTGCTCTTACACCCAGGATGCTCCTGCATCAGACACCCAGGGTAATTTGAGAAGTGACCCTGTCACAACTCAGGTGTGCAGAGGAAAACCAAGATGGTTAACCTCCACCCTTGTTAGCCATGATGAATCTTCAATAGGTCATCCTTTCCACTTGACCAGATATTCTTCATATGTCCTGTTCCTTGTGCTTCTGCCAACATGACTGTCTAGTATATCTTCGATCTGCTTAGTGTCTGAACTAGTTGTTGGAATACTCCACTGTGCTGCTATGATCTCATCTTCAACACCTCCTTCATGATACTCTGTCAAATCTGAAATGTTAAACACTGGTGAAATATTTAGCTCAGTAGGCAATTCTACCTCATATGTGTTTCCTGAATCATGTTTCTTCAGTATCTTACATGGTCCAAACTTCTTCATTTTCAGCTTGTTATATGTACCAACTAGAAACCGCTCCTTCCACAAATGAACCATGACTTCATCACCAACCTAAAATTCCTTATACCTCCTTTTCTCATCTGCCTTAGCCTTATACTATGCATTCATCTTGGTGATATTCTTCCTCGCCTCCTCATGGATGTTCTTCAAGTGTTCTACAAAATCCTCAGCTTCAGCACTACTTATTTCTCCTTTATCTATCTTCCTCAATTCAGATGCATTTCTTGGACTACTTCCATATACAATCTGGAATGGCGAATTACCAGTGCTTCTGTTGACAGAATTATTGTATGCAAATTCTACCTGTGGTAAAATCAAATCCCATCCTGTTGGCTTATCTCCAACCAAACATCTCAGCAAATTTCCCAAACTCCTATTCACCACCTCTGTCTATCCATCAGTCTGTGGATGATGTGATGAACTGAACTTCAAATCTGTCTTCAACTTCTTCCACAATGTACGCCAAAAATATCCTCCCAAGGCTTCTCTGGTACAGGTAATGGCTGATACAATCCTGTATTCTGCTTTACTCCTTTTGCCATCTGACATACTCTGCAACTCTGTACAAACTTCTTCACATCTTGCTGCAACTGTGGCCAATAATAATTCTCACTAACCAAACCAAGGGTTTTATCACGACCAAAATGTCCAGCAAATCCTCTGCTATGCTTCTCCTTGATGAGATTCTCCCTCATAGAACTTCATGGAATGCACAACTGATTCCCTCTGAATAGCATATCATCCTGGATGATGAAATTCAACCATTTTGTCCTGTCTAGAGTAACAGGTTCTGTACAAGCTTTCCAAGCTTCACCAAAATCAAGATCCTCTGGATATAAATTCTTGAGTTCCTTGAACCCAACCACTTCAATCTGCATTTCTATCAACAATAGTTGTCTTCTGCCAAGAGCATCTGCAACCTTATTAGACTTTCCACTCCTGTATTTCAAAACAAATGTATAACTCTGCAAAAACTCAACCCATTTCAAATGCCTCTGATTCAACTTTCCTTGACTATTCAAATATTGCAAAGCTTGATGATCAGTATACAAAACAAACTCCTTAGGAAGCAGATAATGTCTCCACTTCTTTAATGCCTGAACTATAGCATAAAATTCCTGATCATAAACAGAATATTTCCTCTTGGCATCATTTAACTTCTCACTGAAATAAGCAACAGGTTTACCTTCTTGGCTCATAACAGCTCCTATTGCAGTACCACTAGCATCACAATCTACTTGAAACACCTTATTAAAATCTGGAAGTGCTAAAATAGGTTGTTCTGTAACTTTTTGTTTCAACAATTGAAAACTCTTTTCTGCCCCATTAGTCCACTTAAACTCTTTTCTATCCCCTCTCATTGTTTCAGTCAAGGGTCCACAAATACTGCTAAAATTTCTGATAAAATTTCTGTAAAAGCTAGCTAGACCATGAAAAAATCTTACCTTAGTAGCATTCCTTGGATTAGGCCATTCAAGAATAGCCTGTACCTTCTCTGGGTCCATTTTTAGACCTTCTCCTGAAACTACAAACCCCAAATACACTAACTCTTTCTTCACAAAACTGCACTTCTTCAAATTAATCAATAATTTTTCTTCTCTCAACTTCTCAAATACCATACGAATATGCATCATATGCTCATCCAATGTCTTACTAAAGATCAAAATATCATCTAGGTAAACAATGACAAACTTACCCAGAAATTCTTTCAGAACCTCGTTCATGAGCCGCATGAAAGTGCTCGGTGCATTGGTTAGCCCAAAAGGCATGACTAACCACTCATTCAGTCCTTCTTTTGTCTTGAAGGCAGTCTTCCATTCATCTCCTTCTCTGATCTGAATCTGATGATATCCACTTTTCAAATCTATCTTTGAAAAATACACAGCTCCACTCAAACAGTCCATAATATCATCCATTCGTGGCAATGGAAACCTGTACTTGATTGTGATCTTGTTTATTGCCCTAGAATCTATACACATCCTCCACTCTCCATTCTTCTTTGGTGCTAATACCGCTGGTACAGCACAGGGACTCAGACTCTCTCAAATCAACCCCTTCTGCAATAACTCATGTACTTGTCTGTTCAACTCTTCACTTTCTGCTGGTGTCATTCTATGTGCTACCTTGTTTGGAAAAATAGCTCCTGGAATCAAATCCATCTGATGACTGATCTTCCTTACTGGTGGTAATCCATCAGGGACATTATCAAATACAATATCTTGAAACTCATTCAACAAATCTGCAACCTCTATAGGTACATCCTCTACTTCTTCTTTACCAACTTTTGGAATTAAAGCAAAACACACATGCTCATGCCTCATACCATCTAGAAATTTTCTTCCATCAACAAATGTTATTCTTGCATTACCACATAACTTTTCTTCGGTCTCCTTCAATGGCTTTAGCTTATGTCACACTCCATCCTTTGTCAGGGAATAGGTATTCGCATGACCATCATGTACAGCACATCTGTCAAACTGCCATGGTCTACCCAATAACATATGACATGCATCCATAGAGATGATATCACATAGTACCTCATCTTGGTACCCGCCGATCTTGAACTTCACTAGGCATTGTTCATTGACCATGACCTTGTGGTCATCCTGTACCCAGGCAATCCGATATGGATGTGGGTGTTTCTGTCTCTTGAGCTTCAACTTTGTCACCATCTCTTCTGACACCAAATTGTAAGTGCTTCCACTATCAATAATCACATCACAACATTTACCTTCACACTTGCACCTGGTGCGAAACAAGCTCCTCCTTTGCTCAGGTTCATTCTCACCACTCAACAGGACTCTTCTGTTAATCAACGTTTCTCCTCTTTCAGCATCTTCAGAATTTGATGATCTGGCATCTTCATCTACATGTGCAACTCTGGCCTGGCCTTCATTTCTCCTGTCTATTCTGCCTTGGTGCTGAGGACATTCAAATGCCCTATGGCCTTCTTCTCCATAGTGAAAACATGTTCCACGGAAGCCACCTCTTCCAGATCCTTGTCCTCTTCCCCTTCCTCTTTGATCTCTATTATTCTGATCCTGGAAGTGATTGGAATCATTTCCTCTCTGATTCTGACTGCTATTGGCCTCATTCTTCTTTTTCGGATCTTCAGTTCAGCCACCATATGACTGTCCACCAAATCGTCCACCGCGACCTCTTCCGTTTTGTCTGCTCTCAAACTTCTTGTTCAGCTTTTCCTCTACTTTTAGGGCAAATTGGTATGCCTCTTCAATACTGTTCATTCGAACCAGATTTAGCTCCTCCTGAATGCTTGGCCTTAACCCATTAAGGTATCGGGCAACTTTCTCCTTATCAGCTTCTGCATGGCCTGTTCTGATGAGAAGTTGATAGAACTCCTCTGTATACTCCTGAACAGATCTTCCTGCTTGCTTCAAACTTTGCATTTTCTTTAGTAGGTCAAGCTCATAATCAACAGGAATGAACTGTCGCTTCAATTTATCCACCATCCGATCCCATCTTGTGATTTTATCTTTCCCTCTTCTATTTCGCTCCAATTGAATATCTTGCCACCAGATCTTCTCATGACCTTTCAATCTGGCCTTCGCAAATTTGACCCTATCAGGATCTTCAACATCTTCATACTCAAAATATTCCTCACATTCATTGATCTAGTCGATCAATTCCTCTGGGTTAAGATTTCCAGAAAATGTAGGAACCTCAATCTTAGGCCTTTTCCCAATCTTGGAAATGGCCCGAAAAAGTCTTTCTTCCTCCTGGTTCACAATTTCGGCTTCTCCTTCTTGATATTCTTCTTTGGCTTCATCCTCGCTTTTGTCTCTGACATTGAGATTCATTCCTCTGTGAATCTCTTCTTGCAATGCTCGCACTTGTCTCTGCAACTCTCTAACCTCAGGTGTCACAGCACCAACTCTTCCGCCACGTTCTCGTCGTGGAGGCATTTTCGCGATGCGCGCTGAAACCCTAGCCACGGTCCTAGTGCAAACTGCCTCACAGTCGGCGATCTGTTTACACACTCAAGAAAACCTGCTCTGATACCACCTGATGAAGGGTGCTCCCCTTAATACCACAAACACATAACAGATATAGAGAAACAACAACAATATGCAAGAACAGAAAATTGGCTTCTTATTATCTCCACAAATGTGGAATTACAAACTTTTAGAATTACAATATGTAAAGCCACATGGGCATTCCCTTACAATATTCTGTAGGACAAAGCCTCGAGCTATTACCCAGATCTACTACCCAGAACTATTCTAAACTGCCTAAGACAATAATACAGCCTTCATTATATAGGCAATTTTCCACCGCCTGGGAAGGTTCCAGAAATTTAGCCCATAGGGCTGACCAAACTTAGAATTATTTTTATTTTACATTTCATTACATCATAGTCGGCTCAAAATAAATTTTGAAACCCGAACAGAAATTTTGGAGAAAAAAATTATTTTCTGCCATTTCAGGTGACCCAACTTCTGAAGACCATAAGTCATCACCAGTTGACCCGATTGACTATTGTAACCCCATTTTGGAAAGGGCATGAGGAGCTCTACAACGCCTAAATTAAGCAAGCTTCATTCAGCCCAAAATTTGACCTCATCTGGGGCCTCTAAAGCCTTCAAAATTGAGTTCAAAGTTTCTGTATCCTGCTTCCAAAACCAAAAATTTTCAATATCTTCAAAACCAGACTTGATCTAGCCATGAAACTTTACTGGCAGGCTGATATGACAGAGATGAACCTCCACATGTGAAATCAGAACATTCCAAGATCATATGACCAACTTACTAGAAATAGAAAGTTTCTAGAAATAGCAGCTCTGCACAAGATAGCCCTTATTGAAAAGCAAAAACAAATATTTTTGGGTGATGCAAGATTGCTCTTACACCCAGGATGCTCCTGCATCAATTAAGGGCTAGGTTAAAACCTTTGAGGTCCTCATATTGCCATGCAAACACATCACTGAATTCCTTGAAAAGTTGGGTATAAGCTTGCTTTTCCAATTCAGTGTTTACCTTTCCAAATTGTAAGCTCTTACCTGGTTCCAACTCTAATTCAACATAATGTTCTTGTTGAACTACCAGGCCATCTTTTTTGTTTTTAACTTCATCATCCTTATTGAAGATGACCTCCAAGGTAACAAGACCTCTAGGCATCTTATTAGATTTAAGTTGTATCACTTGATCACCATAGTTTTGTGATAGCCTATCTTGATTATGCTCTAAAAAGACATCTTCTTCAAACAAGAATTGTAGAATTTGTTCCTCATTGTCAAACACTTGCCAATTGACATCATTATCAAGAATAGAAGGTCTGAAAATCACCTTGATATGTTGTTGATCGACCTCTTTTGAAATGCTATTTGGAATGTCATACTGAGATCCAATAGCAACTAACCTATCTACATTTTGATTTAGCTTCCTAGGGATAGCAACAATATTGAAAGCACAAAAATCTTCAATTGCATCCCAAAATCTATGTTTGTATTCTTTCAAAGTGTAATTTTTGGTTGCACTTATCCCTCTCACTTGGCTGACAACTAACTCACTGTCACCATAAACTTTTAAGGCCTTAAGCCCTCTTTCTTTGGCCCATTCTAGTCCATTGACTAGACTTTCATACTCTACAATGTTGCTAGTGCAGGAGAAACTGAATCTAAAGGCAGTATAATACCTTTCTCCTTTTGGGGACACTAACATAGCACCACCACCAGAACCATGGCCACTTCTAGCTCCATCAAAAAATAGCTCCCAAACCTAATTGTTATGATCCTCTAAATCAGTGTCCACTTTGAGAAGGCTTGGTTCTATGGATCCACTTTCTTGTATTAGATAACTTCCCAAACCAAAATCCCAAATAAGGCTTTCTTGTACCTCTCAAGCTCTTTCATCTAGAAGAATATTAAGGATACTTTCTATCTTTGTGCTTGCTTCACTAATGGTTTGGAAGTCACTGTTATCAAATATGGGGCAATTTACATTGATGGTACTAGACACATATGGTTCTATATGGTGTGCCGGTAATAATTTTAACTTAATGGTGACCTTGGTACCATACCTGATATGAAATAGCATGTGAGACCACTCAGAAGATAGATAGCCTCCTATTTTGGCTGTAAACTCCCTTGATAAATATATGGAAAATAATGCAAGGAGATCTATGATATATATATCAAGGAGGATGGAGAAGTTAGGACTAGCATGAAGGATCAGACTAGTATCCTTGGCCACACCTATAGTATTGACTGAGGATCCATCAAGTTGGGTAACCTTCTTTTGGAAGGGCTCATATTTTAGTCCTAATTGGTCAGCTACTTTCTTGGACATTATAGTGCTAGTAGCTCCACTATCCACCATACAATTATGTACTAAAGATTTTCCAATAATTAGAGATACATAAAAGGGAGGTGGCTTTGAATTTCTACCTTGCATGGTATTGGCCTTGGAGTTTCTACTTGGAGCCTCCTTTTCTTAATTAGTGTTAACCAGCACTGGCTTTGCAACTTCTTTTGTAGGTTGAGGAGTTGTTACTTCAATCATGGCCTTCTTCAAGATTTTAGGCTGTCCTAGAAGAGACAAAGAGTCCCACATGTAGATGGTGACATTCACCTTCTTCATGTTGTCTATAATATTGAAAGGTGTCACAATTTGTACTCTCTATTGTGATTTCACTATGATGGGCTCCACCTCTTTGGAACATTGGCCTTCTTTGCTTGTAATGACATGAGTCTCCTTACGCGTGATGGGAGTAGCTTATTGCACTGTCTCTATAGATGTAGTGGCTTTAGCATTAGAATCTACTCTCTGCATGTCTTGAGCTCTCCTCTTTTCTCTTGTAAAGGAAAAAAAGCAACCTCATCATTGACTCCATTGAAGTCTGGTTGTTCCCAATTGAAAAGAGTAGTCTCTTTTTCTTGTGACTCTTGCTGGGGAAAAGATACACTAGATGAAACCTTTGATTGAGCTTGTGAAGCATTTTGAACCATTAGTGCTTTGTTCATCCATCCATTTGAACATGTAGTTTGATTATGAGGCTAATTAAAAGGAAAACACCATTCATTAATGATAGCCATATTTTTTTGACTAGGAACCATATCCCTCACTGGATTTGCAAAATTTAGAGGTGCAGGGTTATATGGTTGGAATGGTCTTTGATTAAAAATTTTCCTTTGTCCTTGATACCCTCCTTGGTATGGTGGCCTATTTTGTTGATAAGAATGTCCTTCATTCTAATATGATTGATTAGGACCTTGGCCCTGTGACTGAAATGGTGGTCTGATTCCTTGACCTTGTTTCTTCAAATTTGTGACCTTTTTAGTCAAGGTCTACAACAAATTGGTCATTTCTTGCTGACTACTTTGTTGGCTATTCTTTATTTCTTGCAGCTCTTGAGAAAAACTAGTTGTTAGCTCTTGACCACTGGTACTAGCTTGGGGTGCCAATATGGTGGGAATAAGGGTAAATGGGGGTACTTGGGTGGGTAAAATGGGTTGAAGGCTAGGAAAGATGGGCATTGGGGGCCTTCTAGAAATCATGCCTGCTTGGATTAAACAATTTTAAGCCCTGACAACTATGTCAAAAGCCTGGGGTAAAGAAGTACCACCCATGGACTGGATCATAACAAAAATTTGACCATTCAAACTTTGAAAATAATATAGGAAAGCATGGTTAGCCAATGGTCTTACTGATACTGGGATTCTATTCCATGTTTTGAGGAATCTACTATTGTAATCTGTCATTTACTCTTGAGGGTCTATCTCAATGGTTGTCAACTGCTCAATTAGAGACAAGTTATCTAATTTATCCTCAAAATGTTTACTTAATGCATCCCCTAGCTCATCCCATGAAGTAATAGAACCAATAGTTAAAGTTCTAAACCATTCAAGAGCCTTACCTTTTAGAGAGGCTTCTAATAATTTTGTGGCCACATCCTCTTGAGTTATGTTGTGTATGCTGCAGATGGTGGTCACATCTCTTATGTGTTCAAAAGTAGTTGTCTGCTCTTCACCTATGAAATTAGGTATACTCTTTAGTGCCACCAAGGGCACATCATGATGTTGAGAAAAGGCTAATGGGCTTCCCTAATTGAAAGGTGCAAAGGAAAACTACCTAGCCATTGTAGGAGTTGGAATCTGAAGATTAACAACTATATGAGCTATATTTGCTACTGGATTTGAATCTTCTTCTAGATCTCTGGTTAGAGATCTACCTCTTCTTCTAGAATGAAAGGGGAAAGGTCTCCTTTCTAAGGTATTAGTAGGTGTAGACTGAACTCTCATTGTAGGGGATGTTCTTTGAGTTGACCTACCTTTATAACTTCTTTTTGAGGGAAACTCTAAAAATTAAGTAGGCTTTGAGCTCCTAGTCTCAATATTTCTCATAAACCTTAAACAAGGTTGGTCTAGATCTTTGAAATCAGTGGAGTCCCTAGATATACTAGATAGAACAGCTTCTAAAAGTCTGTATTATGCAATCTGTATATCAGAGATAACATAATCTTCAAATAATAATTTCTTTTCTAGTCCCTCCGGGCACACCAAAATTGTTATAAACTAAGTTTTCACCCTTGTCTCAAGCTCTCGTAGTCTTGATAACCTATTATAACATTGGATTCATCTCCAGGTGTGGGACCTATGCTAACTAAGATGAAACCTCTAGGTTATAGGTTGGTTCCTCTTGGATAATCACCTTGATTTGCTTCTTGACATGAAAAGTAAATCTTTTGAGGGAAAGGGATAGAAGGAATAATTGAAAGGGAAATGACTTGAAAGAAAACTACCTACTAGGTGATGGACCAAAATTAAGGTTTGAATCTTAGTATAGAGGATGAAATTAATGAACAAATTAGGTATAGGAGGTCACAACTCACTAAATAGGCTTGCATAAGTGTTTCATAGAAGGGTCTACAATAGAAAGAGGCTATTCAGGGAAAAAGAGGATTTCACAAACAATAGCATTACTGGTGGGTTTAGACACAATTTATGAACTGTAAACAGACATTCACTTCTACAACTCGGCATAGGAATGAGACAAGATTGTTAGAGGGTTGAAGTATACCCACAAAAACATTCACATCCAATCATCCACAATAACACACAATAGTTGTAGAAAGAGAGAGGGATCAAGAGCCCTAATATATCACTGAAACATCATATACTTCAATTCAATAAGAGGTAAGTCAAATAAGGAAGTATAGGGACATGAAGAATTGTCACAAAATACCTCTACAATATTTGAATTATCAATTGGAATTTTACAACTGTATAAGCCAGAGGGTAGAAATGATACCATAGATGAACTTTAAGAAAGGATTAATTTCTTCTACAATTGTCCAACTCTGAGCTCAAAAGCTCCAAAAATACAATATATACATCTCCTATTTGGCACACAGGCTAGAGTCAAAACCTAACTAGGGTTACATGGTTTTTCAATACAATAATCAAACCCTAGCCCATCAAATCTGATCATAAATACATCTTTGTAACACTATGGTCGATTAGATATTTGTGCCCATCTTTGCACCTTATTTGCCTGTGGACAAGCAACCTAGACTCATCAACTTTCCTGCATAAAGTCTCACCATGAACACTAAAATTGGTACTCTCAAAAAGCAAGAAATGACCTGTGATGGCTGCACAGGTCTTCACATCATTTTCCCCAACTGTAATCATCCTTGAAACATAAATTTTAGCTACCCATTTTGTCACAACCGACCATTGGATCAAAACCTAGCAAAAACTGTGCAGAGAAATATTTAAAATTTGAAAATTAATGGCTAACAAGTGGTGCCACACTTTTCTTCTATTGATGGTCATCATTTAAATATCAATCTCCTTTAAAAAATGACCGTTAGATCTTCTTATTTACCCAAGAACTATTCATCTACAGAATAAACCTCAAGTTCACCTCAAGTTACCTTTTCTCATTGGTTGTAGGACCACTAATTGTTTTAACTGACCCTAGTTAAGTTTGGCAAACAAAAGACAAACCTTTAGTCACTGATTCATGGAACCTTGCTAACCTTGGGCCCATTTTCCACTTGGCAATCTATCATTCACCCCGACTACCTCATCAGCAAACACCTCAGCAAGCTTTGACAACTGACCCACTCAAACTGAGATCCCAATCTAATGGTGGTGCATGATCTCATGACCACCAAATATTCCTTTAGATCATATGCCCGATGTAGATCTTCATTAATCCGTGACCCCACTAACACATCGATCCACCGGGAAGTCTCCATCAGCACTCAATAAGAAATCACATTTGAGCAAGTCAGCATACCTGGCAGCATGGTCCCATAGAGTTTCTCTTTACTTTGACCAATCAAAAGATAGCATGTCACCCTGACTTGGCATTCGACCCACTGACAGGACCTGGACACTTGGAAAATCTAATGGCTGGTATAAGATCGCATGTGTCAGAAAAAGGCTATGCAAAGATACGCTAGCCATTGATCTTCATCCTACTGACATCCTTGCAGACATTTTGACATGGTCCCACTGACAAACCCTAGTCATCACTCCATGGACCAATGGAAGACAAGCATATCAAAAAGAAAGGACCCACCGAATGAAGCTCTAATAATAAATCAAGATCGACAATCAGCACATAATCTCATGTGTCAAAAAAATTCTATGAGATCATGTGCCAATCATTGGATTAAAAGCTACATAGTCCTCTAGGCCCACTTTGATGAACTTTCAAATCATCGCCAACCGACCAATGAAAAGCATCCACATAGGACAGTGTGGCAGTGGACCCATTGACACACTGTAATGCTTCATTGAAAGGGAATTGACGGTCAGCCCATGATCTGATGCTTTGACATAAACCCTTTAGATCATAAGATAGTCATTAGATCTTCTAACCAAGACCCCACATAAAAAGACCACCAGACCTCCTAGCGAACATGTGACTAAGGAAAGGCTAGCTATTTCACTATGTCGTAGGATGTTAAGACTTAACCACCAAACATTTGGCGACTAAGAGAACCAATGTAGTCACTAAATCACCAAACAAAAGGGGTAACCACTAGAGAAATAAGAGAATAGGCAATCGACCAATGAGAAATTAGTGCACATGGTTATTTGAAACTTAAGTGGCTGAGATAAAGTAACATGAAAATAGAAACTGACTTAGGGTTTGTAGGGTTATTTAGCTCAAAGAGCTAGTTTTATGAATTTTTTGACCTACAGACCAGGGAAATAGAAAATTTGTAGAGGCCAGGAAACCAAACATAAAATCATGAAATTTTTAGGGATGTCTGGCAAGGTGAAAATAGAGATTTTGGAATAGGTTTTAGCCAAATTTTCATGCACATGAAAATTGGGGTAACAGTAACCAAGAAAAATACCTTCATCACTTCTTGCATCAAACTTGCCTACTCCTTCATCCGTCTTGATGTAGCACTTGCTTCAAAAGATTCTGAAGTATTTTATTGTGGGAACATTACCAAACCATAGCTCATAAGGTGTTTTGTTTGCACCAAGCCTCAATTGAATTCTATTGATGGTATAGATTGATGTATTGACCACATCTCTCCAATAGGTGTGTGCACCTTTTTCTTCTATCATAATGGTGCATGTTGTATCAAGGATGATCCTATTCCTTCTCTCTACAATTCCATTTTGCTGAGGGGTTCTAGGTGCACTTAACTGTCTCTTTATACCATGTTTTTTGTAGTACTCATAAAATCTATCAGAGGTGAATTCTCCCCCTCTATCTGATCTCAAGCATTTTATCTTTAGTCCAGATTCATTCTCAACCTTAGCTTTGAATATTTTGAACTTATCAAAAGATTTTGACTTATCTTTTAAGAACACAACCCACATAATCCTAGTATAATCATCAACAAACAAAATGAAATACCTTTCACCATAGTATGATCTTCTTTGCGTTGGACCACATAGGTCTATATGAGTTAGATCCAACTTGTTCTCTACTGAATTTTTCTTGCTCCTGAATGAATTTCTTAGATGCTTCCCCATCATAGATTCCTTGCATATAGTATCAACTATTTTTGCTATGCTAGGTAGATCTCTTACTGCCTTAACATTTCTTATCTTTACTATGTTATCAAAATTGATATGACATAGTCTTCTATACCACAACCAACTGTCATCAACTTTAGCAACAAAACAACTTGCTTCTGAATTGAGTTGAAAAAATTACCTCTTGTCTTTTTGTCTGATGCAATCATAACACCATCTTTATTGTTAATGATGCATTTGTCATCTTTGAACTCCAACTGATAGCCTTTTCCAAGTAGCTATCCAAGACGGAGAAGGTTATGTTTCAAACCATCAACATACAGAACATCTTCAGTACTATTATTTCCATCCAAAGTGATGGCTCCTCTACCAACTATAGGTTTGGGAGTGTTGTCTCCAAATCTGACCATACTTCCATTGTATTTGTCCAAATGAAAAAACCTACCTTTATCACCTATCATGTGATGTGAACAACCACTATCTATAATCCAGTCTGTCCTTATGTCAGCTTGTGAAATCAATGCTAGCTCATGATTTAGTTTCTCATCTTTAGGAATTGGCTTACTATTCATCCTATCTATAATAGCAATGAATGCAATTTCTTCTTTTCCTGATTCTTCATCTAAAACTCCATCTCCAACATAGTAGCATTCCTTAGAATACTTAGGCTTGTAATCCTTTTTGAACTTTTTAGCTGTTGTGGGACACTTAGATGAAAAGTGACCAATCTTATTACATGAAAAGCACTTAAATGGTAATTGACCTTCATATTTTCCTTTTCCTTTCTTTTCTCTTTTGGTGACCATAGCAATAAAATCATCTAGTGTTTTATCTTCATCATCATCATCAAAATTACCAGAAGTGTTTGTAGATTTCTTACCATGATCTGTTGCTTTACAAGTTGTTTCACTCTTTTGGTCTATCTTCAATCTTGAAATTTCAAAAGCTGAGATCTTGTTGATCAAGGTTTCTCTCTTGAAATTTGATGTAAGCTGCATGGTCTCATTAAGGATGTTGATCTTTCTTTCATATTTAGGAGTAAGAGTAGTCATTACTTTATCCATAATGTCTTCTTCTGATATCTCTCCACCATTTTTCCTAATTCTGGCAACTGCTTCATTGATCCTTTGATTATAAGCTTTGATGTTTTCTTTAGGCAACATCTCTAATGCATTGTATCTTTTCTTCCATGTCTTTCTATGTGCATCCTTATCTTTTTTGTCTCCTTCAAATGTGTCTTCTAGGTGCTTCCATATTTTATGGGCTGTATCTACCTTCTTTACTTCTAAAAATTCACCATCAGATAGGGCACTGATAAGGGCTTCTTTAGAAATAGCACTATAATGAAACAATTTATTTTGTGCATTAGTAGCATCATCTTTTCCAAGGTCTTCTAAGGTAGTAATCTTGGATGCTCTGTTGGTTACATTAAAAACTTCAAAAGCAATGCACTACAAATGGGTCACCATCTTGTTCTTCTAATCAAGATAATTCTCTCCATCAAACTTAGGAATTTCTTTCCCAAAGTATGCCATCTGATCAACCTCAAGCTGTTAAAATTTTCTCTCCGAGGCACTTGGCTTTGGTACCAATTATTAGGAATATTCCCAAGAGATAACTAAGAGAGGGGGGGGGGGGTGAATCAGTTATCTACAAGTTTCAATTCTTTATCCAATTAAGTATACTTAAACATAAATCATAAACATAATGAAATAACACTTGAACACAACACCAATATTTTGGTTATGGGGAAACCCAAATTGGTAAAAACCCCGATGGGACTTGGAACCCACTAATATTTTGTACGTGTATAATGATCCTTGCTAGAAGATCCTTTACCATGCTAGGAGTAGCTTTACACTATATTAAGTATAGTAGACCTGGTTAAGGGTCGGACACTATTATGAGTCTTTTACAATTGTCCCTATTAGGGGAGAGGATGCACTGTTCAAGAGCTCACTACTCAAATGGGTGAAGGTTACAACCTTCTGCATAACATATATACACTATATCTAAATCTTGGTGAATTGTGCTTTGACCTAATGTCTAGATCAATTCCAATGAATAGCACAAGTACTTTACTTGGTCACATAGACCTTCTTCTGATGGCTCAACACTTTGCACACTCTGTTCTACTCTTCTTAATCAACCATGAACCACACTCTAGCAATCACAAATGACTGCCTATAAATATCTTTCCTCTAAAAGATATAATCAAATCAGCCTATTTGAACCACCTTGAAATCATATTAGAGAAATCATAATAAACTCCAACAAATATTCTATTGGCTCTATTATGCATGCAACTCATTTTGGGACCTGTCTAATAAAATAATTGTAGACGCAAGCTACATACTATCAGCTTTACCAAAATAACTGGAACTTTCTCTATAAGCTAAATTAACTTATGTGCTCTTAACCGAACATCAATAATAGTTCTCCAATCTTAACTCCTAGGGCATATATCCTCAAGATAGGCACAACTCAAGAACCAATAAAATCTATGTCTTGTTTGTTATCACTCAGAAAAATTTTCATGGCTATAGGTCTTTTCCTTTGGTCTCTACAGTTGATTTTAGGTCTCTAGCATAAACCCTTAGTTCAAATTTTTGAAAAACTAGCCATTGTAATGAAAAAACCCTAATTACCCTTGGCCCTGTTCTAATTTTACGTTACTTTTTCAGGCCACTTAAAACCTCAAAATACCCATGTGCTTAAATATTATACCACTTCACATGTTGATCGGTTAGGTTTTTTATCGTCGAGACCCCTTTTAATATTTCCTAAGTTCCTAAGTTTGTTGGCGTTAAATATTTTTCCTAAGTCCCCCAATGTATATTTTTCCTAAGTTTTGGCCTTGTAAAAATGTGTGGCTATTGTAAGTCCACAAGCTTTCTGCATGTCAGAGTTTCTGACATGTTCCTTTTCGACTATTTGACACCTGTCCCAGCGGGCCCATCCTTAGGGTCTAAGGGAAGTTAAATGATGGACTAATCCAATAGTTTTCACTATACCGTTGGACCGAGATGCTTGATCTTTAAGCATCATGGTATAATGACAACCATCCGATGCAAAGTGAATGGGGTGACAGACAGGTGGGTCCTCGGGGTGCTAGGGTGGAAAAAGTTAGCAACTTCTGATTGGTCGATAGGGGTTTGAGGTGGATGTTGTCAGTGGGACCTATGTGTGGTGAGAAAAAATTGTATATCCGCTTGCCGAATATTGTGAGGTGGTGGCTTCTCATTGGCCAGGGGTTTTAAATGATAGGGAGTGACATTGGTGGGTCCGCAGTTTTCAAAAGGGTTAAAGCACAGATAGATCTTGTGGCTGTCGTTACACCACTGAGTGGAGATGCTTGTTTTTTACCATCATGGTGTAGCAACAACCATCATTTCTACTTTATTTGAAGACTGTTCGGTGGACCTAGTTGTCAGAAGGTGTTGGTGTGTAAGGTTTTTAATTGGTCAGCAGGGTGATGAGCTAGATGTTGTCAGTGGGGCTGTGGTTTTCAAAGGAAGTAAAGTGTATGTAGGTCTGTGAGGATCATGTGGTTGTCTCTATACCACTAAGGTGAGATGCTCAACTTTTAGCATCACGGTATAACGACTACCGTCAATTTTGTTTAAAGAAATACAAAACGCAGGAAGCCCAGGAAAAGTAAAAGGATCTAACGGCTGTGATATAAAGTTGATCGAAGTTTGAACGCTGACTGTTGATTTTCTTCTTGGCACCATAAAATAGCCATTTCATTTTGAATTTAAATTTTTGAATGGATATTTCTACGACAGGAAGGACCAGAATTGAATGCTTTTACAACTAGATCTGGTAGAATTGTTTTTTCAAACTATTGCAGTGTGGTCCAGGGTGTCTGATGATTATTGCAGAAGGTTTTTACATTGAAAATGTAGGTAGTCACTTGCTCGAGGTATGTTGCAGGTGAATAATCAAATTTTTTAGCATGGTAGATTCATGATCTCTGGTACAATACTCTGAGATTCTTCATAAATTGAGATCATTCTTGGATTTGATTGTTCTAATCGTCTGGGTCTCCATCCCCTACATTTAATTTTTGACTGATTTGGTTTCTCTAGTGGGTGAAACCCTAACCCTAGTCATCTGTAGCTTGTTGCATCCTATTTTGGGATTTCAAGATGACTGGTGGTATATATTGTTATATTTTTTATTTTGTAGGTGTTCTGAAACTTTCTTTTTAGTCCCTACTTGTTGTTAATGGTATTATACTAAACAAGGAGAGGTTGGATTTTGTGTCTTATTCCTAGCACCTATCTTCTTGGTAATGTATTGATTTTGAAAGTTAATGAGAATACACTTGAATTCTTGTCTCAAACTTTTGATTGTCTTCTTGTTCTGATTGTGGATTCATATATGTTAAGGTCACAAAGTGGGTTAGCATATGGTAAACAAAGACTATTGTGAGGTCATCTTGGAGTTCCTAACAAAGTTAGGATTAAAGCCTTTAGGGTGATCTCAGTGAGTTAATTTGTTAGATTGGAATTTGATGATCATGTTTGGGAGTGAGAGGGGTAATAGGCAAAGCACTTACTCTGAGTTCATGTGTATTTGAGTTAAGGTTTTAGGTTGATATATGTTATTAAGTGACTCTTTGCCCTGGGATAAGGCACTGATCTTTTCTTTGGAAGAAGTCCATCATCATCAATCACACACACACATATTTAAATGATAAAATCTTTCAATCAGTTAGTAAAGGGTATAGTTGCATAATATTTAGTGATTCCTTTCAAGAAGTGAATCAAGGGTACACCCACATAAGCATCTTGGCTCAAAGTGTAGGAGGATCTCTTTGATCCTTGTTAATTAGCCCTCTTCCTTGTAGAGTTTGGAGTGGTGATAGAGTCAAAGTATCATTAAAGTTATCCATCAAAGTATAAATCTACAAGTTGAAGATCAAAGGGAAGAACCAACAAAATGGTGACTTCACTAGGGAGAACATCAACAAAGAAACATCAGTTAGAATCTCTGGATGTGGTTGTATTATAAAGTCAAAATCCTATTGACCAGATTGATTTAGCCCATCTGAGTCACCAACAAAGTGGTGACTCTACTGGGGAGAGTCTAGAGATAAAGTTTTCAAAGTGCACTCTTGTTTTCCTATTGTATTCAGTTAAAGATTTCCCACTTTGGTGGGTGGTGACTCAAAAGGTTAGAACCAGTGCTATAGATTGCAAATCATGGAAAAAAGAAGGAATACTAGGTCTTTTGTTAAGAAGAATCCAAAGGTTACTTTGGAATAGTTACCTAGACAGGAGAAGAAGAGTTGGATCAAAAGAAATGGTGAGTCTACTAGTGCTCCCATAAGAGAACAAAGAAATACCAAAGGTAGAGCACCACATGTTTCCTCAAGTGAGGAAGGTTCACAAGATAGAGTTTCTAGATCAGATGGGGGTTGCTCTGAAGATAAATTTTATGATACCCTAGAGGCTATTTTTCAAGAAAAGGGTTCATTGCCTGTAGGTCATGATGAACAAGCTAGAGAGATGGGTTTTGAGATTGATTTAGATCTTAATGAGGATAATCAAAAGGGATCCCATGAGACCATGACAAGTGCATTTCCCATATTAGCATCCTACTGATGTGGAAGTATCATCAAGCTCTGAAGACAACATGATAGATCCACATGACCTAAATGCACTTAGGTTGTAGTTGGTAGAGGAGGATGCCATATACAAAAGCTTACAAGAGGAGAGAGAGGCTGAAAAGGTAAATGCTCTAATGGAGAGGCAGTCTCTTTTAAGAAAAAATAATGAAATGAAGGAGAGAAACAAGATGCTTGCTTCTACTCCTAGGGTGTTATAGCATGATGTTTTTGGTGATCTTGAAGCTCTAAGAAGTGAGTAGGAATGCTTGTTGCAAGACCATGAGTTTGATGAAGAAGGCCCTCTGATCAGACAAGTACAAAGTTATGCTCCTTTTCCTAAGGGTAAGAATGGACATGAGATCACTAGGCCTACTATAGTTATTAATGAAAAAGGAAAGTAGAAGATGGTGGGTGTCCAAATAAGCAAACCAGTGACAATACCATGGATCCCACCACCTAAATCAAATAGGGAGACAAAGATAGAAAGAACAAGAAAAGAGGATGAAGCTCTAGCTCAAGAGTTGGAAAGAGCTGAAGTTGATGCTGCTATTGCAGAGAAAAGAAGAAAGATCTAGTTCTTGAAGGCTTCATCAACTAATGTTCATGGACCTTCTGCCACTGAACTAGGTATGCCATCTATGAACACTACTATTCCACTTAGCAATGCTACTACTAGTAATGTAATTCCTAATGTATCTACCAAATCATTTGTTGATCCTAATAGACAGTCAAATGTGCAAGTGGGTGGGAATGTAGATAAAAATAATAATTCTAGTGGGAACACTAGTTTAGGATTTCAAAGAAGACCTATGCGACTAGAAGGCTATAGGAAAATTAGTTTTGATGGAATACTAGGCTACCCAAATGATTTTCCAAATGATATAAGAGATAAGCTACCTAAGTTTGCTGGTAATAATGCTATTAGTTGTGAGGAGCATATTAGGTTATTTTTTGATATGCTTAATGATTATGAGGTAGAGCATGAGGATGTAGTCATGAAATTATTTGTTCAATCTTTGATGGAGGATGCTAGAGATTGGTTTAAGAGACTTCCTGATAAATGTATTGATACTTGGGATTCCTTTGAGAGATGTTTTAAAGAGCAGTATGGTGATATGCCTAATGCTAGTTTCATGTTGAATGAACTCAATACCATAAGGAAAAATTAGAATGAGTCTGCAGCTAAATTCAACATGAGATTTCAGAAGGGTATGCATAAGTTGTTCCAAGTCATGCAATTAGATGAAAATATTTTTCTAACTACATACTTCAATGCATTTGATGGAAAGATGGGTTACTTGTTGAGGGACAAGGAACCAAGAACTCTTAGGGATGATTTTAGGATTTCTGTCAATATTGAGAACAATATGAAGATATCACGGAAGTTGGGTGGGAAGAGAGATGACCCTAAGTTGTTTGGGGACAAGAAATACAAAAAAGAAAATGATAGGAATGTTGGAACTAGGAGGTAACAAGAAGATAAATTAGATAAGGTGCTTAATGCATTGAATAATTTGAAGGCACTTGCAAATAGGAACATCATTGCTCCTACCAATGAAAGACCTCAGTTCAACTACAATTTCAATAAGAAGAATAGATTACAGAACTACCCTTATAACACCCAATGGAAGGATGACAAGCCTGTTGTCCCTATTGCAAGAGGAAAAAATGATAGAGATGTCTGTGACCCTCTACAAAATGCTTCAATAAATGTCATGGAGGACATACCTTGGTGTGTTGCATGCCAATCCCCTCATTCTATAGAGCATTGTGTGGTTGCACATTCTATGGCTGCAAATCAAGATTGTGGCAATGAGGAGATAGATCAAGAAGAAGGTCAAGATGATGTTGGGTGCAACATGGCTACTTCATATATAGGATATGAAGATGATTCTGATCTTGATGAAGAAGCAGATGTAAATTTGAAGAGACACAATCAGGCCCTTTTTCATCAAGAGGTTTTTTATGATAGTGAAGACATTGATAAGAAGACATGTAACATGAACTCTTCTTCTGAGCTAGTAAATTTAAGAAGACCTTCTAGAGAAGAGATGGATAGGATTACTACAAAAATGATTGCCTAGGTGCAAACTAGAGGCATGGTGGCAAGGGATACAAATGGAAAAGCTACAGGAATGTTTATAAAGAGTACCAACTTTGGAGAGCCTAGTGAGAAAAAATCAAAAGGTGATCACATGGTGAAATTCAAGAATGTAAAAGGTAAGAATTGTGAGCTAAGGGAGTTGGAGTTGAAAGATTTTCTAGTGAGATTGAGAAGCCAGTTAACACAATGGCTAAGATTGAAAAAGTGAGGGTGGCCAATACACCTAATTTATCAGATAACCAAAAGGATATTAAGGCTATGCAGATTGAGATTCCTCACTCTGCTCCTATTGATATTTTATTTGTATTGTCCCAAATTACAGTTAAGGTTCCATTGTCAGAATTGTTGAGGATCCTTGAACACAAAGATAGAGCTATTGCATGGGTAGATAATGTTCATAATAATGCTGTTTCATGCAATGGGTCTTAGGATAAAGCGTGGAAAGGTGTTGCTGCTTAGGGATTTGTATCTCAAATTCCTCCTATATATTTGGATAGTTCTGGCAATGCTAGCATTGAAAAAATTGATCCATTCTTTTTAAGTGTCCTTGTGAATGGAATGAAATTAAGAAATTGTATGATTGATAGTGGCACCTCTAATACTGTTATGCCTTTTAAAATTATGGAGAAGTTGGGCCTTAAGGTTGATACAGTTCAAGGTAGATGTTGTGTAATGGATCAGAGGGAGGTACCAGTTATTGGGACTATAAATGCAATGCCCTATAGGTTGGCAACATATCCAAAGAAAGAGTTAATAATGAGTGTTCTGGTGGTGGACATCCCTCCTCATTATGGGATGCTACTATCGAGAAGGTGGAGTGCTACCATGGGTGGAAGTTTACAATGTGATCTATCCTATGAAACTTTCAAGATTGATGATCAGTTTGTCAAGATTGAGCAAGAACCAAGAGTATGCCACATGATTGAGAGAAGTATTGATAATGAAACTACATATTTTATGGATACTAATATTAATGCTTTTAGGGTAGAGATCCTTGTACTTGAGAAGGAACCTATTTTTTCACCTATCTCTATTGAGGTAAGTGTTCATTTTGTGAAGGGTGATTTGTGGGTAATGTACTTTGATGGTGCAAATTGCAAGGATGGAGCAGGAGTAGGTATTTTACTTATTTCTCCTAATGGAAACACCTACAAATTTTCTTTCACATTGAATTTATTTTGTACCAACAATATAGCATAATATGAGGCATTGTTGTTCGGACTGAGGTTGGCACAAAAACATGGTATTAAGTGCTTAAGTGTTGTTGGTGATTCTGAGTTGGTGGTGTCCCAAGTCAGGTCAGTATATGCTTCCAAGAATAAAAGGTTAAAAAAATATAGGAATGCAGTTTGGGATTTGATTGAACATTTTGATGCCTTCAATATTGAGTGGAAGGATAGGAGTAACAATAAGATGGCTGACTTGTTAGCCAATATAGAAATCAATCCTAGTGATATTACATTTACTGGTATTTCTAAAGTTGAAATTCAGGCTAGGCCTAGTGTACTAGACAATATTGAAAACTGGCAAGTTTTTGATGATGATAATGATATCATGAAGTTTATGGGTTGTAAAGATCAGTATCATGCTCAAGAATTTGATTGTTCAGCCTTGGTTGAGTCAATAGAAGGAAAAGAGGTTGTCTTTGGCAATGAAGTTATTCAACTTAAAACTAACAAGGTGCCCAAGGGGTTTGTTGTCTTGGAAACTATCTTTGATAACCAGGATAGAGTTCAAAAGAATATCAAAAGAGAAGATCATGCTGATCTAGAGGAGATAAATCTTGGAACACATGAGGCACCTAAGAAGGTATACATTGGTAGGGACATGTCTCACAATGTGAGAAAATCTTTGATTGAATTACTAAGAAAATTTAAGCATGTTTTTGCATGGTCATATGATGACCTAAAGGTTTATAAAGAAGACTTATTTCAGCATATTATTCCTTTGAGAGAAGATGCTAAACCTTTCTGGAAAAAAAAAAGGCCTATAAATCCCACTTTGGCACCCAAGATGCAAGAGGAGTTGATGAAGTTAAGAGATGATAGAATTATCAAGCCTATAAGGCATTCTTCCTAGGTGTCAAATCTTGTCCCTGTCAGAAAGAAGAATGGTGACATCAGACTTTGTGTGGACTTCAGGAATTTGAACAGCAGCTCATTAAAGGATAACTATTGTCTGCCCAATATGAAAGCTATGTTGTAGAGAGTCACCAGATTATAATTGATGTCTATGATGGGTGGTTTCTCTGGTTATAACTAGGTAATTGTCAAAGAATTAGAGAAATTCAAGACAACTTTCACTACACATTGGGGGACATATGTTTATGTGAGAATGTATTTTGGTCTCACAAATGCTAGTGCTACTTTTTAGAGGGCAATGGATGTTTCCTTTTCAGATTTCATAAATGATTTCCTTGTTGTCTATCAAGATGATTTAACTGCCTATTCCAAGAAGGAAGAAGACCACTATACTCATTTAGAAAAAATATTTGTGAGGGCTTTGGAATATGGCATTTCATTAAACCCAAGGAAATGTCCATTTGGTGTCATTGAAGGTAAGTTGCTTGGCCAGTTAGTTGGGAAGCAAGGAGTCAAAATTGATCCTGAAAGGGTGGCAGCCATTGATAAGATTCAAAGACCAAAGAACATCAAAGGGATTTAGTCCTTCTTTGGTCAGGTCAACTTCTTGAGAAGATTTGTAACAAATTTTGCAGAGGTTACTAGACCTATTTTTAAGATGTTGAAGAAGGGATCTGCAATCAATTGGGAGGGTGAGCCTAATGAGGCTTTCAAAAATATCAAGTAGGCTATCAAAGATGCACCAGTACTTAAGGCACCTGATTATAATGTCCCAATGCACATCTTTTCCTTTGCATCTTTTCACACTATTGCTGTAATTTTGTTACAAAAAGAATAAGGATGGTTTTGAGCAGCCTATTGCATTCTTTAGTAAATCTTTACAGGCCACTGAATTGAAGTATGACATAAATGAGAAACAAGCATATGCACTTGTGAAGGAAGTCAAGGCTTTTAGGTGTTACTTGATGGGGGTAGTTGTGATTGCTTTTGTGCCAAGTGCAGCTGTGAAGGACATTTTCTCACAGCAAGAGGTGTCTGGGAGAAGATGCAGATGGATCAATAGGATCCAAGAATTCAACATTGATATGAAAATTACTAAATTGATTAGAGGACAAGGATTGGCAAAACTGATGGCCCAATCCAATCTTGATGCTAATTAGGTAAATCATTCTAAAATTGATTATACGTGTGATATGGATGATTGTGTTTGGTATCAAGATATTATCTATTATCTAAGAAACATGAAGTGTCCAGATGAGATGGATGACAATAAGAAGAGGACATTGAAATTATAGGCCATCAAGTATGTAATTGTGAAATGTAAATTGTATAGACAAAATTTGGATTGCGTACTGTTGAAATGTGTAGATGAAAATCAAGCTGAAGTATTGTTGAAAGAAATGCATGAGGGAGTTTGTGGTGGGCATTATATGGGTAAAAACACTGCTCATAAAATCTTAAGAGTAGGATTCTGGTGGCTCGCAATCTTCAAGGATGTAGAACAGTTGGTAAGGAGGTGTGATGCTTGTCAAAGGTTCTCTGGTCAGCTTAAATTTTTAGGTAACATGCCATTAAAACCAATAGAAGTGTAGGCTCCTTTCCAACAATGGGGAATAGATTTCATAGGGGAGATACCAAACAAGTCCAGTGGGGGACATTCTTGGATATTAGTTGCTACTGATTATTTTACTAAGTGGGCAGAGGCTATACCTACAAGAAATGCAAATAGTAGGGTGGGAATTGATTTTCTATTGAATAATATTGTTGCAAGGTTTGGTTTCCCTAAGAGGATTGTTAGTGATAATGCAATGTGCTTTAGGTCTGCTAAATATAAGGACTTTTGCAAAGGTTTAGGATTTTAGATTTCTTATTCCTCACCTTATCATCCACAGGGAAATGGTCAAGTAGAATCTACTAATAAGAGTTTGATTAAGATCCTCAAGAGGATCCTTGAAAAGAATAAGAAGGCATGGAATTCAAAAATACCATTAGCTATATGGGCTATGTTGGATCTTTTTCTTGCAGGACCAAACTTGAATCAAATAGTTGGGCTTAGATCTCGGTTAGACACTCAAGTTTGACAAGGAAACAATCCAATTGATGAGGATAGAGAACATCCTCCTTCTTCTTTGAGCTCCACAATCACTCAAGCAGGTATTGCCTTATCTGCACACTCATGACACTTCATGACAAACCAAAGGCCTGCAAATAGATTAATGTGGAATAGCAATCAATCTCCTATAGGTATCTTGTACCCTAATGATATAAAATCTCATGCAATAGCACTACTTGCATGGAATGAGATTGAAAGCTAGAGACCTATCCTAACAAAAAGAAAGGAAAAGGGATGAGCCGAAGGGAAATGATTTTAAAATGAGTTTGAAGGGAACCCTGAGATACCCTAAGTCTTTCATAGACCAGTGCCTTATCCAATGGGCCACAGAGTCTAATACCCTATTGTAGATGATAGCTATGAAATAAGAAACAACATATATTCAATGTGTTGATGCCTGACATCAATCACACACCATGACCAAACCTCAACTTAGTTCCCACCTGTGCATTCAAATATGTTATTACCCATCAAAGGATTTTGACCCTCCCCTTAGAAGAGACCTATGAATAGAAAATACATTAACCAACATCCACTGGAAGACAAGCATGACCTATCCTTGATATTTCAGCTCATACATACATGAATACTAACCCTGAACTAGTTATCTCTACGAAGACAACTCCACCCACAAGCTCTTAGGCAATGCAAGGTAGAAAAACTAGACATCCTTGATGCATGACTAATGAGTTCAGAATTCAAATGGAGATAGCTTGACAATAGTAAGAGTATATTAAATTCTCATACATAAGACAAGTCACTTACAATATGTATTCTGTTCTCAGAACCAACAAGAGAAAGAAGAACACTCTATATGAAAAGAAGAAGAGAAAAATCTATAGGAAAAGGATCCTTCAGCATGGAGCCAAAACTGTCAAGGAAATTAGAACCACTAGAACTGACAAAATTCAAAACCCATCCTAATGATCATGAAAATCCTTTTATAGGAATAAGGATTGCAACAAGCTACCGATCATTACGACAAAAATTAAGTCTGAAACCACCCAGTACAACAAGAAATGAAAGATTATAGAGAAGCCTAGAAACCCAGGAAAATCAGATCAAATTTGATGTACAATGCATTTGTTTCATAACCATAGGCTAACTGTGATGCAAATAGAAGTGATTTCTTGTTGCAAGAAGAATAAATATCAATGCCAGAGCAAGCCTGAAGACTTTGCACATACAAAACATGGAGATCTCTAGCATCAAACAAAACCTTTACTTCCTATAGAGAGAAATAGATCAGTGCATTTAACTCATCATAGCAACCTAGGAAGCAAGATTAGATCAGGACAGCTACATAGATCTTCAACATCATCATCACAACTACTATTTTCATGGAAAAATCAATTCTAAGCTACCACACATGTCACAAACAACTCATTGTGAAAACACTAGCAAGAAACCCTACAATCACATTTGAATTTGGGTGCCAATGGCTAGCTAGTCAATAGCCAATTAGAATCCAGCATGTCAGTACCACTGGTACTATGGACCCACTTAACTCTGGAACATTGACATCAAATATTTGTCGCATAATTGCATAGCCAAGAAATGGGCTATGCGAACATGCGACAACTCATAGACCTTTACCTTGCCACATAACCACCACCGCTGCATGCTAAAAAATGTTAGTCGCATGATCACATAGCTAGGAAATGGGGTATGAAAACATGTGACTAACTGCCAGTAATCACCACCGCTACCACCATGCTAACCAATCGGGAACTGCCACATCATGGAGACCGAACAACTGGGCCCTCCCTTCAAACATTGCAACCCTCAACCCCACTGGTAATCCACCAAGTCACCCTTCTCTTTGGATCTCCTAGGTCCACCGGTGAAATTCAAACTCACTACCAGGGGCATGTGTCAATCGGTTGCTTGATCACATATCCACGAAATGGGCTATGTGAACATGTGACAACCCGCAGACCTTTACCTCCGTCACTGCCACACTGCATAAAGTTAACACCAAGGGGTTTGTCACATGATCGCAAGCTATGGAAATGGCCCTTGCGATCATGCAACAAGGCCATAAGACCACCACATTGTCACTTGCCAGCCCATGAAAAGTGAACACCATCACTGCGTGACATCTTGGACCCACCGCACAAAATGCACACCTCTGCAACAAAAGACAATGGGCCCACCTAACAAGCCTCATCACCACCTCAGACCAACTAGAAGACCCCACATCACCACCTACCATTGAGCCCCAAGGACATGTGTCAACCGGTCACATGATCGCATGTCAAAAAACTCTGACATGCAATCATACGACAGCCAACCCCAGGCTGCCACATCAACACTAGTGGGACCACCAAACTGCATCATCAATGGCCTCAGCATAAAAAGGTAATCGGTCACATGGTCACATGTTAGAAACCTCTGACATGTGATCATGTGACAACCAATCATTTCAAAGCCCATTGAAGACCCAAGCCCACCTTCAGATCACACTTGTGTAGTAAGGCCCAACAAACAAGGAGTGCCAACAAAAGGGATAAATGTGAGGTTGAAAAAATCTAGGGTTTTTGGTGAAGGATCGAAAACACACATAGTTTTCAATATTGACACAAAGGTAAACAAGGATGTGAAAACATTGAGGGTTTTCATGCAGGCCAAAAAGGTTGAAAACATCATGGATTTTCAAAAACACTGTGGGTTTTTGACACTGTGGTAGATTTTTAAATTATTTCTTGCAGATCTTAAAGCTTGAAATTTTTTTTGGATTTTGCAACTCAGCATGTGCAATCTTAACTAGAGCAAGGTGACACAATGAAGAACACAGGGCAGGACACTTCAAGAAAGCTTGCAAGGAAATGGGCCATTTTCAAAAGATTTTGCATTGATAGGAAAATGGACAATAGTGGCTCTGGCTGGGGACGATTGGTAAATTGTGCCCATGCAAGAATTCAAGATTTCGAGGAGAGCAGACCACCCACTGGACAAAAATAGGGAACTCAAAAAATGTAGGGAATAGGAAGGAAAAGCACACAATAGGAAAGGGAAAGATATTTAGAAATATTTACAAAAGAACTTTAATCAGGGATCCTCCTGAATTAAATGTCTGATTTTCATCTACATATGTGGCCAAACACTTGAAACTATCTTGACCATCTTGCTGCCAACATATGTGAATTTTCATAGGCTGAAAAATGAAACTATAATGATAACTACCCATGTCTTTCAAGTCACAACCACCATATTCATATTCAAAATCAAAGAAGTAGGGAACATCGTCTACTTCTCCTTGATGACTGGAACAAATATAATTTTCAACTAGTAATGCATCAAAAAATAGAACATGTTGAGCATCACGCATTACCACAAAATTACCTGGTTGAAAAGGAATTGGATTGTCTGATTTAGCTTCATGCATTGCCTCAGCCACTGAGAAACTTGGTTCAACCATGACATCCTCACTAACTGCATCATGAACCAAGTGAAGGTCTTCTTAACTATCATATCTAGCAGAAGAAGGAATAGAAAATGAACAAAAAATTTTCTCATCACAATAATCCTCATAACAGGAAAACACACTGTTATGGTCTTCAACCTCTTCTTGTGCAGAGTCACTACTAGAGGGGGAATTCTGTATACATGGGTCATCAAGATCACCCTGAACACTAGCCTCACCATTAGTGTCAAAGAGTATATCATAGGGGAGCTGCAAATTAAAGTCCACACAAGGTGCATACCTTTGGAATTCAGCAACCAAGAGTGCTGATATCCTTTTACTACTTAATGGACTTTGGTCTTTGATATCATCTCCCTCAGCCTCACCCGCAATGCTGCAATATCATCCCTATTAGGAACAAGGATATGCATTTTTGGCCTTAGATCATTTTGTGTGAAGTAATCTATGCAAGAATCATCATCTGCATCATATCCAATATTCTCCTCTTCACACAGAACATCATCAAACTAGGACAAGAAGCAAGAATCTTGACATTGGACAGAAGAACAATCTGTAGACAAAAAGGAAACATTGCCATCCTCAGATTCAACTTCAGCATCCTTATATGCACTGATCTTAGAATCAACTTCATAATCATCATTTTCAACATAATGAGACTCAACATCAAAAACACTGGCCTCCTCATGAACATCATTAGGAACCACCAATCTCAACAATCTCTTGTCCTCCTCTAACTACCAGATCTCAGCATTGCTCTCTGTAATCTTCTTCTTAAGAGTAGTAATCTTGATGAGAAGATTCTCATAGTAAGTATCACTCATGATGGGATCAACAGAGAACTACCCACTAATACTCATCCCTTTATGCAGTGCTTAACACTTGATAGGGATACATTTCAACTCTTGAAAAATACTTGGGAGCTTTGCAGTAGAAGACCTTTGGCTGGAAGCAGGGCAGATCTAGAGATCACCTTGTAGCTCCATTAGATTCTTTGCAATGTAGAGTCACCACCTCCTTGAAGAGGAAAGTATTTCACTGATTTGTGTATCTCTTCCAACCAACCAAAACTCACCGGGATAACATCCACTATTTATCAGAAGATGCACTGATCAAATAGAGACAAAGCAGAGCCGCCACTCACAACTAGGTGAGAAGATTTTACAAGTGTGTTTTTTACTTCAGACTCTATTCTAGACTCTCCCCAGTGGAGTCACCATCTTGTTGGATCTTTTCCTTGCAGGACCAAACTTGAATCAAATAGTTGGGCTTAGATCTTGGTTAGACACTCAAGTTTGACAAGGAAATAGTCCAATTGATGAGGATAGAGAACATCCTCCTTCTTCTTTGAGCTCCATAATCACTCAGGCAGGTATTACCTTATCTACACACTCATGACACCTCATGACAAACCAAAGGCCTGTAGATAGATTAATGTGGAATAGCAATCAATCTCCTATAGGTATCCTATACCCTAATGATAGAAAATCTCATGCAATAGCCCTACTTGCATGGAATGAGATTGAAAGCTAGAGACCTATCCTAACAACAAGAAAGGATTGAGCTAAAGGGAAATGATTTTAAAATGAGTTTGATAGGACCCCTGAGATACCCTAAGTCTTTCATAGACCAGTGCCTTATCCAATGGGCCACAGAGTGAAATACCCTATTGCAGATGATAGCTATGAAATAAGAAACAACATATATTCAATGTGTCGATGCTTGACATCAATCAAACACCATGAGAAAATCTCAACTTAGTTCCCACCTGTGCATTCAAATATGTTATTACCCATCAAAGGATTTTGACCCTCCCCTTAGAAGAGACCTATGAATAGACAATACATTAACTAGCATCCACTGGAAGACAAGCATGACCTATCCTTGATATTTTAGCTCATACATACATGAATACTAACCCTGAACCAGTTATCTCTATGAAGACAACTCCACCCACAAGCTCTTAGGCAATGCAAGGTAGAAAAACTAGACATCCTTGATGCATGACTAATGAGTTTAGAATTCAAATGGAGATAGCTTGACAATAGTAAGAGTATATTAACTTCTCATACATAAGACAAGTCACTTACAATATGTATTGTGTTCTCAGAACCAACAAGAGAAAGAAGAACACTCTATATGAAAAGAAGAAGAGAAAAATCTACAGGAAAAGGATTCTTGAGCATGGAGCCAAAACCATCAAAGAAATTGGAACCACTAGAACTGATGAAATTCAGAACCCCTCCTAATGATCATGAAAATCCTTTTATAAGAATAAGGATTGCAACAAGCTACTGATCATTAGGGAAAAAATTAAGTCTGAAACCACCCAGTACAACAAGAAATGAAAGATTATAGAGAAGCCTAAAAACCCAAAAAAGTTAGATCAAATCTGATGTACAATGCATTGGTTTCATAACCATAGGCTAACTGTGATGCAAATAGAAGTGATTTCTTATTGTAAGAAGAACAAACATTGATGCCAGAGCAAGCCTGAAGACTTTGTATGTACAAAACATGGAGATCTCTGGCATCAAACAAAACCTTTGCTGCCTACAGAGAGAAATAGATCAGTGCATTTAACTCATCATGGCAACCTAGGAAGTAAGATTAGATCAGGACGGCTGCATAGATCTTCAACATCATCATCGTAACTGCTACTGTCATGCAAAAATCAATTTTGAGCTACCACACATGTTGCAAATAGCTCATTGTGAAAACATTGGCAAGAGACCCTGCAATAATATTTGAATTTGGGTGCCAACGACTAGCCAGTCAATAGCCAATTAGAATCTAGCATGTTAGCACCACTGGTACCATGGACCCACTTAACTCCACAATAGCGACATCAAACAGTTGTCGCATGATTGCATAGCCAAGAAATGGGCTATGTGAACATGCGACAACCCTCAGACCTTTACCTTGCTGCATAACCACCCCCGTTGCATGCCATAAAATGTTAGTCACATGATCGCATAGCTAGGAAATGGGCTATGTGAACATGAGACTAACCACCAGCAATCACCACCCCTACCGCCATGCTGACCAATCGAGAATCACCACATCATGGAGACCAAACAACTAGGCCCTCCCTTCAAACATTGCAACCCTCACCCCCACTGGTAATCTGCCAAGTCACCCTTCTCTTTGGATCTCCTGAGCCCACTGACGAAATGCCACCTCACTACAAGGGACACGTGTCAACCGGTCGCATGATCGCATAGCCAGGAAACAGGCTATGTGAACATGTGACAACCTACAGACCTTTACCTCCGTCATTGCCACACCGCATAAAGTTAACACCAAGGGGTTTGTCACATGATCACAAGAAGTGGAAATGGCCCTTGCAATCATGGGACAAGGCCATAAGACTACCACATTGTCACTCGTTAGCCAATGAAAAGTGAACACCAGCACTGCATGACATGTTGGACCCACCGCGCAAAATGTGCACCTTCACAACCAAAGACAATGGGCCCACCTGACAAGCCTCATCACCACCTCAGACCAACCAGAAGACCCCACATCACCACTTGCCACTAAGCCCCAGGGACACATGTCAACTAGTTACATGATCACATGTCAAAAAACTCTGACATGCGATCATGCCACAGCCAACCCCAGGCTGCCACATCACCACCAATGGAACCACCAAACTACATCACCGATGGGCCTCAGCATAAAAAGGTAACTGGTCGTATTGTCGCATGTGAGAAAACTCTGACATGTGATCATGTGACAACCAATCATTTCAAAGCCCATTGAAGACCTGGGCCCACCTTCAGATCACACTTGTATAGTAAGGACCAACAAACAAGGAGTGCCGACAAAAGGGATAAATGTGAGGTCAAAAACATCTAGGGTTTTTGGTGAAGGATCAAAAACACACACAGTTTTCAATATTGACACAAAGGTAAACAAGGATGCAAAAACATCAAGAGTTTTCATGTAGGCCAAAAAGGTCAAAAACATCATGAATTTTTAAAAACACTGTGGGTTTTTGACACTGTGGTAGATTTTGAAATTGTTTCCTGCAGACCTTAGAACTTGAAAAACTTTCTAGAATTTGTGACTCAGCACGTGCAATCTAAACTAGAGCAAGGTGACACAAGGAAAAACATAGGGCAGGACACTTCAAGAAAACTTGCAAGGAAATGGACCATTTTCAAAAGATTTTGCATTGATAGGAAAATGGACTAATAGGCTGATAGGGTAATTGTGAAGAGGGCAATTGGTTGTGCACCATTTGACCTAGTATATGGAATACATGCAAGAATTCCTCAAAATAATCTGCTGAAAATGTATAAATTTGTGCAATTATATGATGATGACATAGATGATGAAATGAAATTGCAAATCAAGAACCTATATGATAGGAATGTCAAGTTGTAATTGCAAATCAAGAACCTATATGATAGGAAGGCTATGGAGAGGAAGTTTGAGCCTGATGACCTAGTATTAATTTGGAATGCTAGACTAGAGGATAAGGGAAAACATGGAAAGTTTGATCCCATCTGGTGAGGGCCATATCAAATTCATGAGAAATGGGGCCAGGATTCATATCTTGTAAGAGAATTAAATGGTAATGTTCAAGAATTGCCTGTTCATGGAAAATTCTTGAAAAAATACTTCTTTTGAAGTATTCCATCTTCCATGAGTAGTAGTTAGGTTCTGTATATATGTATAGCCTTGTAAATTTTATAGTTTTGTCTAGTCCCTGGTCCTATTTTGTCTAAGTTGTATGTTTTGCCTTGCTTGTTCCCTATTGTCTGCAATTTTTGCCTGTGGGTGGTCTACTTTAACCAATGATTCTAGATTCTTATTGTGCCTATAAGAGGCACACATCCCCAGACAGAGCCACTGTTATCACTCAAAATAAAATTCATGGCTGTAGGTCTTTTCCTTTGGTCTCTGTAGTTGTTTTTAGGTCTTTGGCATAAACCCTTAGTTCAAATTTTTGAAAAACTAGCCATTGTACTAAAAAAACCCTAATTACCCTTGGCCCTATTCTAATTTTACGTTACTTTTTTAGGCCACTTAAAACCTCAAAATAACCATGTGCTTAAATGTTATACCACTTCACATGTTGATTAGTTAGGTTTTTTAACATCAGGACCCCTTTAATATTTCCTAAGTTCCTAAGTCTGTCAACGTTAAATATTTTTCCTAAGTCCCCCAGTGTATATTTTTCCTAAGTTTGGGCCTTGTAAAAATGTGTGGCTATCATAAGTCCGCAAGCTTTGCACATGTCAGATTTTTTGACATGTGCCTTTGTGACTATTTGACACCTATCCTAGTGGGCCCATCCTTAGGGTCTGTGGGAAGTTAAATGATGGACTAATCCAACCGTTGTTGCTATACCATTGGACCGAGATGCTTGATCTTTAAGCATCATGGTATAATGACAACCATCTAATGCAAAGGTGAATGGGGTGACAGACAAGTGGGTCCTCAGGATGCTAGGGTGGAACAAGTCAGCTACTTTTGATTGGTCAACAGGGGTCTGAGGTGGATGTTGTCAGTGAGACCTGCATGTGGTGAGAAAAATTTGTATATCTACTTGCCAGATATTGTGACATGGAAACTTCTCATTGGCCAAGGGTTTTAAATGATAGGGAGTGATGTCGGTGGGTCCATAGTTTTCAAAAGGGTTAAAGCACAGATAGATCTTGTAGCTATCATTACACCATTGAGTGGAGATGCTTCATTTTTACCATCATGGTGTAGTGACAACCATCATTTCTACTTTATTTGAAGACTATTCGGTGGACCTGATTGTCAGAAGGTGCTAGCGTGTAAGGTTTTTAATTGGTCAGCAGGGTGACAAGCTAGATGTTGTTAGTGGGGCCATGGTTTTCAAAAGAATTAAAGTGCCTGTAGGTCCGTGAGGATTGTGTGGTTGTCGCTATACCACTGAGGTGAGATGCTTGACTTTTAGCATTGCCGTATAACAATGACTGTCGATTTTGTTTAAAGAAATACAAAGCACAGGAAGCCTAAGAAAAGTAAAAGGATCTAATAGCTACAATATAAATTTGATCAAAGTTTGAACACCGGCTGTTGATTCTCTTCTTGGCACCATAAAATAGCCATTGTAGTTTGAATTTAAATTTTTGAATGGAGTTTTCCACGATAGGAAGGACCAGAATTGAAATCTTTTACAGTCGGATCTGGTAGAATTGGTTTTGCTGACTGTTGCAGTGTGGTCCAAGGTGTCCAATGATTATTGCAGAAGGTTTGTACATTGAAAATGTAGGTAGTTATTTGCTTGAGGTATGTTGCAGGTGAATAATCAGATTGTTTAGCATGGAAGATTCATGATCTCTAGTACAGTACTCTGAGATTCTTCATAAATTGAGATCATTCTTGGATCTGATTGTTCTAATCACCTGGGTTTCCATCTCGTGCATTTAATTTTTGACTAATTTGGTTGCTTTAGTGGGTGAAACCCTAACCCTAGTCATCCATAGCTTGTTACATCCTATTTTGGGATTTCAAGATGACTGGTGGTATATATTGTTGTATTTTTTATTTTGTAGGGGTTCCAAAACTTTCATTTTGGTCCCTGCTTGTTGTTGATGGTATTATACTAAAGAAGGAGAGCTTGGATTTTGTGTCTTGTTACTAGCACCTATCTTCTTGGTAATGTATTGATTTTGAAAGTTAATGAGAATACACTTGAATTTCTGTCTCAAACTTTTGATTGTCTTCTTGTTTTGATTATGGATTCATATATGTTAAGGTCACAAAGTGGGTTAGCATATGGTAAACAAAGACTATTGTGAGGTCAGCTTGGAGTTCCTAACAAAGTTAGGAATTAATCCTTCAGGGTGATCTCAGTGAGTTCATTTGTTAGATTGGAATTTGATGATCATGTTTGGGAGTGAGAGGGGTAATAGGGAAAGCACTTACTCTGAGTTCATGTGTATTTGAGTTAAGGTTTTAGGTTGATATATGTTATTAAGTGACTCTTTTCCCTAGTATAAGGCACCGATATTTTCTTTGGAAGTAGTCCATCATCATCAATCACACACACACACACATTTAAATGATAAAATCTTTCAATCAGTTAGTAAAGGGTATAGTTGCATAATATTTAGTGATTCCTTTCAAGAAGTGAATCAAGGGTACACCCACCTGAGCATCTTGGCTCAAAGTGTAGGAGGATCTCTTTGATCCTTGTTAATTATCCCTCTTCCTTGTAGAGTTTGGAGTGGTGATAGAGTCAAAGTATCATTAAAGTTATCCATCAAAGTATAAATCTACAAGTTGAAGATCAAATGGAAGAACCAACAATTCTGAACAAACACATGAAACTACTACTGGTGAATAGTGACTACATAAATTCACTTGTGCTCATCATCAGACTATGCATCCATAAACTTAACATCACTAACATGTCTTTAACATATATCCAAGGGAGCATGCCCATAGGACAAGTGTACAAACAACCATACACAGAACATTATTTGTTACTCTGTCAGGAACACTGCTCACATCAACTACAATATAACTGTCTATGCTAACAGTTAACCTCTACACCCATGATGTCATGATGATATCATGTCCATGCTACATATACTAAAAGCTTACTGTATAAGACTTCCATGCATGCTAGTTTCCATATGTTGTCATCAATCACAAACATACAGTCAATACTGGCCTACTGGAAAATCTCCATCATTTACACTATGGGGAATTGATTTCATAGGTGAGTTTACTGAGAAATCAAGTGGGGGACACAGTTGGATACTTGTTGTAAATAACTATTTTACAAAATGGATAGAAGCTAATCCCACAAAAAAGGCAACAAGTAAAATAGTGATTGATTTCTTATTAGACAATATTTTGACCAGATTTGGTGTCCCCATGAAGTTGATCACTGATAATGCAATGTGTTTTAGGTTAGATGAATTCAAGGACTTTTGTAAAGACAATGGAATCATGACATATTATTCATCTCCCTATCACCCCCAAGCAAATGGATAGGTTGAATCTAGTGACAAAAGCATTTTGACAATTCTAAAGAAAACACTAGAGAAAAAGAAGAGAGCTTGGCACTCAAAGTTGAGGCTTTCCATATGGGCAGATAGGATTATAGTAAAAAAGGCTACTGAAAAGTCTCCATTTGAACTTGTGTATGGTTTTTAGTCAAGGTTACCTGTAAATAATTTTATTCCTATTTATAAGTTTATTCAAGATGAGGAATTGGATATATCAGAACCAATGCAAGACATAATCATGTAGTTAATTGAATTAGATGAAATAAGAAGAGAAAGTCAAAAGAGTAATATCAAGTTACAACAAAAAATGAAGTACCTCTTTGACAAAAAAGCCACTACCAAAAAATTCAAAATAGATGACCTAGTGCTTCAATGGAATGTGAGAGCATAGGATAAGGGAAAGCATAAGAAGTTTGAATCACTATGGCTTGGCCCCTATATAATTCATGAAGGTTTTGGGAAAGATTCTTATTTGTTAAAAAATATGGATGGAGAAGTCATTGAGTTGCCAGTGCATGGGAAATTCTTAAAGCCCTTTTTCAACTGAAAATTTTGGTCCTTATGCACATGTAAGTTTCTTGTAAATTTGTATAATTTTGTTTCCTTTCAGTCATGTGTTTTGCTTCCTGCTTTAGGTTAGGCATTTTTTGGTCTGCTTTCCCAGAGATTTGTGGTTCTTGATTAAACCCTCATTTAAAAATCTTTAGATAGAGCCACTGTTGGTAGTCTTTTTAGTTTCGGTGTTTTGTCTTTCAAAATTTTGGATTCCTGGTCTCTGTCCCTGCTTTGTGTGGTTCAAGTTCCATTTTTTTAGCCCTAGAAGTTCCAATTTTCATTTAAAAGAAAAAACCCTAGGTTTGAAGTTGCATTGCCTTTGCAAATCCAAGAAAGCCTAAAAATGCTCACCTAAGTCTATTTGGCCATTACCTTTTTCAATAACTTAAAATTCCTTTAAGGCATGTGCACTTTTGTCTCCCTAGTTAGTCGCTTAATCTTCTGAGAAAATTGGTATATTCCTTGTTATTTAGTGATTACCCAAAAACCCTTTATCACGCTATCTCCCTAGGTCGAAGGAATAATGTTCCTCTTCAAATGACTTAGTGGCCTCCCTTAGTCGCTAGGTCTTTGAATCACTATTGTGAGATCTAGTGACTTCTATGATAAGTATTTGTAGGATTTCTATGGTCACTTTATCTCCAGATCAAAAATGCCTTCAGTCGGGTGATCTCTGAATGAAGTAGGAAATTGATATAATATTCAACGATATTGAGACTTGTAGTTGGTTTCTAAATCTCTAAATACAAAGTGGTAGTCTATTTTGTGAGTTTTAAGGTCTCCAATTATTTAGTGGTTAAGTCCTTTTATCCCACAACTTGGCAATTTCATTAGTCACGCATTCTCATCATCCTGGTAGTTATGTCTTTGGCGGTTAGCAATTCAGTGACATGATTGTCTCTGGGTCTCCCATTGAAGTGGTTAAGTTACAAAAGCTGTAGCGACTTAGCGAGGACCATTGGATAAAGCTCTAATTAGTGGTTGATGTTTATTCTCATTACCTGACTAGGGTTAAGTGATTTTTCTAGTGACTTATAGAGTAAAGGTGTTCGTGCAATCTCTAGTCTTAACTGTAGTCAAGAGAAATATTGGGCGATGAAGAGAAGTCTTCAGTCACAAGGACACCAGATAAGGATGAGTTAAGAAGGGAGTTTTCAAAGTAGTTTTAGACCATTAATTTAATCTTGATCGAACAATGGTCACATAATCTCAGAATTTAGCCAAGGGTTAAGAAATGATCTAGCGACCTTAAGATTAGCATAGTTGCTAAGTCACTGGATCAAACTCAAGTTAAGATTTTTGTTCAGTGATTATGAGATTATCTTTAGTCGGGTGATCTCCAAATAATCTAGAGTTAAAGTGTTGACCAAAGTCAAAAGATTAAAGAAAATATGAATTTCTTCTTGCTAGGATTTATGACGCGTCTCTTGATGATTGGTTGATTTAAAATGAAAAATATAAATAGGAAGGTAGGCTTGACTATAGTCGCCAGATCTCTAGAAGGGATAAATTGAGGTTTCCATGTCTTCAGTCAATGAATCTCTAGATAGTTATGTCAGAAGGTCTTAAGAAGAAGTTTGAAAAGTCAACTAGCTTCAACAACTAAGAGATGCACTATTGTCACTAGATCTCTTGATGGCTCTTTGTCACTAGGTCTTGAGATGAATTCAAAAGAAAATATTTTTGTAATGACTGAAATAAGGACTATAGTTTCTAAATCTCAGAATGGAAGATATAAGTGAACTTGGTCACTTAATCTCTAGATAAGCTCAGAAGGTCTTAAATCTTTCAGCAACTATGACTTTCCACCTTGGTTGCCAGGTCTCCAGATAAAATGAAAGCTATTATATGACTAAATTTTCTATAGTCACCAAATCTCCATGACTGTTTAAAAGGTGCCAAATTCTTCAGTGGTTATGATAGAATGTTGTAGTCGCTAGATCGCTGGAAAGTTAAATTTGATTACTAGTCATTTTCTCAGCCACGACTAGTGAATTGAAGTCCTGAAGCATGCCAAGTAATGGTGGAAGTGATATGATTACAAATTTTTGATCTCTAACAGGTTGTTGCATTCAATTCAGCTGAATAAGTATGATTGTTCTCTATTCATTTCAAATTACCAAGCATTCAGAAGATGAGAGTGATAGATTTTTTTAGAGTAATTGCAAGGTTCAAAGTGTCCAAAATTTGCAAAATTTCAAATTGTAGACAAAATGAGAAAACCATCAGTTAGTGGGGCCTCTAATGTCAAAGGAGGAAAAGAGAAAGTTAAGGAAAAATTTTCAGATGAATTCTTCGCTCTGCTACCGAGCTCATCATAGAATAAGAAGGTTAGTGATGAATGTTTTGTTGATGAACTTACTTATTGTAGAGATTCCAAGACACCAGATGTTATAGGGATGTGCTTATTTAAATATTTTTATAAACATGCTGAGAGTCCAGTCCCTATCTCAAACCTTTGGACGTCGGGATTAGGAAAATTGATAGTTCCTGAGGTTTTCCTAGATGTAGATGCTTTAATTATCCTATCCCATAGATATGACCCTCTTTCTAAAACAATTAGGAAAGCTGATGGTTCTCATCTAGTCACTCTTGATCGTAATTCATTTATAAGGGCTTTCGGTATCTAGGTCCCTATGGCTACTGAAATTAATTTACAGGCCTTGGCCAATAGGTATACTAGGGAGTCTGTTGTGGTGGCCAAAGAAATTCAAGCCTGTGTGCTATGAGGAAACATAAATTACATCATGCCAATAGCTTGGTCAACAACCCCTTTTTTCTATAAGGATGTCAAATTCTACATGAAATATATTGCATACAGATTATGCAAAGTTCTAGGGATAGATGGTGGGGAGAGAATCACCATGGACCTGCTGATGATTGTTTTGGATTCCCAAAGTCTTCATGTGGCCAAGGGATATGATTATATTAGTTTTATAATAGAAATAATGCATGACGGTTTACTAGATTTGAAGAACCATGTGTCTGGTTTTGGTTCTACACCTAGGTTCATGCATTATTCCTTGCTGATGCATCTTATTTTGTACTTCAATTATAACATCATGAACATGGATAAGCTTGAGCCATAGATGATGTATCAAGGACAATCAAACCTAGTGCAATACTGGATAAGGGCTTGGAGTCCTTCATCCTCAAGGATTGATTTTTGTGTATTCAAGAATTGGATGGTTCGGCCTATCCTCCTCAGATTAGGGCTTGATATTTCTAGGTTGTCTACCAAAGTGTTACAGCTAGTGAGGCCTAAGAAATTTGTTAATAAATGGAATAAGGGACATAATTGGGAGATATATACTATGAAAAAGGATATACTATGATTAGAGTATATGGTCACTTTCTACCTTTTTTGTTCCACCAAGGGTGGCATACTTAGAGTTTATCTGGTAGCTTATACTAACTAAGAAGGAGCATCTAGCTTCACACATGAAGAGAACCTTTACTCCTAGGCACTTTAGATTGTATAGTATCACAATAGGAAAGAATTCCTTTAGCAAGGTTGATGAGTGGCTAGGATAGTTTATAATGCAAGCTGCCCCACATAGGTATGTGGATATAGAAGGATTCATAGTTTCTACTAGGCAATATTACATGCCCAACATTCCATTCAATAAAAGACATGAGGAGTAACCTGAAGAGGATGTATTGAGAAACATAATAGAAGAAGAAGAAGTGGTTAGAAGAGCTAATCAAATACATGAATTGTATGCTATGGAGAAGCGAGTGAGACAAAAGGGATTGGCATTTAGTGGTTTCTTCCCTAAATTGCCTTATCTTCAAAGGCTTAAACAAATGATGTCTCAATTTAACACTCTGATGAGAAAATTTGAAGATCAAATTGATGATACTGACAAGAAAGGGGTTGTCCATTCTGAATCTAAGTGTGATGAGGATAGTGATGGTGGCTACCCTATGCATAGCATTCCTCCCTTGGAATAGATAATGGTAGAAAGGGATCTGGTTGGGGAGAATGTTGTTGACATAATAGAGCTCCATAGATCTCAAGATACAAGTGAGCCACCTACAAAGATGCATAAATTATTGGTTGGTGAATCTTGTAAAGTGAAGAAAAAGGATAAAATAAAAGCCATGTTCCCTAGAACTTGTGTCCATGATCACCAATTAAGAAAGAGAATAAGGGAAGAAAAGACTAAGCAAAAGCTTCAACCAGAAAATATTGAGTTTCCCTTGGCTTTATGCCAAGATGAGAGAATGATTGAACAAGATGCCTTTTTAAAGGATGATAGTTTCATAGAGTCAGAAGAGTTCAAGAGCTTCTTGATTTGGCACAAACAAAAATAGGTTACATCTAGTGTGAAAATCACTGAAGAGGGTCAAGTGCCAGAGGAGGTAGTGCAACAATTGAGAGAATATGACCTTGAAGTTGAAAAACTCACCCCAGATGAGGCTAGACAACTAGTGAAAAAGAGAAATATGCTACTTGTGCCTAGGTGGAACTTGTATTCAGACTTCATTATTGATCAAATTAAAAGGTAGGAAGATATAAATTTGTCTTTGGAAACCCAAGTGGGGGATATCATTAGAGGATTTGAGTACAGCCCAAAAAATCAAACATTAGCTCTATGGAGTCTTTATCCTGAGGATAAAAATCCTTCAATTTTGAATGTGAAGGAGCAAATGGATGGAGATAAGATTGTGTTGTCCATTCACAACATAGGGGACCTTGAGATTTCTCAAGCATTGACCCATTTTTCCAGACTAATTGAGGATAAGACAAAGCAACTATCATAAAGGTATGGCTCCCTTCTAGAGGACTACAATGCATTATTGAAGGATATGGATCTCCAGATAATAAAGGAGAAGGCATCAAAAAAATATCTAGCAGACTTAGAGCTTCAAATCATAAACACCCCTATAGTAGCTCCTGCACCTCTTGAGTAACTTGCATTAACTGAGGCTAAAGGAATGACATAAGAGGAAGATTCTGTAGAGTTAGAGAAAAAAAATGTGGAGAAAAATGAGGCTATTTTGCAGGCCTTATTAAAGATTTTGCAGTACAAAATTAACATGCTGAAGGATAAATCTGATCTAGTTTTTAATGCTTACAATAAGTTTCCTGGATTGCCAATAGAGGTTAATAATTATGTTCAAATTTTGAATGGATATTATGCAACTTGGTCTGATAGGGCACCACTTTTTGAGAGATTGGCAGTTGTTCCATCTTTGAGAACTAATATTCTAGAGATAGTTTTGCAAGTGGGAGAGGAGATCAATAGAATTTGACAGTTGTTCAATCTTTGAGAACTAATATTCCAGAGATAGTTTTGCAAGTGGGAGAGGAGATCAAAAGAATTAAAGCCATATTGCCACTTTTTAAAGGCAAGGCAAATCAGATAGAGGCTAAGGTAGCCTTGTTCAATTCAGACTCCAATAAGTTTATTCCTCCCATTAAGTGTGTAGATGGTGCCATTAAAATCTTTGATCAATGGAGATCAGATTTTGATCTTATTATGCCAAAGAGAGAAACATTTTTAGATGAGAGCAATGAGGCAGATGTCAAAAGATTCAAAAAAACCTTGGATGAAGCTATAAAATTATAGATGGAACTGATCAAATTTTTTATAGATGTCAAAGCCATAATAGATGCTAGATGGGAGCAATAGAAAGCTCAACTAAAACATACATAGAATTATAAATGGCCAACAAAGGAAGAGGTCGCTACATGGGATGAGCTTACAAAGCCCAAGAAGATAAAATCTGCTACAGTTGACTTTGATATCTTGGATGATGAATAGAAAGGACACTTGGAGGACCTGACACCTAATCTCAGAGCACAGGGATGATAAGCTATCATTTAAGATTGGTGTAGGTTAGCTTGAAATGGCGGTCACCATATCTCATTAAAACTCAAGAAGCTATCATCAATACTTGTAGACAAAGGTGTCAGTAATCAACAATCTAGAGTGTAGAACAAGCCAAGATAATTTTGTCTTTCCACCGCTTGAGGGCTTATTGTATTTTGTCTTTTATGCTCTTTAGGGTTAGGGTTTCAACCATCTGAAGCTTGTTGCATTCCCATTAATAAGGGAATTCCAAGATGGTTGAACAAATATAAATTGAATTGTAATCTTATTTTTGGTGGGGGGGGATCAAAAGATAATAGGAAAAAATCCAAGACAATTGCTACACAACAGACTTTCAAATTTTGTGTCTGAATTTCTAAGCATGAGTTTCCTTACGTAAATTGTAAGTCTTCTTTAATACAAATATAATACAATTTCTGTCTCTTATTGTTAATGTCTCTCTATTTTTATATTTACTCTTGTATGATTTATGTGTAAGGCATTTAAAATATGCTATTTGTTAAACAAATTTTGTAATTGATTATGAGTTTCTCTCAAGGAGAGAATTAAAATTCTTGTCATCAATTTTAGGGAGTAAATATATCTATAGGGATGTTGATAGTAATAATATTAGATTGACAGAGTAGTTTGTAAGGCATCCTATTTGGATTATAGGTTGTGTGTAAGGCATACTGTCATATTTCTTTAAATGGACTTGTGGATTTGCATTTAGGATTCTTTTTCCCTTTAGATTTAGGCACTGGTCTGAAGTGTGTTTCTCTTAAAGTTATCTTTGGCAATCCTTAGAAGAATCAAAATTCATTTCATGACCAGTACTTTTATTTTCAAGAATTGTGTTTATATTTTGATAAGGCTATGTCAGAATGATATAGTATATATTTAGTGATTCCTTAAAGAAAGAATCAAGAGGTTATCCTTCCTTGAGTTGAACTTAGAAAAATAAGAAGGATGAATTTCCTTATGCCATTATTTCATGCTATTACAATTATAATTTTTATAATATTACTTTGTATTAGGATAATTTAGGCTGTCTGTAGAGTAATAATGTTTTATTGAAGTAATTTGGAGAAATAATAGCATAATAGTGAAGACTTATTCCACCATTTGAACATTTACTTGAACCATAGTAAATCATTAATGGGCAATACCCACCTGAGTCTTGTAGAGCTCAAAGAAGATGGAGGATCTTATCCAATCCTCATAAATTAGGCTTTTCTTGCAAACTTGGAGTGCTTTTTAATTGAGAATCAAGCCCCTACATTTTCCAAGTTTGATCCTACAAGAAAAATCCCTAACATGTTCAAAAGAAGTAATCTTACCAACAAAAATTTCTAGTGTTAGAGCATTACTAGGGTTACATCTAGATTCTTGAATTGGTGAAATTTTGATGGAATAAATAGGACACAAATTTCTCAATAATTTTCCAATAATAGTCTCATCATCAATAGTTCCATTAGCTCCTCTAATAGCATTTACAACCTCTTTGATCCTACCATAATTTTGAGCAATTTTATCACCTTCTTGCATTTTCATTTCATCAAATTTACCTCTTAGGCTTTCAAATTTTTCCCTTAGTACATTTATGTCACCACCATAGATGTTTGGAAGAGTGCTCCACATTTTCTTTGCATTTGTGCAATATTTAATCTCTTCAAATTTAGGATAGCTTAAGGAAGATGCAATCTCCAACATTGCTTGACTGTGCTCTTGTTTAGCTCTCATCTCCTTAGCAATCAAAGGTGCAATAGGTGTAACATAGTCATGTTCAATATAATACTTCCTTAAGTCTCCAATACCAGCTAGATGCAGTTTCATCAGACTTTACCATGCAGGGAAGTTCTACTTATTCAACTTTAGTACCTCCTTCTTATACATCCTGATCATTTACTTCAAGTACCTTTAAACTTTTTCTCTATAAGCACCAATAGCTCTGATACCAATTATTAATATGATTTAGAACAACAAAGAGGGGGCATGAATCAGTTTTTCTTAGGTCCAAATGTATAAATTAAAATTTTAAACACTTCAACAACTCAAATCTAACAACCAAAAACTACTCGGTCATTACAGAATGTATATCAGAAACATATAATAGTGTAGTCCACTATCCAATAGTATTTAACTTGAAAAACACAGAAATGTTCAAACCAAAACATTCACACAAGTATTGACAGGAGGATTTATAGTGGAAACCTAATTTGGGAAAAACCACTTTATAACATGCTACTGATATTTTCACTTTTCTAAAGTGAGCTCTGTGAAAAGCCAACCTTGTCAAAGGTTTACAAACACACTGCTAGGTGTGACCCTTTTAAAGGATTTGAACCACCCTCTTAGGAGTGCACCTTGTTAAAGGAATTAAGTACATTCCATTAGAATGCAACCTTGAGTAAAGGATTTATACAATGACTGTTAGGTCAACCTTGATTAAAGGATTCAAAATGATACAATGGTTAGAAAGTAATAGCAGTGTTTGATCTAAAAATAGACAAATCACTTTGCAAATAATAGATCCAATTCTTAGATGTATATGTTGGCTTACTGAATGAGATCCATTTCCATTTGGATCACTGATCTTCTCAGAAATCCCTTCAAGCAATCACAACTCCTTCTCCTTCAGTATTTTCTACTTATTCAGTCAATAACAACAACTCTAGCATACTACTTCAACATCACACATAGGTTTCCTTAATACCTCTTTGATAGGTAGATCCATCTTTTGCCACTTAATATCCTCTGTAGATCTTAGGGTTAGGTCAGATTCATCGAATCCTTCCAACATTAAGTTCTTCATCCATCTTTCTAGAAACATCTCTAATCTCTTTATGGAATCAAAATAAAATTGTTTACTATGCATTAAATGCTCCATACATTCAATAAATAAAGTCAACATGATTTACATAATCCAAGAATTAAACTATGTCGGCTAGGAATTTGAGTTCTTCCTCAAATGTAAATTACTGATTCTCGGTCAATACTATGTTCAAATCATCGATCATCACTGCGTAGCTTGGTCATCAGTCAAAACTATTTCCCTTGACTAATGTTTTCTTCCTTGGCAATAAAATGATGTTTGGTCAACACTGAATTTACTTGGCATATACTAGCTCAATCGACACTAACATCACTCATCTTAAACTAGATTTCTTCACTTCTTCTCAGTTAAGCCTACTTGTTTAGTCTTGCTTCTCACTTAGATAAATAATACATTATCTTATCATTGTGCCACATAATCAAGTACTCTTTGAAGTATCAAATAAATCAACCTTTCTCTAGGTTCTATTGTTATCACCCTTTCCCTAATCCTTCTAAACAAAAAAATTGATATAGTAATTTCTTAGATAGAAACAGTCTTACCAGTTAAGGTTTGACATCAATGACAATACAATAATTTCTTCAATTGTAGTTTCCAACATTTTCTCACTTCTCATACTTGGGAAAAGGTTCTTTGAATGCCTTATGATCAGCATTGGTGTTGAATCCATCTACATTAAGCTTTCCATTCTCAATGAGATCTTGAATGATATGTTTGAGTTTCCAATAGTTTTTAATATCATGTCAGATGCTAATGTGAAATTTTCAAAAGGATTTCTCATCCCACCAATGTGGTTTGACATCAGTTATATAAGGCTTTGTAAGATCTTGAGGATGCACAAGGTTGTTAGCAATGAGTGTTTTCAAGACATCCTCATAGGAATCACCACATTTTGAAAACTGACATCTCTCTTTCTTAGGCTTATCTTGGTATCTTGGCTTGTGCTCTTGTTGATTTGATGCATTAAGTTTCATGTCTTGAACATCACTATAAAAGTGCAAAACAACTTGATCTTTGGGTTGAGAGGAGTCCACCACTCCATCATTGACCACTTGTTTGTTCCTATTCCAATGTGAGTTCTTTCCTTTATCCTTGTTAGAATTTTTGTTATTTTGACCATTGTTGTTGTTGTTTCCATGTTTGATCAAAATTCCTTGTTCTCTAAAACAATCCTCAATTCTACATGTGGTTTCAACCATGGCATCAAAGGAATAAAAAACCATCTTCCTAACTTCATACCACATTTCAGGAACCAATTTACTAAAAAGGATGTCAATCTTCTCATTTTTAGGAATGGTTCTAGAGTAGCGAGAGCATTTTCATCTCCACCTTTGCAAGAAAGTGACAAAGGATTCCCCTTGATTTTTCTTTAAGCTGCATAAGTCCAACACGGTGACAAATGTTGAAAGGTTGTATGCAAAGTGCTAGACAAATCTATGGATGAGCCCCTTGAAATTCTTAATGGGGGGAGTTATGTTGGTGAACCATCCTATCGCTTAACCCTTAAGACTCCTTGGGAAAAATATCATGAGGTACGAGCCATCTTGATGGAACTCAAAACTCATGGTATAGAATTCATGCACGTGATCATGTGGGTCTCCATTCCCATCATACTTTTCATATTTAGGGATCTCAACCTTTCTAGGGAATTCTTTCATGTTAAGACTTTTGTCAAAAGGATTAGGAAAAATTGAATCAAGTGAGAATGAGCTCTTGGGTACCAACATATTTTACATCATATTCTTAATTTTTTTGATCTCTTTTTCTTGAGATGGACCTTTCTTATTAATCTTCTTGTCCACATAAAAGTTGTAGGGGACTCTAGCACCCTTTTTGATTAAACTCTCTAGGAACTTGTCTTTGTTTTTCTCTAAGTACCTCTCCACATACTACTGGAAGAGTGGTTCTTGTTGTATCTTCATGAAGTCTTGGGAGTTGAGGTCAAAACTTGAGCTACTACCTTGATATTGTGAACCATGGTGAGCATATTGTGAAGGTTTTCTTGAGTTCCTAAGAGGTGTTCGTCTCCTATAATGATCATCTTGTGAAGCCCTTCTTCCTCTAGGGCTAGGAGATTGTGAAGGTGTTATTGAACATCTTCCACTTTGTGGAGTCTTAGGAGGAGTGGATGGAGGAGAGTTGTTTCCACCACCAACACACATTTTGTTAAATTGATCATTAAGTTGTTGGGCCAAGAGTCTATCTTTCTCTTCTTGGAAGCATCTCTTTTCTATCTCCAACAAGGCTTGTCTCTCCAACTCCAGTAGTCTAAACTACTCTTCCTTTTTAGCTTGTTCATCCATGAAGACTTTCCTTTCATGCTCAATTCTCTTAATTCTTGCACTCATGTATCTTGAAGTTATTTTGAGAAGTAAAATTGGTCTTGAATGTCTAAACAAGTCATTGGTGTATGCCACATTCACACGAGTGTAATAGGGTTCATCATCTTGGTTTTCATGTTGTGATTGTTCTTCTTGATAGGCTTGCCTCTTATCTCTTTCAGCCCTTTGGTGTGCATCCAGATATCTAGTTTAGATAAGGGGTGAGAATGGTTGATGTTCATGAGAGGAACTACCAAATTAAATGGTATCTCTATGTTTTTCAAATATGTTATCAAGGAATTTATCCATTTCTTCCCTCTCTCATCAAGTCATTGTGTAACTCATATCCATATCTGAGCGAGAAGATGCTAAGGGTGTACTCAAATCACAAAGGTTACTCTTTGGATCAAACCAAAATTTTGATTTGTTTCTGGGTGATTGATCAAATATGGGTTCTTTTCCCTTACATTTTTGGCGCATTTGAACTACTTGGGTAATTGGTCAAAGACTACTTGAAATCATTGTTATACACTAAGTTTGTGTCTTTGTCTCAAGATCTCATAGTCTTGATAACCTAGTATAACATGGGAATCATCTCTAGGTGTGGGACCTATGCTAACTGAGATGAGACCTCTAGGTTCTAGGCTGGTTCCTCTTGGATAATCACCTTAATTTTCTTCTAGACATGAAAGTAAAACTTTGAGGGAAAGTGATAGAAGGAATGCTTGGAAATGGAAATGACTGAAAGCAAACTACCTACTAGGTGATGCACCAAAACTGGGGTTTGGATCTTAGTATGTAGGATGAAATCAATGAGAGACTTAGGTCTAGTAGGTCAAAAATTACTAAATAGGCTTGCATAAGTATTTCATAGGAGAGGTTTGCAAACAAAGAGGGTATTCAGGGAAAGAAAGAGATTCTTTCACAAATAATGACACTCCTTGTGGTAGAAGACAATCTATGACCTGTAAACAAACATTCACCTCTACAACTAGGTATAGGAATGAGACAAGATTGTTAAGGGGTTGTAGAATAGCCACAAAAGAATTCACATCAAATCATTCACAATAATACACATGAATTGTAGACAGAAAGAAGGATCAAGAACCCTAAGATATCATTAAGAAACATATAAATACTTTGATTTAATAAGAGATAACTCACACAAAAAAGGCATAGGGACATGAGAAATGTCACAAAATATCTTCAATCTTTGAATTACCAATGGGAGGTTATAGAATGTAGAAAACTAGAGGGCGGGAAATGCCACAAATAGCCTTCTAAGAAAGAGACTTTATTCTTACAAAATGTGAACTCTCTAACCTCTTTGCACTAAGGCTCCAAAAATACAATCTATACATCTCCTACACGTAGGTAGGAGAAAAACCTAACTAGGGTTACATGATTTTACAATAAAATAGAAAACCCTAACTGCTTATCAAATTTGATCATAAAAATATCTCTTCAGCATCAAGGCCGATCAGCTATGTTATGTGCCCATGCATGTACTACATCAAACCTTGATCCATCTACCCACCTACAACTACTCTAAGCCATGAATGCATCCAATCTGATCCTAGTTTGATATCTAGGTTTAAAATGATTAACCCTGCAAAAGGTGGCACCAAGCTCATTAAAGATTTTAACACGACATGGTACTCTGTAAAATCTATGGCACTGATGATTAGATTGTCTGTTATCATCCCCTCAACCTTCACTATCCTGAGGAATTAAATTCTAGCTACCCATTTGTTGTGCATGGACGCAAAATGCAAACCCTACCAAAGCCAGTAGAAGAAATATTTAAATTTGAAAAAGAATGGCTAGCAGGTCGATTTTAAAATGCAACCATCGATCGCTATATCTCCTGGTAGATTGGGCGGCTTAGATACACCTAGAAAAACACTTTTAAAACCCCTCTGACAAGTCAAATGCCACCATGGAAGTTAGTAGCCAATCACCAGTGAGAAATTTAGCATCCCTGATAGACCTTGGACCCATGTCCCTGAGAACACCATTAGACGACTATTGCTATACTGCCATCATAACTATCAAGCTTTTTGGATCTCTGGTATAACGACAGCTGTGAGATCTGACCACGCTTTAACCTCTTTAGAAACCCCAAAACCCAAAGGCCCACTGGCATTGGCCATGTTTCACTCTCACCAACCAATTAGACATCACCCCCTTGGATACATGTTGCATTCTTTATGACATCAGACCCACTACCTAAGATTCTAATCTAACGGCTGGGCTATGATCTCATAGGGTTAGAAGATTCTATGAGATCATATGACCACCATAGATCCTAGTCTTTCTGACACATTTGCAGATACTTGGCCCCACTGACATCGGCCACCTATATTTAACCTCAACCAATCACAAGCCACCAAAATAGATCCACGTTGCAATTGTCCCTGACATAGGACCCACTGTCAAAAGCTCTGATGATGAAGAAGGATCAACGACTGTTGCTATACTGCAAGATTAACTAGTTCACATCTTGAGCCCCTAGTATAATGATGACCACATGATTAAGCCAGAACCTAACCCACCAAAGAAGATGGCCCCACTAACAAGCTATCAAATTAGACACCACCAATGAATCAGGAATTGCGAAATAAGATGAGGTGGCACTGGTCCCACTGACAAGATGAACTCTGTAGACAAGAAGATTGATGATCATCGCAAGATCTCATGGAATCTTTCAGGGCCATGAGATCATGTGACAACTGTAAGATCTAGAATCTTGACCTAGCCGTTGATCTAAGACTGCCAATCAAAATGGTAACCACTCGCAGGATCGCTAAATGTTAAGGGGTTAACTGTCGGGAATTGGAGACTTGGCGACTGAAGGATTTTTTAAAATGCACATGAAAATTGGGATGACTTAAGTGATCGGGATAAAGTAACATAAAAATATAATGTGACCAAAGGGTTTTGCAGGGTAACGGCTAGTTTATGAATTTTTCTAAGGGTTTCTCTTCTAGCCAAAGACCTAAAAGATATTGCAGAGACTAGGGGAAAAGAGGTAGACTCATGAAATTTTTTTAGGTGTTTGACAAGATAAAAATAGAGGCCTAGGGATGGTTCTTTGCCAAATTTGTATGCATAGGAAAATTTGGGTAACATTTTGGTTATTTCTACTGGATGTCAACCTACTAGACATGGGAAACTAGTGACCTTGACAATCCATTGGGAATGGGGTTATTACAGGAACAAAAATTCTCTACAGAGGGACAAAACTAAAAAATGTGCTTAGAGAACTTCTTGAAAAGAAGGAAACTAAACTAGAAAGAAAGGAAAGAAAATAGGGAAACTTTTACAAAATTTACAGGGAGGGGTTAACCTCAAAACAAGGTTTCAAGTGGAAACCATTCATAGAGATAGGTAAGGGGACTCTCTCCATATTTGATAGTTGAAAAGAATTAGAGCCCCTGCATTCTATGACTACAAATGGTCCACCCCAAAAGGAGTCAAATTTTGTGTGCCTGCCAGGTCTACACCTGAACTCATCCCACTTGAGGACTATGTCTCTAACCTTGAAGTCTTTGACTCTAGCTCTTCTATCAAAGCACCTCTTTGTCTAAATCTAATGGAATTCCATATCTTGCATTGATTTGTCTCTGATTTCTTCTAATTCCATCAATTGAGCATACCTGACCTACAAGGGATCTCCTTCATCAAATAGGGCATACTGAGTAGCTAGGTCCAAAGCTATTAATTCAGTTGAAATGGACAACTTAGCCTCTCTACCATACACTAGCACATAAGGAGAATTCCCAATTATTTTCTTTGAGGTAATTCTATCTAACCACAATGCAGACCTCAACTTAGTATGCCAATCTCTCTGATTATCTGGTAGAGTCTTCTTGATTATCCTAATCAAGTTCTTATTGGTGGATTCTGCCAAGCCATTGCCTTGAGGGTAGTAGTTGGAGCTGGTATTTAGATAGATGCCATTCTTGACTGCCCACCCTGAGACTTTGAGGCCTATGAATGCTAAGGCATTATCTAAAATTATGGAATTAGGAGTGCCAAACCTATGAATTAAGTCATCATAAAAGCTTAGGATAGCACTCTCATTAGCCTCTTTTAATGCAACTACCTCTATCCATCTGGTGAAGTAATCTATTTTAGTAATTATCCATTTATGTCCTACACTAGATGGAGGATTGATCATTCCAATGAAATCTATACCCCACCTCATGAAGGGTTGATCTATTCTGATTGGCTATAGGGGCAAGGCTGCAAGCCTTTCTTTTCCTAAAAACATAGCACATTTGATGCATTTTCTAACATGATCATGACTATCCTTAAAGATAGATGGCCAATAGTAGCCAGCCCTCATGATCTTATAAGTAGTAGTCCTAGGAGAAAAGTGATCTATCATGAAACTCAAATAGGACATCAGCTATCTTTCCTAAATCTATGCATCTTAAAAGGACACCATTGTGATCCTTCCTAAAAAGAACCTCATCTATCAGCACAAAAGGAATAGATTGTAACCTATAATACCTTCTTTTTGTTGAATCTAGGCCTACAGGGCATTGGCCTATCTTCAAATAATTAATCATGTTAGGCAACCAACTTGTTGCCTTGTCTTGTTCTTCTGTAGAATGCACCACCAGAGATGCATCTATTGTTTCTGATTTCTTTGAACCTTCATCCTCTACCAAATGCTCACAAATACCTCTTCCTCTAACCAGATTAGTGGTTTGAATATCTATGTCATATTCCATCACCTTGGTGATCCAACCAGCTCTTTTCTCATTTAGGTCTTTGGAAAGCAAAAACTCTTTGACACTTGGATGAGTAACTTTTAAATGTACCTTGATATGCATCAACAAATATCTATAATTTTTAAGGCTCTTTACCACAGAAAGTACATGTTTCTCTACAAAAAATTATCACTATTCATACTCTTCTAAACCTTTGCTAAAGAAAGCAATAGGCTACTCCAATCCATCTAAATTTTATTGGGTCAACATTGCAGATATGGCATCATGACCTCCATAAGAATAAAGGATGAAATCCTTATTGAAATTTGGGTTTAAGAGGGTAGGAGTTTTTGTTAGGGCCTCTTTGATAGCTTGGAAATTAGCTTTCCCTTCCTTAGTCCAACTAAAAGCTAAACTCTTCTTTAACATGGCTGTCAAAGGCTTTAATAAATTTACAATGTTAGGCAAGAACCTCCTAACAAAGTTAATCTTTCCTATGAAAGATTGGAGACCTTTCTTGTGATGTGGTAGGGGTAGCTCTAGGGTAACTACAATTCTCTCAGGATCCACTATAATTCCTTCTTTGGATACTACATATCCCAATAGTTTTCCCTCATGAACTGCAAACACACATTTTTTGGGATTAAGAGATATCCCAAATTCTCTACACCTTTCAAAGATCTTCCTCAAATGTTTGATATGGTCTACTGCAAGTTTAGAATAGATAGTTATGTCATCCAAGTAGACCAACACAAACTTGTACATAAGTATTTTAAAGGCCATATCCATTGCCTTTTGAAATGTAGCACCTGCATTTGACAAACCAAAGGGCATATTTTGATAAGCCATGGTTCCCCACTTGGTTGTAAATGCAGTCTTGTATTGATCCTCTTCATTCACTAAGATCTGATTGTATCCTGAATAGCCATCCAATAATGAAAATCTCTCAGATCTAGAGACACATTGTAAGATTTGTTCCATAGAGGGTAATGGATGGTAGTCTTTTAATGAGGCCCTATTAAGATCCCTGAAGTCAACACATAACCTCAATTCCCCATTCTTCTTCCTAACAGGAACAAGGTTGGAAACCCAACTAGTATGCTTAATGGAGTAGATGATACCACTTTCTATCAATTTGAGCACTTTCTTATGCATGAGTGGCTCAAGCTTGGGGTTAACAGGCCTTTGATTTTGCCTCACCAGTTTGGCACTAGGTTCTAACTCAATGGTGTGCTGAGCAAGGGATGGATCAAAACCTTTGAGGTCTTCATATTGTCATGCAAAAATATCACTGAATTCTTTAAATAACTAAGTTTAAGCTTTCTTTTCCAATTTAGTGTTTATCTTTCCAAATTGTAAACTCTTACCTAGTTCCAACTCTAATCCAACACAATATTGTTGTTGGACTACCAGGCCAACTTTATTTTTCTTGACTTCATCATCCTTGTTGAAGATAGTCTCTAAGGTGACAAGACCTCTAGGCATCTTATTGGACTTGAGTTGTATCACTTGATCACCATAATTTTGTGATAATCTCTCTTGATTATGCCTTGCAAAAACATCCTCTTAAAACAAGAACTATAGAATCTATTCATCATTGTCAAACACCTACCAATTGACATTATTATCAGGAATACAGGGTTTGAAAATCACTTTGATATGCTATTGATCTATCTCTTTCGAAATGCAATTTGGGATGTCATATTAGGATCCAATAGTAGCTAACCTATCTACATTTTGATTTAGCTTTCTAAGGATGGCAACAATATTGAAAGCACAAAAATCTTCAATTGCATCCCAAACTCTATGATTGTATGCTTTCATGGTGTCATTTTTGGTTGCACTTATCCCTCTTACTTGGCTGACAACTAACTCACTATCATCATAAAAGTTTAAGGCCTTAAGCCCTCTTTTTCTAGCCCATTCTAGTCCATTGACTAGGCTTTCATACTCTGCAATGTTGCTAGTATAGGAGAAACTAAATCTAAAGGTAGTGTAATACCTTTCTTCTTTTGGGGACACTAACATAGCACCACCACTAGAACCATGTCTACTTCTAGCTCCATCAAAAAATAGTTCCCAACCCTAATTGCTCTGATCCTCTGAATTAGTATCTTCTTTGAGAAGGCTTGGCTCTATGACTCCACTTTCTTGTATCAAATAAATTCCCAAACCAAAGTCCCAAACAAGATTTTCTTGAGCCTCTGGTGCTCTTTCATCTAGAAAAATATCAAGGATACTTTCTATCTTTGTGCTTGCTTCACTAATGGTTTGGAAGTCACTGTCATCAAATATGGGGTAGTTTACATTGATGGCATTGGACACATATGGTTCTATATGCTTTGCTACTAATGGTTCTGACTTAATGGTGACCTTGGTCCCATACCTTGTATGAAATAACATGTGAGACCAGTAAGAAAATAGATAGCCTCCTATCTTAGTTGTAAACTCCCTTGAAAGACATATAGAAAATAATGCAGGGAGGTCTATGACATATATATCAAGGAGGATGGAAAAATTAGGACTAGCATGTAGGATTAGACTGGTATCCTTAGCCACACCTATAGTATTGACTAAGGATCCATCAAGTTGTGTAACCTTCTTCTAGAAGGGCTCATATTTTAGTCCTAATTGGTCAGCTACCTTCTTGGGCATTATAGTGCTAGTAGCTCCACTATCCACCATACAATTATGTACTAAAGATTTTCCAATAATTAAAGATACATAAAAGGGAGCTGGCTTTGAATTCCTACCTTGAATGGCATTGGCCTTGGATTTGCTACTTGGAGCCTCCTTCTCTTGATCAGTGTTAACCAACACTAGGTTTGCAGCTTCTTTTGTAGGTTGAGGAGTTGCCACTTCTATCATGGCCTTCTTCAAAATTTTAGGTTGTCCTGGAAGAGCCAAAGAGTCCCACATGGACATGGTGACATTCACCTTCTTCATGTTGTCTACAATATTAAATGGTGACATAGTGTGTACTCTTTGTTGTGCCTTTGGCATGATGGGCTCCACTTCTTTAGAATGCTGGCCTTCTTTACTTGTGATGGCAGGAGTCTCCTTAGGTGTGATGGGAGTAGCTTGTTGTAGTGGCTCTACAAATGTAGTGGTTTTGGCATTGGAATCTGCTCTCTCCATGTCTTGAGCTCTTCTCTTTGCTCTTGTATAAGCAACAAAAGAAACCTCATTGTTGACTCCATTGAACTCTGCTTGTTCCCAATTAAAGAGAGCAGTCTCATTCTCTTGTGATTCTTGTTGAGGCATTAACCCACTGGATGAAACCTCTGGTTGAGCTTGGGAGGCATTATAAACCATTAGAGCTTGGTTCATCCATCCATTTGAACATGTAGCCTGATTATGAGGCTAATTACAAGGAAAACACCATTCATTCTCCATGGCCATATTATTTTGACTAGGAACCATATCCCTTACTGGATTTGCAGAATTGAGAGGTGTAGTGTTATATGGTTGGAATGGTCTTCGATTAAAACTTTGTCTTTTTCCTTGATAACCTCCTTGGTATGGTGGTCTATTTTGTTGATAAGGCTATCCTTGATTCTGATATTGCTAATTAGGACCTTGGCCTTGTGGCTAAAATGGTGGTCTAATTACTTGACCTTGCTTCTTTAGATTTGTTACTTATTTAGTCAAGGTCTACAACAAGTTTGTCATTTCTTGCTTACTACTTTCTTGACTGTTCTTTATCTCTTGCAACTCTTGAGAGAAGCTAGCTATTAGCTCCTAACCACTAGTACTAGCTTGAGGTGCTAATATAGTGGGAATAGGGGTAAATGGGGGTACTTGGGTAGGTGCAATGGGTTGAAGGCTAGGAAAAATGGGCATTGGTGGTCTTCTAGCAATCATTCCTACTTGGATTAAACAATTTTCAGCCCTGACAGATATGTCAAAAGCTTGGGGAAGAGAAGTACCACCCATATACTAGATCATGATAGAAATTTGACCATTTAGACTTTGCAAGTAGTAGAGGAAAGCATGGTTAGCTGATGGCCTCACTGAGACTGGAATTCTATTCCATGTTTTAAGGAATGTACTATTGTAATCTATCATTTGCTCTTGAGGGTCTCTCTTAATAGTTGTTAACTACTCAATTAGAGACAAGCTATCCAATTTGTCCTCAAAATGTTTACTTAATGCATCACCTAACTCATCCCATGAATTAATGGACCCAAAAATTAAAGTTCTAAACCATTCTAGAGCCTTACTCTTTAGAGAGGCTACTAATAATTTGGTGGTCACATCCTCTTGAGTAATATTGTGTATGCTGCAGATGGTGGTCACATCTCTTATGTGTTCAAAAGTAAATGTCTACCCTTCACCTGTGAAATCAGGCATACTCTTAAGTGCCACCAAAGGCACATCATGATATTGAGCAAAGGCCAATGGACTACCTTGGTTGAATGGTGCAAAAGTAAACTATCTAGCCATTATAGGAGTTGGAAACAAAAGATTAACAGCTATATGAGCTGTACTCACTACTGGGTTTGTATCCTCTTCTAGATCTCTGGTTAGAGATCTGCTCCTTCTTCTAGAATAAAAGGGAAAAGGTCTCCTTTTTGAATTATCAAGAGGTGTAGATTGAACTCTCCTTGTAGGGGATGTTCTTTGAGTTGACCTACCTTTGTGACTTCTTTTTGAGGGCAAATCTAAAAATTTAGTGGGCTTTGAACTCCTAGTCTCAATCTTTCTCATAAACCTTGAACAAGTTTAGCCCTGATCCTTGAAATCAGTGGAGTTGTTGTCATATTTTTGACACATTTTGAAAGCCTAATTACTAGATGAGCTACAATAACCTAGTTTGTGTTATTAGGTGATCTGGATTAAATTTGTGTTCATTTCATTGCAATGCATGGAAAAGAAAAGGAAATCATAGCATTTGCATCTACATATACATCTATCTGTATCATTTTGTACTGAGCAGAAGGTAAAAGAGCTGAAAAGAAATAACATATATCTAGGCTCACACAGGCCATGAGCATAGCCTTTACCAGAAATAAATGAATGAGTGTAAATATACATAAATTAAGAAGTGGTAATGGTGTACCAGACATTTCCTCATAATGAGATGTTGGTTCTTCTATGTGCCCAGTGTGCTACCATAATCCAAAACATGCAAAAGAAGAAGAAGGGGATTTGGGTTAGATCCAATGGATCTAAATAATGCATGGTATCACAATATAGTAATGCATATACACACTCAGCCATGCACCTCTAACAAAGGCTATGCTTAGGGCATGTGCATGAGAATCAGCCAAAGAACCAAAAGAGGCACCATGTTTTCACTGATGTGTTTGTTTCATGTGCAGATACAGGGAAGCTGATCCAAAAAAGAATTCCATGTATGATCTAGGTCCTTGATGTGGGTAATGATAGAGTAATTTCATCATACTTTATCTATTACCCCCTCAAGGGCCAAGAGCACACACTGTGTGTACGTATAGAGGAACATTCAGATGGTCAAGCATCAAGTCAATAAAAGAGAAATAGAAGGTTACATGGCACCTGGTTATGGAACAGAGCTATTTACAGAGTACATGGGTCTATGGATTAGACATGGCACTTTGCTTCATAGGTGTTCATAGGGCATTCATCATCAGCATGAACAAGGTACATAAAGATCCACATGTTCAAAGAAAGTATAACACAAGGTGTTTCAAGATGAAACTCAATGGCATTTCAATCTGCATTTTGTAATAGTATGAATGTAAAATACTACATTATATGCCAATTGAAGGGGAACTCTGTTCATAGAGAGCATGGCATAATGTCTAAATGATAGAAATCCACAAGGATATAAAGGTGCAACAGAGATGACTCAGGGCTTTAAAATGTAGCATCCCAATCCTGTTTTGAATTTGGTGCATGAGCAATCTAAGGCCATATGTACAAATCCAAAATATAGGTGTATATATGCCTCTGAAGATACACAACATGATCAAGTATACAAATCTCATGGTGATCAAATAGTGCAAAGTCAGGGTGCAATAACTAACAGAAATACAAGTCATGAGAGGCTTTTGCTCCATTCAATGCTCCAATATCAATAGTAAAGATCAAATATTGTCATACTATAGAAAACATCAACGAATCAGTGATGCCATGAATAATATCAAGAAAAGATGAATCAGGGCACATAAGTGAGGGCACCAACATTGATTGCATTACATTAAAATAGAGTACCTTTCTTTTCATACAAAATGTACAATCTAACAAACATCACTGAAACCATGATGCTATGATGCTCTTAGGCCATATATATGCAGTAAAAGTGCCTCAACAACATGTATTTACCAAAGCATTAGTAGTAGGGAGGTACATGGTGACCAAATAATTACATAATGGAGTCAAAAGCAGTTGTAGTAGTCATGGATCACAATTAGTGAATGAGCATGATTCTCTGATGCCATGCACTAAGCCGCGGGACTTCATATGTTAGCATGGGCATCCTACAGTGAACATGGCACACTAGGCCATGGACTATGAGGAGATAGCATTATGCAGACATCAACAGAGGATACAAAGGTGACAGGAGCATAGTAAACTAAAAGAACACAATACCAATCTCAAGCCCATGCCCTAAATGCCCATGACATCAAGCCTAGTTATGGAATAGAGAATATAAAAATTGTGCCCTAGTTACAATAAGTGCAAATGCCTTAGCATTTTGTGGGCCATTGGATCTTCAAAATGATATAGCATAAAATCATAGAGTGATGCCCGAGCTCATAGCTTCATGAACCTCAAGTGAAACAAAGAGTTCAATTCTAAACATTAAAAATAACACTAGCGATTACATATGGAAATGAGTATACAGAGCATATAAAATTGTGCCCTATCAGAAATCAAATAACAATAGTGCCCTACCCATGGGTCATTGGGCTTCTCCGTGACAATAACAATGTATCTTGTAGGCAATGCCATAAGATAGGGATTTCCAAATGCAATGCTATAGAATTCATGTTACACCATGCCCTAGTCTTTTCAAAGCAGAGAAGGATAAACGAAGTGTATCTTTGATGCCATAATAGAGAGATGTGAAACCATGATGCACAATGCAAACAACAAATGGTTAATGCCCCAGTTCTCATCCATTTCAAATAGGCATAACAATATATATTAGCAAAGAAAGCAATTCAAAATGTACCCTAGCCTTGCATCATTAGGTTACATATAGATGCATAAAATCACAGTGCCCTAGTTTTGTAGTAGTGACCCGAGGGTGTAATGTAAAGTTTTTTCAAAATCAATAGTGAATTCAATAATAAAAATGGGGTGAGTGAACAGTGCCATGACTTGATACAGAGCCTTTCAATAATACAATGTAATTAAATGAAATCCAATGAAGTGCCTACCTCGAGATCATGTTGGCGAATCAAAGAAAGATCATGTGTTGTTTCTAATTCTAGAATGGAAGGTTTCCTTTCAAAGCTGCAGTGAGTTTGGAAATTGCCAGGTGCCGAGTTGCAGTGGCCATGATTACAGGAGGATGCCATTTCTGAGTGTAGAGTTTCAACATTATGTCCCCTTTCAGGGTTGAGTTATCTTTTGACTCCCTTTGCTATGTATCTCGCGGGTATAGATTATTTTTTTTGTAAATATTAATATAATTATCTCTTAATGATTCTTTGATGCCTTAGGTTCTTCCCATATAGTCATGTTGACTTAGGGTGATCAAATTATTTTGCAATCATGTATGGGGAAAGGGGGCTATTATTTTTTGAATATTCATATAGCCCAAGAATTGAGTTTATTGTGAAATGTAGATATACATTAAATGTAAATATTTTAGGTATTTTCCTCATTCCTTTTGAGTTGAAAATATCTCAAAATATATTAATTATCCACTACATTTAGTTTGATAAGGGGAAAATATTTTTCTAAATATTGTAAGTCAATGTGATAATTACATTGTAAGATGTTTTGACATGTGGTACTATTATAAACCACCGTTAGAATATCATTATTCTACATGACTTAGTGGGTCATAGGTTTCCTTTGACTAGTCCTTTTTAGGGACTCCACTTTTTTCACTTCCCCTATTTTCTTAGGAGTGGGGCATTCGAGATTCAGAGTGATGAGATCATGGCTGAGGCTTTTCTATTCTTGGTGAGGTGGTGGTCTTATTGGTAGATTCCAAAGATTTTCTTTATATGCCTCTCTCCTTTGGTGATTGAAGGCTAGTTCTTCAATCCCTCATTTCTCAGGAGGTGAATTTTGTAGCTCTTGTGAAGCAATCTAATATTGTAGCTCCTTTTTATTCTAGCTAATAGCAAAATTGTCCCTTCTTTTTCTATAGTTTGTGAGGTTGTTAATGAGCTTAGTGTTGTGTATTGTGGTTGAATTTGATCCTTTGCATAGTACTATGTTCATTTGATGGTTTTGCAAGAGTTGATGTTCTAGAAGGTTTTCAAATTTGTGAGCATTATATTGCGTTGAGTTGTGAAAATCATCTTTCCTTCTCATTCACATTCAGCACTTGATTATTTTTCTAAAAGAAAATCATCTTTGAGGAAGTTGTGGAATCCTTGTTATGTGCTAGAGTTATATTGTGAGTTGGTTTCAGTTTGTGGATCTATTCAATTTGGTGAATCACCTAAGTTAGATTTAGTTGTGTCAGTTTTATGCAATCTCTCTATCCCTTTCCCTTCAAAGTTAGTACAATTCAAGTGATACAAATGGGGAAGCCAGCCCTTAATCTGGAGGTCTATTCTCAAGAAGCAATCCCACATCTTGAGAGTATTCCCATGTTTCACGGGATTGCTAGGTTTTATACTTAGCCATCACGGGTGCAATCCCTAGTGACAACAATTTTTGGCACACCCAGTGGGACTGAAGACTCAATGAGTCTAATTTCCTAGGAAGTTTGTTGCAAGTAACTCTTTGGTATGAGTAGTGATGGTGTTTTGAAGTCATACCTAGTGACTCTAATGGTGTTTTATGTAGATCAGTATATAAGCTTATGAGTGGGATTCCAACCAGGCAAAGTAAGAATCCTTTCGTGTATGTAGAGCTACCATCTGTTAAGAAGAAGTCTAAAGCAGCCCAAGTTAGTGCTTCAAAATTTGCAAATCTTACTCCCAATCCTACCCCTAAGCCTACTCACATTCTTGAAAGTGCTTCCCCAATCCAATCAATACAAGTACTACTACCCATACAGGCAGCCCCTACAATTCAAGTTCCCCCAAATCCTCCAATGGCTCAGCCTAGAATACATCCTTTTGTAGCTTTTAATCAAGGTAGCCCTCTAAATTTGTAGCAACATGATGATATACCCATCTCAGCCCTTAAAAATCTACCTACCTTTATGGGAGAGGATCAAACATTAGCCATTGAACACATCAGAGATGTTTCATCTCTTTGTGGCCTACATAATGTTACTCAAGATAATGTTGTTGTGAGACTACTAGCAGCCTCTTTTAAGGGCAAGGCTTTGCAATGGTTCAGAAGTTTACCAGTTGGCTCTATTGCTAATTGGGATGCGTTAGGAGAAACCTTGACCAATCAATTTGAAGATAAGTTAGACCATCTTTCACTAGTTGAGCACCTCAAGAATACATGATGGATTTCAATTTCAGATTTCAAAGGACATGGCAAAGAATACTAGCTACTATTAGGCTGTCTAGCCAACATGCTTTCCTATATTATTTGAGAGCCCTCAATAGTGATATTTCCATTATGATCTAGTCTTTAGGTGGGAATAACCTTCTAGCAACATATGACCTTGCCATAAGAGCTGAGAACAGTCTAATCCAAGCTAGGAAGATAGCTCCAAGACTACCAATGCCAATTTTTCTAGAGTTACACCCTGTTCCAGAATCAATTCTAGATTTAGCATCTATCCCACCTATCCCAGTTCCTACTGAACAAGCTATTAGCCTGGTGGCAAGCCAAGCTCTGGATTTGGGAGATTTTGTGAAAGCATTGCATCCAGCTCAAAATAGCATGGTCACTTTTAGTAAAAAGTTTGATTCACTGCCTCTCCCACAGCCTTACCAACAATACCCACAACCCATCCAGCAAGGTTATTAGCAGCCTTACCAACCACCTCATCAGAACCATTACCAGCAAAATAGGCTCCAATGCCAGCAAGGCCAGCAAAATCAAACAAGGAATTTTAATCAAAAATCTAGTTAGCCTTATAATCCTAGCACACCTAGTACTTCTAGAGAGTTGGTCCCTGTGGCTCAAAACAATATAGTACAAGATTATCAGTGGGGATGCCCATGAAATTAGTAGCATGTTCAAGGATTTTGTCCAGTGGGTTATGCTCAGGCCCTCATGGTATAGAATAATGTGACCATGCCACAAGAAATGGTTCAAGGACTAGATCAACAATGCTCGGTTAACACCACAAGTGAGGCTCAACCCTCTGAGGTAGCATTGATGAACTTTCAAAAAGAAGACTTTTGTGGAGTGATATCTTCACCCAATGATAGTTTAGCTTACACTCCTATTGCATCCAATACAAGATCTAAGAAGAAGACTTTAGAAGTAGAGCATATGGCCTCTACTAGTTAGTCAGATCCTGTTATGAATCTGCCACCTAAACTAGTTCAAGTTTCAGCTATAGACCAGTCAAGAGAAACAAAGGAACCAACTAAGGTGACTACTCAGTTGGTGCCTACACAAGCTAAGACTGTTGTTCCAAAGGGGCAACCTAAGGTGAATTTGGGGTCTTTCAATATAGTAGAACAAATGAAGAAGACATGAATCAATGTTCGTTTGATTGACACTCTGGCAATCTCGAGACAAAAGGAGCTGATGATGAATGAATTGGCTAAGATCTCATCAAGCCAAGGAGCTATTTTGGAATAGCCTAAGGTCTTGATGGCTAGAACCCCTTAAGAGGATCAGCAAAAAGAAGAGAGCAGTCCACAGCCCACTGTTGTTTCTCAAGTTAAACCTCCTCCTTTCTATCTAACTCTTATTGTTGGAAATCATTTAATCCATAACTACATGATAGATTCAGGAGCTAGTAGTTCTGTGATCTCCAAATAGTTGGCAGATTTATTAGAATTACCCTATGAGCCATTGAATAAGCCTGTTGTTTAGCTTGATGGGTCATCAGCCAATACCTTGAGAGTTATTAAAGACCTGAGTCTCATTCTTCATGAGTGTCCTACCTTTTCCATCCCTCAAGATGTCTATGTTATTGATTTGCCTCCTCTTTTTTCTATTTGTTTGAGTAGAGATTTCACTGGTAGAATAGGGGGATATCTCTCAGCTAATTGGTCTCACTTATATTTTAAGACAAGGTATGGAGCCAAGGTCAAGATTAGGTCTGAGCCTTTTGCAAAAACCCATGTTGAACCATACACTCCAAGCCCTGTAAATGCTAATTTGATATATCATGATCAAGAATCAATTGATTCTGTGCCTGAGATCAGTGATAGGAAGTTTCTTGATATGGCACTAGATGAGTGGGCTAAAAGTGATTTAGAAAAGGAGGATCCTTTCAGAAATATAGATGTGGCTAGTATTGGAACATTTATTATCCATGAGGGAGAAATTGTGATGCCAGAATTGATTAAAAAGGAGCACAAAAACTCTACCAATCATGATTATGATTTGTGGCAACTTTTCTTTAATGGGACCAGAAGTAAAGTGGGTTTAGGTGGAGGTGTTGTCCTGATTTCTCTAGAGGGAGAAAAATATTACTCTGCTGTCTATTTTTCTTTCAGTTGTACCAACAATACAACAGAGTGTGAAGCATTGATACATGGTTTAGAATGGGCAAGATAGAGAGGAATCAAGAACCTGGAAGTGACTGGTGACACTGAGTTCATGGTCAATTAGATTCGTGGCACTAATCTCACAAAGAGTGACATATTGAAGATGTATAAACACAAAGTCTGGGACCTAATAGAAGGATTTTATGCCTTCAATTTAGATGCTATTCCCAAAAATTAGAATGCACAAGTAGACAAGTTGGCTACCTTGGGAGTAGAATATGACATTCCAAAGGGTCTCTCTAATCCTGGTTCTCAGCATGTGAAGGTGCTGATAAGACCATCTATACCAAATAATCAAGTAAGCTGGCAAGTTTTTGAAAATGATGAACAAATTGTTAATTTTCTTATTGAAGAAGCTAAATTTTCTAGAGTGAACCAGAGCAAGCATGCTCATCAATATGATGATCAAATGTTGCAGCTAAAAAGAAATAGATTACCTAAAGGATTGGTCACACTTGAGCCTATATTCAATTCTGATGATCAAATAAGAGGTGACAAGGCTAGCATGATAGTTAAAGAGGAACACTACCATCCTGTGGAGGTGCTAAAAGACAAATTTCTCAAGATAGGAAAGGTATGCACTCAGCTTGAGACACAAGCTTTTGTTTCATTGTGCCAGGAGTTTAGTGATGTATTTGCTTGGGAATATTATGATTTAAAGGGATTTGATCCTCATCTAGGCCAACACACCATTGAACTAGAACCCCAAGCCAAGCCTGTAAGGCAGAAACAAAGGCCCATTAATCCCAAGTTAGAGGTCCTAATGAAAGAAGAGTTGAGGAAAATGATTCAAGCTAGTATTATCTTTCCTATTAAGCATACCTCATGGATCTCAAACTTAGTGCCAGTTAGGAAGAAGAATGGTGAGATTTGGTTGTGTGTAGATTTTAGAGACCTTAATAGGGCTTCCCTAAAGGATCATCACCCATTACCATCTATGGAGTAGATTTTACAATATGTTTCCAGATCTGATAGGTTTTCTTTGTTAGATGGCTTTTCTAGTTATAACCAGGTCCTGGTCAAAGAAGAAGATACATACAAGATAGCTTTCACTACTAAATGGGGCACCATGGCATATAGGAAGATGCCATTTGGGTTGTCAAATGCTGGTGCCACATTCCAGAAAGCCATGGAAATGGATTTTGTTGGCCTAATGAACAAGTTTGTTCTGGTATATTTGGATGATATAACCATTTTTTCAAAGACATAGAAGACCACCTAATACACTTAGATAGATTTTTGAAAGATGCAGAGAGTTTGGGGTTTCACTGAATCCTAAGAAATGTATTTTTTCTATTCACAAGGGTAGACTACTGGGACACATTGTTTCCAAGAAGGGAACAACTATTGACCCTCAGAGAGTGAAGGCTATTCTAGCTCTTCCTCTACTGGCTCACAAGAAAGGATTGCAAAGTTTCCTAGGAAGGATCAACTTTTTAAGAAGATTTATCCCAAATGTTGTTGCGCTCTTGAAACCTATGACCCAAATGCTTAAGAAGAATACAAGTTTTCATTGGACCAGTGAAGGAAAAGGAGCTTCAAAGAAATCAAGGAAGCAATTGCATCTTCTCCCACATTGGTAAATCCTAACTTCTCTAAAGATTTTCTATTATACACTTTTGGGGATAAAGATAATATTTCTGCAATTTTAGTTCAACATAATGCTAAGAATCAAGAACAACCAGTAGCTTTTTATAGTTAGGGCCTAGATGGATATGAGCTGAATTATTTTCCTATAGAAAAACATGTTTTGGATATTGTGAGAAGTCTAAAGAAGCTTAGACATTTGTTGTCTAACAATACAGTGCACCTGATGGTTGCACATCCTTGCATAAAAGATTTTCTTTTGAACAAACACCTGAGTCATAAGAGACCTGGATGGGTCACCAAGGTTATGGAGTATGATGTATAGATCAAGGTGACCAAACTAGTTAGAGGGAAAGGACTGTGTGAATAGCTTAATGAGAAGACAATAGATCTAGACCAGCAAGAAGAGGATGTTATTTTAATAAATTAGGATGCTAGACAGAGCCCAAGCTAGACAACAAAAATGAAGTGTTATCTTACTACTAGCCAGTGTCCTCAAAGCCTTGGGAGGAGCAAAAGAAGGTACTATAGACTTCAAGCTATTCCTTTTGTCATTATTGGTAATGTTCTTTATAGAAGGGATCATGCTAGTGTCTTATTAAGATGTGTTGAAACTAATCAAATTAAGAAAATACTAGAAGAATTTCATGATGGAGGTTCTGGTGGGCACTTTGCTACAAGAACCACTACTCTTAAGATTCTAAGAGTTGGATATTACTGGCCTAGTTTGTATCAGGATGCTTTTGATTGGGTTAGAAAATGCAAAAATTGTCCTTTTTTTACTGGAAAACAAAATCTGGCTACCCTTCCCCTTCATCCTATTGAGGTAGAACAACCCTTCTCAAAGTGGGGACTAGACTTTATTGGACCTATCAACCCACCATCCAGTGTTGGACACAAATGGATACTCACTACAACAGACTACTTCACTAAGTGGATAGAAGTTGTAGCACTAAAAGAGGCTAATGAGACCTCTGTGTTGAATTTTTATCAAGACATTATATCCAGGTTTGGTACTCCATATTCAATTGTATCAGATAATTCCATGGCTTTCCTCGGAGCCAGGGTGTTAGAGTGGGAACTCAAGTATGGAATCTTCCTGAGTACTTCTAATTATTACCATCAGGGTAATGTCCAAGCTAAGTTAACTAATAAGAACTTGCTCAGAATAATCAGAAGAGTTATAGAAGGAAACTAGAGAGACTGGCATAGCAAGTTGAAGTTAGCCTTGTGGGATAATAGATAACTCCTAAAAGGGCTACTAGTAATTCACCTTACACATTGGTATTTGGAAGGGAGGCCATGATTCATCTATCTACTAAGCTACCTACCATGGGTCTGATTAAAGAGATTGATCTCATGCAGAAAGATGCTATGTAGGTTAGGTTAGCAGAGCTTATTGAATTGGAAGAGACAAGAAAGATGGCATTTGAAGACCTGGAGGTTCATCATTCCTAGGTTAAGAGAAGTTTTGACAAGAAAACAACATGTAAAGTCTTTAAGGAAGGAGATTTAGTTCTCAGGTGGGATGAAGGAAAGCATAAGCCAGGGAAACACACCAAATTTGATGCTATCTAGACTGGACCATTCATGGTGATTGGATGCAAGGCCCACAATACTTATCAGCTGGCTAGCATGGATGGAGAGGAGCTACCCATTCCAGTGAATGGGATTCACCTCAAGGCTTGCTGCTGAGGTTCTTCCTACCCTGTATTCTAGTAGTGTTAGATGGTTTTGGCTTTCCATTTTCCCTAAGTGCCTAGCACAAGTTGTTTTTAGTTTAGTTGCTTTCAGTTGTCTTTAGTTAGTTGAGTTTTGGTTAGCAATAAGCCTAAATAGTGTTAGGCAGTCAGTTCTTTTTGTTGGAAGAGGGAGTTTTTGTTTCAGTTTGGAGCCATTTTTAGTTTAAGGCTTATGAATCTATTGCCCAATGGATCTATCAGGTAGTTGGTCGAATACTTAGCAGGCAAGCACTCCAAAGAGGCCACTAGAATGTTGTCATAATTTTGACACATTTTGAAAGCCTAATTACTAGATGAGCTACAATAACCTAGTTTGTGTTATTAGGTGATCTGGATTAAATTTGTGTTCATTTCATTACAATGCATGGAAAAGAAAAGGAAATGATAGCATCTGCATCTATATATACATCTATCTGTATCATTTTGTACTGAGAAGAAGGTAAAAGAGCTAAAAAGAAAGAACATCTATCTAGGCTCACATAGGCCGTGAGCATAGCCTTTACCAGAAATAAATGAATGAGTGTAAATATACATAAACTAAGAAGTGGTTTTGGGGTACCAAACATTTCCTAGTAATGAGATGTCAGTTCTTCTATGTGCCCAGTGTGCTCCCGTGATCTAGAACCTACAAAAGAAGAAGAAGGGGATTTGGGTTAGATCCAATGGATCTAAACAATGCCTGGTATCACAATATAGTAATTCATATACACACTTAGCTATGTACTCTAACAAAGGCTATGCTTAGGGCATGTGCATGAGAATTACCCAAAGAACCAAAAGAGGCACCATGTTTTCACTGATGTGTTTGTTTCATGTGCAGATACAGGGAAGTTAATCCAACAAAGAATTCCATGTATGATCTAGGTCCTTAATGTGGGTAATGATAGAGTAATTCCATCATACTTTATCTGTTACCCCCTCAAGGGCCAAGAGCACACATTGTGTGTATGTATAGAGGAACATTCAGATGGTTAAGCATCAAGTCAATAAAAGAGAAATAGAAGGTTACATGGCACCTCGTTATGGAATAGAGCTATTTATAGAGTACAAGGGTCTATGGATCAGACAGGGTACTCTTCTTCATAGGTGTTCATAGGGCATTTGTATTCAGCATGAACAAGGTACATAAAGATCCACATGTTCAAAGAAAGTATAACACAAGGTGTTTCAAGATGAAACTCAATGGCATGTCAATCTGCATTCTATAATAGTATGAATGTAACAGACTACATTATATGCCAATTGAAGGGGCACTCTGTTCATAGATAGCATGGCATAATGTCTAAATTACAGAAATCCACAAGAATATAAAGGTGTAACAGAGATGAATCAGGGCTTTAAAATGTAGTATCCCAATCCTATCTTGAATTTGGTGCATGAGCAATCAGAGGTCATATGTACAAATCTAGAATATAGGTGTTTATATGCCTCTGAGGATACACAACATGATCAAGTATACAATTCTCATGGTGATCAAATAGTGCAAAGGTAGGGTGCAATAACTAATAGCAATACAAGTCATGACAAGCTTTGGGTCCATTCAATGCTCCAATATCAACAATAAAGATCAAATATTGTCATACTATAGCAAACATCAACAAATCAGTGATGCCATGAATAGTATCAAGAAAAGATGAATCAGGGCACATAAGTGAGGGCACCAACATTGATTGCATTACATTAAAATAGAGCACCTTTCTTTTCATACAAAATGTACAATCTAACAAACATCAATGAAACCATGATGCTATGATGCTCTCAGGCCATATATATGCGGTAACAATGCCTCAACAACATGTATTTACCAAAGCATTAGCAATAGGGAGGTACATGGTGACCAAATAATTACATAGTGGAGTCAAAAGTAGTTGCAGTAGTCACGAATCACAATTAGTGAATGAGCATGATTCTCTGATGCCATGCACTAAGCCATGGGCCTGTGTATGTTAGCATGGGCATCCTATAGTGAACATGGCACACTAGGCCATAGACTACAAAGAGATAGCATTATGCAGACATCAATAGAGGATACAAATGTGACAGGAGCATAGTAAACCAAAAGAACACAATACCAATCTCAAGCCTGTGTCCTAAATGCCCATGACATCAAGCCTAGTTATGGAACAGAGCATATAAAAATTCTGCCCTAGTTATAACAAGTGTAAATGCCTTAGCATTTCGTGGGCCATTGGATCTTCAAAATGATATAGCATACAATCGTAGAACAATGCCCTAGCTCACAACTTCATGAACCTCAAGTGAAACAAAGAGTTCAATTCTATATATTAAAAATAACACCAGTGATTAAATAATGGAAATGAGTATATAGAGCATATAAAATCATGCCCTATCAGAAATCAAATAACAACAGTGCCTTACCCACGGGTCATTGGGCTTCTCTGTGACAATAATAATGTATCTCGTAGGCAATGCCATAAGACAAGTATTTCCAGATGCAATGCTACAAAATTCATGTTACACCATGCCCTAGTCTTTTCAAAGCAGAGAAGGATAAACAGAGTGTATCTTTGATGCCATAATAGAGCGATGTGAAACCATGATGCACAATGCAAACAACAAATGGTTAATGCCTCGATTCTCGGCCATTTCAAATGGAGATAACAATATATATTAGCAAAGAAAGCAATTCAAAATGTACCCTAGCCTTGCATCATTGGGTTACATATAGATGCATAAAATCATAGTGCCCTAGTTTTGTAGCAGTGACCCGAGGGTGTAATGCAAAGCTTTTTCAACATCAACAGTGAATTCAACAATAAAAATAGAGTGAGTGACCAGTACCATGACTTGATATAGAGTCTTTCGATAATATAATGTAATGAAATGAAATCCAATGAAGTGCCTACCTCAAGATCATGTTACTGAATCAAAGAAAGATCGGGAGCTATTTCTAATTCCAGAATGGAAGGTTGCCTTTCAAAGGTACAGTGAGTTTGGAAATTGCCAGGTGCTGAGTTGAAGTGGCCATGATTATAGGAGGATGCCATTTCCAAGTGTAGAGTCTCAACATTATGTCCCCTTTTATGGTTGAGTTATCTTTTGACTCCCTTTTCTATGTATCTCGCGGGCATAGATTATTTTTTTTGTAAATATTAATATAATTATCTCTTTGCGATGTAATTATATTAATGATTCTTTGATGCCTTAGGTTCTTCCCATATAGTCATGTTGACTTAGGGTTGTCAAATTATTTTGCAATCATGTATGGGGAAAGGGGGCTATTATTTTTTGAATATTCATATAGCCCAAGGATTGAGTTTATTTTGAAATGTAGATATACATTAAATGTAAATATTTTAGGTATTTTCCTCATTCCTTTTGAGTTGAAAATATCTAAAAATATATTAATTATCCACTACATTTGGTTTGATAAGGGGAAAATATTTTTCTAAATATTGTAAGTCAATGTGAGAATTACATTTTAAGATGTTTTGACATGTGGTACTATTATAAACCACTGTCAAAATATCATTATTCTTCATGACTTAGTGGGTCATAGGTTTCCTTCGACTAGTCCTTTTTAGGGACTCCACTTTTTCTACTTCCCCTATTTTCTCGGGAGTGGGGCATCCAAGAATCAGAGTGATGAGATCATGGCTGAGGCTTTTCAATTCTTGGCAAGGTGGTGGTCTTGATGGTAGATTCTAGAGATTTTCTTTATATGCCTCTCTCCTTTGGTGATTGAAGGCTAGTTCTTCATTCCCTCATTTCTCAAGAGGTGAATTTTGTAGCTCTTGTGAAGCAATCTGATATTGTAGCTCCTTTTTATTCCAGCTCATAGAAAAATTGTGCCTTATTTTTCTACAAATTGTGAGGTTGTTAATGAGTTTAGTGTTGTGTATTGTGGTTGAATTTGATCCTTTGCATAGTACTATGTTCAATTGATGGTTTTGCAAGAGTTGATGTTCTGGAAGGTTTTCAAATCTGTGAGCATTATATTGTGTTGAGTTGTGAAAATCATCTTTCCTTCTCATTCACATTCAGCACCTAATTTTTTTCTAAAAGAAAATCATGTTTGAGGAAGTTGTGGAATCCTTGTTATGTGCTAGAGTTATATTGTGAGTTGGTTTCAGTTTGTGGATCTATTCAGTTTAGTGAATCACCTAAGTTAGATTTATTTGTGTTAGTTTTATGCAATCTCTCTGTCCCTTTCCCTTGAAAGTTAGTGTAATTTAGGTGATACAAATGGGGAAGCTGACCCTTAATCCAAAGGTCTATTCTCAAGAAGTAGTCCCACATCTTGAGAGTATTCCCATGTTTCACAGGATTGCTAGGTTTTATACTTAGCCATCATGGGTACAATCCCCAGTGACAATAGGAGTCACTAGATATACTTGGTAGAACAACCTCTAAAGGCCTGTACTATGCAATTTGTATAATAAAGATAACATAATCTTCAAACAATGAACTTCTTGTGTAGTCCCATCGAGTGTGCCATAATTGTTATACACTAAGTTTTTGCCTTAGTCTCAAGCTCTCGTAGTCTTGATAACCTAGTATAATATGGGAATCATCTCCAGGTGTGGGACCTATGCTAACTGAGATGAGACCTCCAGGTTCTAGGCTAGTTCCTCTTGGATAATCAGCTTAATTTGCTTCTAGACATGAAAGTAAAACTTTGAGGGAAAGGGATAGAAGGAATTCTTGGAAAGGGAAATGACTAAAAGAAAACTACCTACTAGGTGATGCACCAAAACTAGGGTTTAGATCTCAGTATGTAGGATGAAATCAATGAGAGACTTAGGTCTAGTAGGTCACAACTTACTGAATAGGCTTGCATAAGTATTTCATAGGAGGGGTCTACAAACAAAGAGGGTATTTAGGGAAAGAAAGAGATTCTTTCACAAATAATGACACTCCTTGGGGTAGATGACAATCTATGACCTGCAAACAAACATTCACCTCAACAACTAGGTATAGGAATGAGACAAGATTGTTAAGGGGTTGTAGTATACCCACAAAAGCATTGACATCAAATCATTCACAATAATATACATGAATTGCATAAAGAAAGAAGGATCAAGAACCCTAAGATATCATTGAGAAACATATAAATACTTTGCTTCAATAAGAGATAACTCACACAAAAAATGCATAGGGACATGAGAAATGTCACAAAATATCTTCAATCTCTGAATTACCAATGGGAGGTTACAGAATGTAAAAAACCAGAGGGCAAGAAATGTCACAGATAGCCTTCTAATAAAGAGACTTTCTTCTTACAAAATGTGAACTCTCTAACCTCTTTGCACTAAGGCTCCAAAAATACAATATATACATCTCTTGCACATAGGTAGGAGCAAAACCTAACTAGGGTTACATGATTTTACAATAAAATAGAAAACCCTAACTGCCTATCAAATCTGATCATAAAAATATCTCTGCAGTGTTAAGGCCAATCAGATATGTTGCATACCCATGCCTGTACTACATCAAACCTTGATCAATCTACCCACTTGCAACTCCTCTAAGCCATGAATGCATCCAATCTAATCCTGGTTTGATATCTAGGTTTAAAATGATTAACTCTACAAAAGGTGGTGCTAAGCTCATTATAGCTTTCAGCATGACATGGTACTCTATAAAATCTGTGGCACTAATGAAATGTTATCATCCTCTCAACCTTCACTATCCTGAGGAATTTAATTCTAGCTACCCATTTGTCATGCATGGCCACAAAATGAAAACCCTAGCAAATCCAATAGAAGAAATATTTAAATTTGAAAAAAGAATAGCTAGCAAGTCGATTTTAAAATGCAACCATCGATTGCTATATCTCCTGGTAGATCGGGTGGCTTAGATATGCCTAGAAAAACACTTTTAAAACCCCTCTGACAAGTCAAATGCCACCGTGGAAGTTAGTGTCCCTAATAGACCTTGGACCCACGTCCCTGAGAACACCATTGGACAATTGTCACTATACCACCATCATAACGATCAAGCTTTTTTGATCTCTAGAATAATGATAGCTGCAAGATCTGACCAGGCTTTAACCTCTTTAGAAACCTCAGACCCTATGGGCCCACTGACATTAGCCACATTGCACTCTCACAAACCAATTAGATGCCACCCCCTCAGATACATGTCGCATTCTTTTTGACATTGGACCCACTACCTGAGATTCTGATCTAACAGCTGGGGTATGATCTCATAGGGTCAGAAGATTCTATGAGATCATACGACCACTGTCGATCCTAGTATTTCTAACACATCTATAGATACTCAGCCCCACTAACATAATCCACCTATATTCAACCTCAGCTAATCACAAGCCACCAAAATGGATCCACGTTGCAACTGTCCCTAACAAAGGACCCACTGTCAGAAGCTCTGACAACGAAGAAGGATCAATGGCTGTCACTATACCGCTAGATTAACTAGTTCACATCTTGAGCCCTCAGTATAATGATGACCACATGATTAATCTAGAACCTAACCCACCAAAGAAGATGGCCCCACTGACAAGCTACCAAATTAGACACCGCCGATGAATCAGGAACTGCCAAATAAGATGAGGTGGCATCGGTGCTACTGACAAGATGAACTTTGTAGGTAGGAAGATTGATGATCATCGCAAGATCTCATGGAATCTTTTGTGGCCATGATATCATGTGACAACCATCAAATATAGAATCTTGACTTGGCTACCGAGCTGAGACCACCAACCAAAATGGTAACTGCTCACGGGATCGCTAAATGTTAAGGGGTTAACCGCAGAGAATTAGAGACTTGGCAACTCAAGGATTTTTTAAAACACACATGCAAATTGGGATGACTTAAGTGACCAAGATAAAGTAACATAAAAATATAATGTGGCCAAAGGGTTTTGCAAGGTTATGACTAGTTTATGAATTTTTCTAAGGGTTTCCCTTCTAGCCAAAGACCTAAAAGATATTGTAGAGACCAAGGGAAAAGAGGGAGACTCATGAAATTTTTTGGGGTGTTTGACAAGATAAAAATAGAGGCCTGGGTATGGTTCTTTGCCAAATTTGTATGCATAGGAAAATTTGGGTAACAATCACTTTCCTTGATTTACTTGATATCTTGTTGTAACCTACATGAAAGAAAAGGTACTAGGTGATAAGATGACCCTAAGAAACATTGGTACAAAACTAGGATAGTAAAAGAACTCACTTGTGCAAAAAGAGGTGATAAGATAGAATTTTGCAAGAGGCATAAACCAACATTGCCATAGAGGTGCCCATTGAATGGGTGAATACCCTAACACATATGGATCAGGAGAATGATTTACCCAAGTTATATTGATTGAATTTGAATTTTTATGGAAGTGAATGGACAAGAGGTTACTAAAACTCCCCAAGTGTGTTAACAAAGGATCCAAAGGTTTACCTTCTCAACAAGGATGGTTTTTAGCTCACCGAATCCAAGAAAGCTCACTCATGAAATCAAAGATTACTAGTACAAGAGGTTGAAATGAAAGAATCAAACGTGAAAACATGCTTCTAACCATAGGGCAAGTGACCCGAGCTTACTCAGATCGATCGAGGAAGACTAGAAATGACAAAATAGAAAATTGAGCAAGTTGTAAAAAGTTGGTTTTTCAACTTGGGAACTCAGTTTTTGTTTGTTTGAATTGACCAATGAGATGCATTAATATATTTTTATCATTAACCAGGCACACAAGATAACAATCAGGGAGTTCAAGCAAACAATTATTTTCAAACAATGAGCAAGGAACAAAGCAACCTTGCACATGAACAAGAATAGTGACGTAGTATTCTACTCCCTAAGGACTCTACTTGTGTATGTTCTCAAAGTGTTTTTCAGTCATGCACATAGTCCAAGAAAAGAAAATTTTGGTTTCACTATGGTTCATAGTAATGGTCAACTCTGCAACTCTTGCAATCTCAAGTGGAAAAATTTTGATCCCGACACACTGAGGTTTTGACACAGTCTAAGAATTTAATCAATCAGGAGCTGCTGAGGAGATCTGATAGCCCAACAAGAGATCACACCTGTGGAGATTTCTTCCACAAGGACATTTATATAGTGGTTGTTTGATGCAGGAGCATCCTGGGTGTAAGAGCAATCTTGCATCACCCAAAAATATTTTTGTTTTTATTTTTCAATAAGGGTTATTTTGTGCAGAGCTGCTATTTATGGAAAGTTACTATTTTTGGTAATTTTTGTCTGTGCTCAGAATGATCTAATTTCTTTCTTGGAGGTTCATTTTGGTCATATAAGTCTGTCAGTAAAGTTTCATTTCCAGATCAAGTGCATGTTGGAAGATATTGAAGATTTTCGGTATTGGCAGCAGGGTACAGAAATTTTGAACTCAGTTTTGAAGGCTTTAGAGGCCCCAGATGAGGTCAAAAATTTGGGTGACAGGCACTTGCGCCGGTCAAGCCTGTAGAGTGCTTCGTGGCATTTCTGAAATGGGGTTATAATAGCCGATCGGGTCAACTGGTGATGACTTATGGTCTTCGGAAGTTGGGCCACCTGAAATGGTGAAAAATAATTTTCTTCAAAATTTCTGTTCGGGTTTCAAAGGTTATCTTGAGCCGACTATGATGTAATAAAATGTAAAATAAAATAATTCTAAGTTTGGTCGGCTTTATTGGCTAAAATTCTGGAACCTTCCAGGCGGTGGAAAATTGTCTATATAAGGAAGGCTGCATTATTGTCTTAGGCAGTTCAGAATAGTTCTGGGTAGTAGATCTGGGTAATAGTTCGAGGCTTTGTCCTACAGAATATTGTAAGGGAATTCCCATGTGGCTTTGCATATTGTAATTCTGAAAGTTTGTAATTCCACATTTATGGAGATAATAAGAAGCCAATTTTCTATTCTTGCATATTGTTGTTGTTTCTCTATATCTGTTATGTGTTTGTGGTATTAAGGGGAGCACCCTTCATCAGGTGGTATCAGAGTAGGAGTTCATGAGTGTGTAAACAGATCGTCGACTGTGAGGCAGTTTGCACCAGGACCGTGGCTAGCGTTTTAGCGCGCATCGCGAAAATAACTCCACGAAGGGAACGTGGCGGAAGAGCTGGTGTTGTAACACCTGAGGTTAGAGAGTTGCAGAGACAAGTGCGAGCATTACAAGAAGAGATTCACAGAGGAATGAATCTTAATGTCAGATATGAAAGCGAGGATGAAGCTGAAGAAGAATATCAAGAAGGAGAAGTCGAAATTGTGAACCAGGAGGAAGAAAGACTTTTTCGGGCCATTTCTAAGATTGGAAAAAGACCTAAGATTGAGGTTCCTACATTTTCTGGAAATCTTAACCCAGAAGAATTGATCGACTGGATCAATGAATGTGAGAAATATTTTGAGTATGAAGATGTTGAGGATCCTGATAGGGTCAAATTTGTGAAGGCCAGACTGAAAGGTCATGCGAAGATCTGGTGGCAAGAAATTCAATTGGAGTGAAATAGAAGAGGGAAAGATAAAATCATGAGATGGGATCGGATGGTGGATAAATTGAAGCGACAGTTCATTTCTGTTGATTATGAGCTTGACCTACTAAAGAAAATGCAAAGTTTAAAGCAAGCAGGAAGATATGTTCAGGAGTATACAGAGGAGTTCTATCGACTCCTTATCAGAACGGGCCATGCAGAAGCTGATAAGGAGAAAGTTGCCCGATACCTTAATGGGTTAAGGCCAAGGATTCAGGAGGAGTTGAATTTGGTTCGAATGAACAGTATTGAGGAGACATACCAGTTTGCCTTAAAAGTAGAGGAAAAGCTGAACAAGAAGTTTGAGAGCAGACAAAAATGGAAGAGGTCGTGGTGGACGATCTGGTGGATGGTCATATGGTGGCCGAAATGAAGATCTGAAAAAGAAGGATGAGGCTAGTAGCAGTCAGAATCAGCGAGGAAATAATTCCAATCATTTCCAAGATCAGAATAATAGAGATCAAAGAGGAAGAGGAAGAGGACAAGGATTTGGAAGAGGTGGCTTCCATGGAACATGTTTTCACTGTGGAGAAGAAGGTCATAGGGCATTTGAATGTCCTCAGCGCCAAGGAAGAACAGACAGGAGAAATGAAGGCCAGGCCAGAGTTGCACATGTAGATGAAGATGCCAGATCATCAAATTCTGAAGATGCTGAAAGAGGAGAAACATTGATTAACAGAAGAGTCCTGTTGAGTGGTGAGAATGAACCTGAGTAAAGAAGGAGCCTGTTTCACACCAGGTGCAAGTGCAAAGGTAAATGTTGTGATGTGATTATTGATAGTGGAAGCACTGACAATTTGGTGTCAGAAGAGATGGTGACAAAGTTGAAGCTCAAGAGACAGAAACACCCACATCCATATCGGATTGCCTGGGTACAAGATGACCACAAGGTCATGGTCAATGAAAAATGCCTGGTGAAGTTCAAGATTGGCGGATACCAAGATGAGGTATTGTGTGATATCATATCTATGGATGCATGTCATATGTTGTTGGGTAGACCATGGCAGTTTGACAGATGTCCTGTACATGATGGCCGTACGAATACCTATTCCATGACAAAGGATGGAGTGCGACATAAGCTAAAACCATTGAAGGAGACCGAAGAAAAGGTATGTGGTAATGCAAGGATAACTTTTTTTGATGGAAGAAATTTCCTAGATGGTATCAGGCATGAGTATGTATGTTTTACTTTAATTCTAAAAGCTGGTAAAGAGGAAGTAGAAGATGTTCCTGTAGAAGTTGCAGATTTGTTGAATGAGTTTCAGGATATTGTATCCGATAACATGCCTCATGGATTACCACCAGTCAAGAAGATCAGTCATCAGATGGACTTGATCCCAGGAGCGGGTTTGCCGAATAAGGCAGCACACAGAATGACACCTGCAAAAAGTGAGGAGTTGAACAGACAAGTACATGAGTTGTTACAGAAAGGATTGATCTGTGAGAGTCTGAGTCCCTGTGCTGTACCAGCGGTATTAGCACCAAAGAAGAATGGAGAATGGAGGATGTGTACAGATTCCAGAGCAATAAACAAGATCACAATCAAGTACAGGTTTCCATTGCCACGAATAGATGATATTATGGACTGTTTGAGTGGAGCTGTGTATTTCTCAAAGATAGATCTGAAGAGTGGATATCATCAGATTTGGATCAGAGAAGGAGATGAATGGAAGACTGCATTCAAGACAAAGGAAGGACTGTATGAGTGGTTAGTCATGCCTTTTGGGCTAACCAATGCACCGAGCACTTTCATGCGGCTCATGAACGAGGTTCTGAAAGAATTTCTGGGTAAGTTTGTCATTGTTTACCTAGATGATATTTTGATCTTTAGTAAGACATTGGATGAGCATATGATACATATTCGTATGGTATTTGAGATGTTTAGAGAAGAGAAATTGTTGATTAATTTGAAGAAGTGCAGTTTTGTGAAGAAAGAGTTGGTGAATTTGAAGTTTGTAGTTTCAGGAGAAGGTCTAAAAATGGACCCAGAGAAGGTACAGGCTATCCTTGAATGGCCTACTCCAAGGAGTGCTACTGAGGTAAGATCTTTCCATGGTCTAGCTAGCTTTTACAGAAAGTTTATCAGAAATTTTAGCAGTATTTGTGGACCCTTGACTGAAACAATGAGAGGGGATAGAAAGGAGTTTAAGTGGACTAATGGGGTAGAAAAGAGTTTTCAATTGTTGAAATAAAAAGTTACAAAACAACCTGTTTTAGCACTTCTAGATTTTAATAAGGTGTTTCAAGTAGATTGTGATGCTAGTGGTATTGCAATAGGAGCTGTTATGAGCCAAGAAGGTAAACCTGTTGCTTATTTTAGTGAGAAATTAAATGATGCCAAGAGAAAATATTCTGTTTATGATCAAGAATTTTATGCGATAGTTCAGGCATTGAAAAAGTGGAGGCACTATCTGCTTCCTAAGGAGTTTGTTTTGTATACTGATCATCAAGCTTTGCAATATTTGAATAGTCAAAGAAAGTTGAATCAGAGGCATTTGAAATGGGTTGAGTTTTTGCAGAGTTATACATTTGTTTTGAAACATAGGAGTGGAAAGTCTAATAGGGTTGCAGATGCTCTTAGTAGAAGGTAACTATTGCTGACAGAAATGCATATTGAAGTGGTTGGGTTCAATGAACTCAAAAATTCGTATCCAGAGGATCCTGATGTTGGTGAAGCTTGGAAAGCTTGTACAGAACCTGTTACTCTAGACGGGATGAAATGGTTGGATTTTATCATCCAGGATGATATGCTATTCAGAGGGAGTCAGTTGTGCATTCCATGAAGTTCTATGAGGGAGAATCTCATCAAGGAGAAGCATAGTGGAGGATTGGCTGGACATTTTGGTCGTGATAAAACCCTTGGTTTGGTTAGTGAGAATTATTATTGGCCACAGTTGCAGCAAGATGTGAAGAAGTTTGTACAGAGTTGCCGAGTATGTCAGATGGCGAAGGGAGTGAAGCAGAATACAGGGTTGTATCAGCCATTACCTGTACCAGAGAAGCCTTGGGAGGATATCAGCATGGACTTTGTTCTTGGTTTACCGAGGACACAGCGGGGATATGATTTAATTTTTGTGGTAGTTGACAGATTTTCAAAGATGGCACATTTCATTCCCTGCAAGAAGACTAATGATGTTGTTCATGTAGCAGAATTGTTTTTTAGAGAAGTAGTGAGACTTCATGGTTTTCCAAAGACCATAGTTTCAGATCGGGACACTAAGTTTGTTGGATATTTCTGGCGTACATTATGGAAGAAGTTGAAGATAGATTTGAAGTTCAATTCATCACACCATCCACAGACTGATGGACAGACAGAGGTGGTGAATAGGAGTTTGGGAAATTTGCTGAGATGTTTGGTTGGAGATAAACCAACAGGATGGGATTTAATTTTACCACAAGCGGAATTTGCATACAATAATTCTGTCAACATGAGCACTGGTAAATCGCCATTCCAGATTGTATATGGAAGTAGTCCAAGAAATGCATTTGAATTGAGGAAGATAGATAAAGGAGAAATAAGTAGTGCTGAAGCTGAGGATTTTACAGAACACTTAAAGAACATCCATGGGGAGGTGAGGAAGCATATTACCAAGATGAACACACAGTATAAGGCTAAGGCAGATGAGAAAAGGAGGTATAAGAAATTTCAGGTCGGTGATGAAGTCATGGTTCATTTGCGGAAGGAGCAGTTTCCAGTTGGTACATATAACAAGCTGAAAATGAAAAAGTTTGGACCATGTAGGATATTGAAGAAACATGATTCAGGAAATGCATATGAGGTAGAATTGCCTACTGAGCTAAATATTTCACCAGTGTTTAACATTTCAGATCTGACAGAGTATCATGAAGGAGGTGTTGAAGATGAGATCACAGCAGCACAGTGGAGTATTCCAGTAACCAGTTCAGATATCAAGGAGATCGAAGACATATTGGACAGTCGTGTTGGCAGAAGCACAAGGAACAGGACATATGAAGAGTATTTGGTCAAATGGAAAGGATGACCTATTGAAGATTCATCATGGATAACAAAAGAGGAGGTTAACCATCTTGGTTTTCCTCTGCACACCTGAGTCGTGACAGGGTCACTTCTCAAATTACCCGGGGTGTCTGATGCAGGAGCATCCTGGGTGTAAGAGCAATCTTGCATCACCCAAAAATATTTTTGTTTTTATTTTTCAATAAGGGTTATTTTGTGCAGAGCTGCTATTTATGGAAAGTTACTATTTTTGATAATTTTTGTCTGTGCTCAAAATGATCTAATTTCTTTCTTGGAGGTTCATTTTGGTCATATAAGTCTGCTCGTAAAGTTTCATTTCCAGATCAAGTGCATGTTGGAAGATATTGAAGATTTTTGGTATTGGCAGCAGGGTACAGAAACTTTGAACTCAGTTTTGAAGGCTTTAGAGGCCCCGGATGAGGTCAAAAATTTGGGTGACAGGCGCTTGCGCCAGTCAAGTCTGTAGAGCGCTTCGTGGCATTTCCGAAATGGGGTTATAATAGCCGATCGGGTCAACTGGTGATGACTTATGGTCTTCGGAAGTTGGGCCACCTGAAATGGCGAAAAATAATTTTCTTACAAATTTCTGTTCATGTTTCAAAGGTTATCTTGAGCCGACTATGATGTAATAAAATGTAAAATAAAATAATTCTAAGTTTGGTCGGCCTTATTGGCTAAAATTCTGGAACCTTCCAGGCAGTGGAAAATTATCTATATAAGGAAGGCTGCATTATTGTCTTAGGCAGTTCAGAATAGTTCTGGGTAGTAGATCTGGGCAATAGTTTGAGGCTTTGTCCTACAGAATATTGTAAGGGAATGCCCATGTGGCTTTGCATATTGTAATTCTGAAAGTTTGTAATTCCACATTTGTGGAGATAATAAGAAGCCAATTTTCTGTTCTTGCATATTGTTGTTGTTTCTCTATATCTGTTATGTGTTTGTGGTATTAAGGGGAGCACCCTTCATCAGGTGGTATCAGAGCAGGAGTTCTTGAGTGTGTAAACAGATCGCCGACTGTGAGGCAGTTTGCACCAGGACCGTGGCTAGGGTTTGAGCGCGCATCATGAAAATGCCTCCACGAAGGAAACGTGGCGGAAGAGCTGGTGTTGTAACACCTGAGGTTAAAAAGCTGCAGAGACAAGTGCGAGCATTGCAAGAAGAGATTCACAGAGGAATGAATCTTAATGTCAGAGATGAAAGCGAGGATGAAGCTGAAGAAGAATATCAAGAAGGAGAAGTCGAAATTGTGAACCAGAAGGAAGAAAGACTTTTTCGGGCCATTTCTAAAATTGGGAAAAGACCTAAGATTGATTTTCCTACATTTTCTGGAAATCTTAACCCAGAAGAATTGATCGACTGGATCAATGAATGTGAGGAATATTTTGAGTATGAAGATGTTGAGGATCCTGATAAGGTCAAATTTGCGAAGGCCAGACTGAAAGGTCATGCGAAGATCTGGTGGCAAGAAATTCAATTGGAGCGAAATAGAAGAGGGAAAGATAAAATCACGAGATGGGATTGGATGGTGGATAAATTGAAGCGACAGTTCATTCCTGTTGATTATGAGCTTGACCTACTAAAGAAAATGCAAAGTTTGAAGCAAGCAGGAAGATCTATTCAGGAGTATACAGAAGAGTTCTATCAACTCCTCATCAGAACGGGCCATGCAGAAGCTGATAAGGAGAAAGTTGCCCGATACCTTAATGGGTTAAGGCCAAGCATTCAGGAGGAGTTGAATCTGGTTCGAATGAACAGTATTGAGGAGGCATACCAGTTTGCCTTAAAAGTAGAGGAAAAGCTGAACAAGAAGTTTGAGAGCAAACAAAAATGGAAGAGGTCATGGTGGACGATCTGGTGGACGGTCATATGGTGGCTGAAATGAAGATCTGAAAAAGAAGAATGAGGCTAGTAGCAGTCAGAATCAGCGAGGAAATAATTCCAATCATTTCCAGGATCAGAATAATAGAGATCAGAGAGGAAGAGGAAGAGGACAAGGATCTGGAAGAGGTGGCTTCCGTGGAACATGTTTTCACTGTGGAGAAGAAGGTCATAGGGCATTTGAATGTCCTCAGTGCCAAGGAAGAATAGACAGGAGAAATGAAGGCCAGGCCAGAGTTGCACATGTAGATGAAGATGCCAGATCATCAAATTCTGAAGATGCTGAAAGAGGAGAAACGTTGATTAACAGAAGAGTCCTGTTGAGTGGTGAGAATGAACCTGAGCAAAGAAGGAGCCTGTTTCACACCAGGTGCAAGTGCGAAGGTAAATGTTGTGATGTGATTATTGATAGTGGAAGCACTGACAATTTGGTGTCAGAAGAGATGGTGACAAAGTTGAAGCTCAAGAGATAGAAACACCCACATCCATATCGGATTGCCTGGGTACAGGATGACCACAAGGTCATGGTCAATGAACAATGCCTGGTGAAGTTCAAGATTGGCAGATACCAAGATGAGGTATTGTGTGATATCATATCTATGGATGCATGTCATATGTTGTTGGGTAGACCATGGCAGTTTGACAGATGTGTTGTACATGATGGCCGTGCGAATACCTATTCCATGACAAAGGATGGAGTGCGACATAAGCTAAAACTATTGAAGGAGACCGAAGAAAAGGTATGTGGTAATGCAAGGATAACTTTTGTTGATGGAAAAAATTTTCTAGATGGTATGAGGCATGAGCATGTATGTTTTGCTTTAATTCTAAAAGCTGGTAAAGAGGAAGTAGAAGATGTTCTTGTAGAAGTTGTAGATTTGTTGAATGAGTTTCAGGATATTGTATCCGATAACGTGCCTGATGGATTACCACCAGTCAGGAAGATCAGTCATCAGATGGACTTGATTCCAGGAGCGAGTTTGCCGAATAAGGTAGCACACAGAATGACACCTGCAGAAGGTGAGGAGTTGAACAGACAAGTACATGAGTTGTTACAGAAAGGATTGATCCGTGAGAGTCTGAGTCCTTGTGCTGTACCAGTGGTATTAGCACCAAAAAAGAATGGAGAATGGAGGATGTGTACAGATTCCAGAGTAATAAACAAGATCACAATCAAGTACAGGTTTCCATTGCGACGAATGGATGATATTATGGACTGTTTGAGTGGAGCTGTGTATTTATCAAAGATAGATCTGAAGAGTGGATATCATTAGATTTAGATCAGAGAAGGAGATGAATGGAAGACTACCTTCAAGACAAAGAAAGGACTATATGAGTGGTTAGTCATGTCTTTTGGGCTAACCAATGCAGCGAGCACTTTCATGCGGCTCATGAACGAGGTTCTGAAAGAATTTCTGGGTAAGTTTGTCATTGTTTACCTAGATGATATTTTGATCTTTAGTAAGACATTGGATGAGCATATGATGCATATTCGTATGGTATTTGAGAAGTTGAGAGAAGAGAAATTGTTGATTAATTTGAAGAAGTGCAGTTTTGTGAAGAAAGAGTTGGTGTATTTGGGGTTTGTAGTTTCAGGAGAAGGTCTAAAAATGGACCCAGAGAAGGTACAGGCTATCCTTGAATGGCCTACTCCAAGGAGTGCTACTGAGGTAAGATCTTTCCATGGTCTAGCTAGCTTTTACAGAAAGTTTATCAAAAATTTTAGCAGTATTTGTGGACCCTTGACTGAAACAATGAGAGGGGATAGAAAGGAGTTTAAGTGGACTAATGGGGTAGAAAAGAGTTTTCAATTGTTGAAACAAAAAGTTACAGAACAACCTGTTTTAGCACTTTCAGATTTTAATAAGGTGTTTCAAGTAGATTGTGATGCTAGTGGTACTGCAATAGGAGCTGTTATGAGCCAAGAAGGTAAACCTGTTGCTTATTTCAGTGAGAAATTAAATGATGCCAAGATAAAATATTCTGTTTATGATCAGGAATTTTATGCTATAGTTCAGGCATTGAAAAAGTGGAGGCACTATCTACTTCCTAAAGAGTTTGTTTTGTATACTAATCATCAAGCTTTGCAATATTTGAATAGTCAAGGAAAGTTGAATCAGAGGCATTTGAAATGGGTTGAGTTTTTGCAGAGTTATACATTTGTTTTGAAACATAAGAGTGGAAAGTCTAATAGGGTTGCAGATGCTCTTAGCAGAAGGAAACTATTGCTGACAGAAATGCAGATTGAAGTGGTTGGGTTCAAAGAACTCAAGAATTCGTATCCAGAGGATCCTGATTTTGGTGAAGCTTGGAAAGCTTGTACAGAACCTGTTACTCTAGACAGGACGAAATGGTTGGATTTCATCATCCAGGATGATATGCTATTCAGAGGGAGTCAGTTGTGCATTCCACAAAGTTCTATGAGGGAGAATCTCATCAAGGAGAAGCATAGTGGAGGATTGGCTGGACATTTTGGTCGTGATAAAACCCTTGCTTTGGTTAGTGAGAATTATTATTGGCCACAGTTGCAGCAAGATGTGAAGAAGTTTGTACAGAGTTGCCGAGTATGTCAGATGGTGAAGGGAGTGAAGCAGAATACAGGGTTGTATCAACCATTACCTATACCAGAGAAGCCTTGGGAGGATATCAGCATGGACTTTGTTTTTGGTTTACCGAGGACACAGCGGGGACACGATTCAATTTTTGTGGTAGTTGACAGATTTTCAAAGATGGCACATTTCATTCCCTGCAAGAAGACTAATGATGCTGTTCATGTAGCAGAATTGTTTTTCAGAGAAGTAGTGAGACTTCATGGTTTGCCAAAGACCATAGTTTCAGATCGGGACACTAAGTTTGTTGGATATTTCTGGTGTACATTATGGAAGAAGTTGAAGATAGATTTGAAGTTCAGTTCATCACACCATCCACAGACTGATGGACAGACAGAGGTGGTGAATAGGAGTTTGAAAAATTTGCTGAGATGTTTGGTTGGAGATAAACCAATAGGATGGGATTTGATTTTACCACAGGTGAAATTTGTATACAATAATTCTGTCAACAGGAGCACTGGTAAATCACCATTCCAGATTGTATATGGAAGTAGTCCAAGAAATGCATCTGAATTGAGGAAGATAGATAAAGGAGAAATAAGTAGTGCTGAAGCTGAGGATTTTACAGAACACTTGAAGAACATCCATGGGGAGGTGAGGAAGCATATTACCAAGATGAACGCATAGTATAAGGCTAAGGCAGATGAGAAAAGGAGGTATAAGGAATTTCAGGTTGGTGATGAAGTCATGGTTCATTTGCGGAAGGAGTGGTTTCCAGTTGGTACATATAACAAGCTGAAAATGAAGAAGTTTGGACCATGCAGGATATTGAATAAACATGATTCAGGAAATGCATATGAGGTAGAATTTCCTACTGAGCTAAATATTTCACCAGTGTTTAACATTTTAGATCTGACAGAGCATCATGAAGGAGGTGTTGAAGATGAGATCACAACAGCACAGTGGAGTATTCCAGCAACTAGTTCAGATATCAAGCAAATCGAAGACATATTGGACAGTCATGTTGGTAGAAGCACAAGGAACAGGACATATGAAGAGTATTTGGTCAAATGGAAAGGATGACCTATTGAAGATTCATCATGGATAACAAAGGAGGAGGTTAACCGTCTTGGTTTTCCTCTGCACACCTGAGTCGTGATAGGGTCACTTCTCAAATTACCCTGGGTGTCTGATGCAGGAGCATCCTAGGTGTAAGAGCAATCTTGCATCACCCAAAAATATTTTTGTTTTTATTTTTCAATAAGGGTTATTTTGTGCAGAGCTGCTATTTATGAAAAGTTACTATTTTTGGTAATTTTTGTCTGTGCTCAGAATGATCTAATTTCTTTCTTGGAGGTTCATTTTGGTCATATAAGTCTGCCAGTAAAGTTTCATTTCCAGATCAAGTGCATGTTGGAAGATATTGAAGATTTTCGGTATTGACAGCAGGGTACAGAAACTTTGAACTCAGTTTTGAAGGATTTTGAGGCCCCGGATGAGGTCAAAAATTTGGGTGATGAGCGCTTGCGCCAGTCAATCTTGTAGAGCACTTCGTGGCATTTTCGAAATGAGGTTATAATAGCCGATCGGGTCAACTGGTGATGACTTATGGTCTTCGGAAGTTGGGCCACCTGAAATGGTGAAAAATAATTTTCTTACAAATTTCTGTTTGGGTTTCAAAGGTTATCTTGAGCCGACTATGATGTAATAAAATGTAAAATAAAATAATTCTAAGTTTGGTCGGCTTTATTGGCTAAAATTCTGGAACCTTCCAGGTGGTGGAAAATTGTCTATATAAGGAAGGCTGCATTATTGTCTTAAGCAGTTCAGAATAGTTCTGGGTAGTAGATTTGGGTAATAGTTCGAGGCTTTGTCCTATAGAATATTGTAAGGGAATGCCCATGTGGCTTTGCATATTATAATTCTGAAAGTTTGTAATTCCACATTTGTGGAGATAATAAGAAGCCAATTTTCTGTTCTTGCATATTGTTGTTGTTTCTCTATATCTGTTATGTGTTTCTGGTATTAAGGGGAGCACCCTTCATCAGGTGGTATCAGAGCAGGAGTTCTTGAGTGTGTAAACAGATCACCGACTGTGAGGCAGTTTGCACCAGGACTGTCGCTAGGGTTTCAGTGCACATCGCGAAAATGCCTCCACGAAGGGAACGTGGCGGAAGAGCTGGTGTTGTAAAACCTGAGGTTAGAGAGCTGCAGAGACAAGTGCGAGCATTGCAAGAAGAGATTCACAGAGGAGTGAATCTTAATGTCAAAGATGAAAGCGAGGATGAAGCTGAAGAAGAATATCAAGAACGAGAAGTCAAAATTGTGAACCAGGAGGAAGAAAGACTTTTTCGGGCCATTTCTAAGATTGGGAAAAGACCTAAGATTGAGGTTCCTACATTTTCTAAAAATCTTAACCTAGAAGAATTGATCGACTGGATCAATGAATGTGACGAATATTTTGAGTATGAAGATGTTGAGGATCCTGATAGGGTCAAATTTGCGAAGGCCAGACTGAAAGGTCATGCGAAGATCTGGTGGCAAGAAATTCAATTGGAGCGAAATAGAAGAGGGAAAGATAAAATCACGAGATGGGATCGGATGGTGGATAAATTGAAGGGACAGTTCATTCCTGTTGATTATGAGCTTGACCTACTAAAGAAAATGCAAAGTTTGAAGCAAGTAGGAAGATCTGTTCAGGAGTATATAGAGGAGTTCTATCGACTCCTCATCAGAACGGGCCATGCAGAAGCTGATAAGGGGAAAGTTGCCCGATACCTTAATGGGTTAAGGCCAAGCATTCAGGAGGAGTTGAATCTGGTTCGAATGAACAGTATTGAGGAGGCATACCAGTTTGCCTTAAAAGTAGAGGAAAAACTGAACAAGAAGTTTGAGAGCCAACAAAAATGGAAGAGGTCGTGGTGGACGATCTGGTGGACGATCATATGGTGGCCGAAATGAAGATCTGAAAAAGAAGGATGAGGCTAGTAGCAGTCAGAATCAGCGAGGAAATAATTCTAATCATTTCCAGGATCAGAATAATAGAGATCAGAGAGGAAGAGGAAGAGGACAAGGATCTGGAAGAGGTGGCTTCCGTGGAACATATTTTCACTATGGAGAAGAAGGTCATAGGGCATTTGAATGTCCTCAGCGCCAAGGAAGAACAGACAGGAGAAATGAAGGCCAGGCCAGAGTTGCACATGTAGATGAAGATGCCAGATCATCAAATTCTGAAGATGCTGAAAGAGGAGAAACGTTGATTAACAGAAGAGTCCTATTGAGTGGTGAGAATGAACCTGAGGAAAGAAGGAGCCTGTTTCGCACCAGGTGCAAGTGCGAAGGTAAATATTGTGATGTGATTATTGATAGTGGAAGCACTGACAATTTGGTGTCAGAAGAGATGGTGACAAAGTTGAAGCTCAAGAGACAGAAACACCCACATCCATATCGGATTGCCTGGGTACAGGATGACCACAAGGTCATGGTCAATGAACAATGCCTGGTGAAGTTCAAGATTGGCGGATACCAAGATGAGGTATTGTGTGATATCATATCTATGGATGCATGTCATATGTTGTTGGGTAGACCATGGCAGTTTGACAGATGTGCTGTACATGATGGCCATGCGAATACCTATTCCCTGACAAAGGATGGAATGCGACATAAGCTAAAACCATTCAAGGAGACCGAAGAAAAGGTATGTGGTAATGCAAGGATAACTTTTGTTGATGGAAGAAATTTCCTAGATGGTATGAGGCATGAGCATGTATGTTTTGCTTTAATTCCAAAAGCTGGTAAAGAGGAAGTAGAAGATGTTCCTGTAGAAGTTGCAGATTTGTTGAATGAGTTTCAGGATATTGTATCCGATAACGTGCCTGATGGATTACCACCAGTCAGGAAGATCAGTCATCAGATGGACTTGATCCCAGGAGCGAGTTTGCCGAATAAGGCAGCACACAAAATGACACCTGCAGAAAGTTAGGAGTTGACCAGACAAGTACATGAGTTGTTACAGAAAGGATTGATCCGTGAGAGTCTGAGTCCCTGTGCTGTACCAGCGGTATTAGCACCAAAGAAGAATGGAGAATGGAGGATGTGTACAGATTCCAGAGCAATAAACAAGATCACAATCAAGTACAAGTTTCCATTGCCACGAATGGATGATATTATGGACTGTTTGAGTGGAGCTGTGTATTTTTCAAAGATAGATCTGAAGAGTGGATATCATCAGATTTGGATCAGAGAAGGAGATGAATGGAAGACTGCCTTCAAGACAAAGGAAGGACTGTATGAGTGGTTAGTCATGCCTTTTGGGCTAACCAATGCACCGAGCACTTTCATGCGGCTCATGAACGAGGTTCTGAAAGAATTTCTGGGTAAGTTTGTCATTGTTTACCTAGATGATATTTTGATCTTTAGTAAGACATTGGATGAGCATATGATGCATATTCGTATGGTATTTGAGAAGTTGAGAGAAGAGAAATTGTTGATTAATTTGAAGAAGTGCATTTTTGTGAAGAAAGAGTTGGTGTATTTGGGGTTTGTAGTTACAGGAGAAGGTCTAAAAATGGACCCAGAGAAGGTACAGGCTATCCTTGAATGGCCTACTCCAAGGAGTGCTACTGAGGTAAGATCTTTCCATGGTCTAGCTAGCTTTTACAGAAAGTTTATCAGAAATTTTATCAATATTTGTAGACCCTTGACTGAAACAATGAGAGGGGATAGAAAGGAGTTTAAGTGGACTAATGGGCCAGAAAAGAGTTTTCAATTGTTGAAACAAAAAGTTACAGTACAACCTGTTTTAGCACTTCCAGATTTTAATAAGGTGTTTCAAGTAGATTGTGATGATAGTGGTATTGCAATAGGAGCTGTTATGAGCCAAGAAGGTAAACCTGTTGCTTATTTCAGTGAGAAATTAAATGATGCCAAGAGAAAATATTCTATTTATTATCAGGAATTTTATGCTATAGTTTAGGTATTGAAAAAGTGGAGGCACTATCTACTTCCTAAGGAGTTTGTTTTTTATACTGATCATCAAGCTTTGCAATATTTGAATAGTCAAGGAAAGTTGAATCAGAGGCATTTGAAATGGGTTGAGTTTTTGTAGAGTTATACATTTGTTTTGAAACATAGGAGTGGAAAGTCTAATAGGGTTGCAGATGCTCTTAGCAGAAGGTAACTATTGCTGACAGAAATGCAGATTGAAGTGGTTGGGTTCAAGGAACTCAAGAATTCGTATCCAGAGGATCCTGATTTTGGTGAAGCTTGGAAAGCTTGTACAGAACCTGTTACTCTAGACAGGACGAAATGGTTGGATTTCATCATCCAGGATGATATGCTATTCAGAGGGAGTCAGTTTTGCATTCCACGAAGTTCTATGAGGGAGAATCTCATCAAGGAGAAGTATAGTGGAGGATTGGCTGGACATTTTGGTCGTGATAAAACCCTTGGTTTGGTTAGTGAGAATTATTATTGGCCACAGTTGCAGCAAGATGTGAAGAAGTTTGTACAGAGTTGCCGAGTATGTCAGATGGCGAAGGGAGTGAAGCAGAATACAGGGTTGTATCAGCCATTACCTGTACCAGAGAAGCCTTGGGAGGATATCAGCATGGACTTTGTTCTTGGTTTACCGAGGACACAACGGGGACACGATTCAATTTTTGTGGTAGTTGACAGATTTTCAAAGATGGCACATTTCATTCCCTGCAAGAAGACTAATGATGTTGTTCATGTAGCAGAATTATTTTTCAGAGAAGTAGTGAGACTTCATGGTTTGCCAAAGACCATAGTTTCAGATCGGGACACTAAGTTTGTTGGATATTTCTGGCATACATTATGGAAGAAGTTGAAGACAGATTTGAATTTCAGTTCATCACACCATTCACAAACTGATGGATAGACAGAGGTGGTGAATAGGAGTTTGGGAAATTTGCTGAGATATTTGGTTGGAGATAAACCAACAGGATGGGATTTAATTTTACCACAGGCGGAATTTGCATACAATAATTCTGTCAACAGGAGCACTGGTAAATCACCATTCCAGATTGTATATGGAAGTAATCTAAGAAATGCATCTGAATTGAGGAAGATAGATAAAGGAGAAATAAGTAGTGCTGAAGCTGAGGATTTTACAGAACACTTGAAGAACATCCATGGGGAGGTGAGGAAGCATATTACCAAGATGAACGCACAGTATAAGGCTAAGGCAGATGAGAAAAGGAGGTATAAGGAATTTCAGGTCGGTGATGAAGTCATGGTTCATTTGTGGAAGGAGCGGTTTCCAGTTGGTACATATAACAAGCTGAAAATGAAGAAGTTTGGACCATGCAGAATATTGAAGAAACATGATTCAGGAAACGCATATGAGGTAGAATTGCCTACTGAGTTAAATATTTCACCAGTGTTTAACATTTCAGATCTGACAGAGTATCATGAAGGAGGTGTTGAAGATGAGATCACAGCAGCACAGTGGAGTATTCCAGCAACCAGTTCAGATATCAAGGAGATCGAAGACATATTGGACAGTCGTGTTGGCAGAAGCACAAGGAACAGGACATATGAAGAGTATTTGGTCAAATGGAAAGGACGACCTATTGAAGATTCATCATGGATAACAAAGGAGGAGGTTAACTGTCTTGGTTTTCCTCTGCACACCTGAGTCGTGACAGGGTCACTTCTCAAATTACCCCGGGTGTCTGATGCAGGAGCATCCTGGGTGTAAGAGCAATCTTGCATCACCCAAAAATATTTTTGTTTTTATTTTTCAATAAGGGTTATTTTGTGCAGAGCTGCTATTTATGGAAAGTTACTATTTTTGGTAATTTTTGTCTGTGCTCAGAATGATCTAATTTCTTTCTTGGAGGTTCATTTTGGTCATATAAGTCTGCCAGTAAAGTTTCATTTCCAGATCAATTACATCTTGGAAGATATTGAAGATTTTCGGTATTGGCAGCAGGGTACAGAAACTTTGAACTTAGTTTTGAAGGCTTTAGAGGCCCCGAATGAGGTCGAAAATTTGGGTGACGGGCGCTTGCGCCAGTCAAGCCTGTAGAGCGCTTCGTGGCATTTTCAAAATGGGGTTATAATAGCCGATCGGGTCAACTGGTGATGACTTATGGTCTTCAGAAGTTGGGCCACCTGAAATGGTGAAAAATAATTTTCGTCAAAATATCTGTTCGGGTTTCAAAAGTTATCTTGAGCCGACTATGATGTAATAAAATGTAAAATAAAATAATTCTAAGTTTGGTCGGCCTTATTGGCTAAAATTCTGGAACCTTCCAGGCGGTGGAAAATTGTCTATATAAGGAAGGCTGCATTATTGTCTTAGGCAGTTCAGAATAGTTTTGGGTAGTAGATCTGGGTAATAGTTCGAGGCTTTGTCCTACAGAATATTGTAAGGGAATGCCCATGTGGCTTTGCATATTGTAATTCTGAAAGTTTGTAATTCCATATTTGTGGAGATAATAAGAAGCCAATTTTCTGTTCTTGCATATTGTTGTTGTTTCTCTATATCTGTTATGTGTTTCTAGTATTAAGGGGAGCACTCTTCATCAGGTGGTATCAGAGCAGGAGTTCTTGAGTGTGTAAACAGATCGCCGACTGTGAGGCAATTTGCACCAGGACCGTGGCTAGGGTTTCAGTGCGCATCGCGAAAATGCCTCCACGAAGGGAACGTGGCGGAAGAGCTGGTGTTGTAACACCTGAGGTTAGAGAGCTGCAGAGACAAGTGCGAGCATTACAAGAAGAGATTCACAGATGAATGAATCTTAATGTCAGAGATGAAAGCGAGGATGAAGCTGAAGAAGAATATCAAGAAGGAGAAGTCTTAATTGTGAACCATGAGGAAGAAAGACTTTTTCGAGCCATTTCTAAGATTGGGAAAAGACCTAAGATTGAGGTTCCTACATTTTCTGGAAATCTTAACCCAGAAGAATTGATCGACTGGATCAATGAATGTGAGGAATATTTTGAGTATGAAGATGTTGAGGATCCTGATAGGGTCAAATTTGCAAAGGCCAGACTGAAAGGTCATGCGAAGATCTGGTGGCAAGAAATTCAATTGGAGCGAAATAGAAGAGGGAAAGATAAAATCACGAGATGGGATCGGATGGTGGATAAATTGAAGCGACAGTTCATTCCTGTTGATTATGACCTTGACCTACTAAAGAAAATGCAAAGTTTGAAGCAAGCAAGAAGATCTGTTCAGGAGTATACAGAGGAGTTCTATCGACTCCTCATCAGAACGGGCCATGCAGAAGCTGATAAGGAGAAAGTTGCCCGATACCTTAATGGGTTAAGGCCAAGTATTCAGGAGGAGTTGAATCTGGTTCGAATGAACAGTATTGAGGAGGCATACCAGTTTGCCTTAAAAGTAGAGGAAAAGCTGAACAAGAAGTTTGAGAGCAGACAAAAATGGAAGAGGTCGTGGTGGACGATCTGGTGGATAGTCATATGGTGGCCGAAATGAAGATCTGAAAAAGAAGGATGAGGCTAGTAGCAGTCAGAATCAGCGAGGAAATAATTCCAATCATTTCCAGGATCAGAATAATAGAGATCAGAGAGGAAGAGGAAGAGGATAAGGATCTGGAAGAGGTGGCTTCCGTGGAACATGTTTTCACTGTGGAGAAGAAGGTCATAGGGCATTTGAATGTCCTCAGTGCCAAGGAAGAACAGACAGGAGAAATGAAGGCCAGGCCAGAGTTGCACATGTAGATGAAGATGCCAGATCATCAAATTCTGAAGATGCTGAAAGAGGAGAAACGTTGATTAACAGAAGAGTCCTGTTGAGTGGTGAGAATGAACCTGAGCAAAGAAGGAGCCTGTTTCGCACCAGGTGCAAGTGCGAAGGTAAATGTTGTGATGTGATTATTGATAGTGGAAGCACTGACAATTTGGTGTCAGAAGAGATGGTGACAAAGTTGAAGCTCAAGAGACAGAAACACCCACATCCATATCAGATTGCATGGTTACAGGATGACCACAAGGTCATGGTCAATGAACAATGCCTGGTGAAGTTCAAGATTGGCGGATACCAAGATGAGGTATTGTGTGATATCATATCTATAGATGCATGTCATATGTTGTTGGGTAGACCATGACAGTTTGACAGATGTGCTGTACATGATGGTCGTGCGAATACCTATTCCTTGACAAAGGATGGAATGTGACATAAGCTAAAACCATTGAAGGAGACCGAAGAAAAGGTATGTGGTAATGCAAGGATAACTTTTGTTGATGGAAGAAATTTCAAAGATGGTATGAGGCATGAGCATGTATGTTTTGCTTTAATTCCAAAAGCTGGTAAAGAGGAAGTAGAAGATGTTCCTGTAGAAGTTGCAGATTTGTTGAATGAGTTTCAGGATATTGTATCCGATAATGTGCCTGATGAATTACCACTAGTCAGGAAGATCAGTCATCAGATGGACTTGATCCCAAGAGTGAGTTTGCCGAATAAGGCAGCACACAAAATGACACCTGCAGAAAGTGAGGAGTTGAACAGACAAGTACATGAGTTGTTACAGAAAGGATTGATCCGTGAGAGTCTGAGTCCCTGTGCTGTACAAGCGGTATTAGCACCAAAGAAGAATGGAGAATGGAGGATGTGTATAGATTTCAGAGCAATAAACAAGATCACAATCAAGTACAGGTTTCCATTGCCATGAATGGATGATATTATGGACTGTTTGAGTGGACCTGTGTATTTCTCAAAGATAGATCTGAAGAGTGGATATCATCAGATTTGGATCAGAGAAGGAGATGAATGGAAGACTGCCTTCAAGACAAAGGAAGGACTGTATGAGTGGTTAGTCATGCCTTTTGGGCTAACCAATGCACCGAGCACTTTCATGCGGCTCATGAACGAGGTTTTGAAAGAATTTCTGGGTAAGTTTTTCATTGTTTACTTAGATGATATTTTGATCTTTAGTAAGACATTGGATGAGCATATGATGCATATTCGTATGGTATTTGAGAAGTTGAGAGAAGAGAAATTGTTGATTAATTTGAAGAAGTGCAGTTTTGTGAAGAAAGAGTTGGTGTATTTGGGGTTTGTAGTTACAAGAGAAGGTCTAAAAATGGACCCAGAGAAGGTACCGGCTATCCTTGAATGGCCTACTCCAAGGAGTGCTACTGAGGTAAGATCTTTCCATGGTCTAGCTAGCTTTTACAGAAAGTTTATCAGAAATTTTAGCAGTATTTGTGGACCCTTGACTGAAACAATGAGAGGGGATAGAAAGGAGTTTAAGTGGACTAATGGGGCAGAAAAGAGTTTTCAATTGTTGAAACAAAAAGTTACAGAACAACCTGTTTTAGCACTTCCAGATTTTAATAAGGTGTTTCAGGTAGATTGTGATGCTAGTGGTACTGCAATAGGAGCTGTTATGAGCCAAGAAGGTAAACCTGTTGCTTATTTCAGTGAGAAATTAAATGATGCCAAGAGAAAATATTCTGTTTATGATCAAGAATTTTATGCTATAGTTCAGGCATTGAAAAAGTGGAGGCACTATCTGCTTCCTAAGGAGTTTGTTTTGTATACTGATCATCAAGCTTTGCAATATTTGAATAGTCAAGGAAAGTTGAATCAGAGGCATTTGAAATGGGTTGAGTTTTTGCAAAGTTATACATTTGTTTTGAAACATAGGAGTGAAAAGTCTAATAGGGTTGCAGATGCTCTTAGCAGAAGGCAACTATTGCTGATAGAAATGCAGATTGAAGTGGTTGGGTTCAAGGAACTCAAGAATTCGTATCTAGAAGATCCTAATTTTGGTGAAGTTTGGAAAGCTTGTACAAAACCTGTTACTCTAGACAGGACGAAATGGTTGGATTTCATCATCCAGGATGATATGCTATTCAGAGGGAGTTAGTTGTGCATTCCACGAAGTTCTATGAGGGAGAATCTCATCAAGGAGAAGCATAGTGGAGGATTGGCTGGACATTTTGGTCGTGATAAAACCCTTGGTTTGGTTAGTGAGAATTATTATTGGCCACAGTTGCAGCAAGATGTGAAGAAGTTTGTACAGAGTTGCCGAGTATGTTAGATGGCGAAGGGAGTGAAGCAGAATACAGGGTTTTATCAGCCATTACCTGTACCAGAGAAGCCTTGGGAGGATATCAGCATGGACTTTATTCTTGGTTTACCGAGGACACAGCGGGGACACGATTCAATTTTTGTGGTAGTTGACAGATTTTAAAAGATGGCACATTTCATTCCCTGCAAGAAGACTATTGATGTTGTTCATGTAGCAGAATTGTTTTTCAGAGAAGTAGTGAGACTTCATGGTTTGCCAAAGACCATAGTTTCAGATCAGGACACTAAGTTTGTTGGATATTTCTGGCGTACATTATGGAAGAAGTTGAAGACAGATTTGAAGTTCAGTTCATCACACCATCCACAGACTGATGGACAGACAGAGGTGGTGAATAGGAGTTTGGGAAATTTGCTGAGATGTTTGGTTGGAGATAAACCAACAGGAAGGGATTTGATTTTACCACAGGCGGAAGTTGCATACAATAATTCTATCAACAGGAGCACTGGTAAATCACCATTCTAGATTGTATATGGAAGTAGTCCAAGAAATGCATCTGAATTGAGGAAGATAGATAAAGGAGAAATAAGTAGTGCTGAAGCTGAGGATTTTACAGAACACTTGAAGAACATCCATGGGGAGGTGAGGAAGCATATTACCAAGATGAACGCATAGTATAAGGCTAAGGCAGATGAGAAAAGGAGGTATAAGGAATTTTAGGTCGGTGATGAAGTCATGGTTCATTTGCGGAAGGAACGGTTTCCAGTTGGTACATATAACAAGCTGAAAATGAATAAGTTTGGACCATGCAGGATATTGAAGAAACATGATTCAGGAAATGCATATGAGGTAGAATTGCCTACTGAGCTAAATATTTCACCAGTGTTTAACATTTCAGATCTGACAGAGTATCACGAAGGAGGTGTTGAAGATGAGATCATAGCAGCACAGTGGAGTATTCCAGCAACTAGTTCAGATATCAAGGAGATCAAAGACATATTGGACAGTCATGTTGGCAGAAGCACAAGGAACAGGACATATGAAGAGTATTTGGTCAAATGGAAAGGACGACCTATTGAAGATTCATCATGGATAACAAAGGAGGAGGTTAACCATCTTGGTTTTCCTCTGCACACCTGAGTTGTGACAGGGTCACTTCTCAAATTACCCCGGGTGTCTGATGCAGGAGCATCCTGGGTGTAAGAGCAATCTTGCATCACCCAAAAATATTTTTGTTTTTATTTTTCAATAAGGGTTATTTTGTGCAGAGCTGCTATTTATGGAAAGTTACTATTTTTGATAATTTTTGTCTGTGCTCAGAATGATCTAATTTCTTTCTTGGAGGTTCATTTTGGTCATATAAGTCTGCCAGTAAAGTTTCATTTCTAGATCAAGTGCATGTTGGAAGATATTGAAGATTTTCGGTATTGGCAGCAGGTTACAGAAACTTTGAACTCAGTTTTGAAGACTTTAGAGGCCCCAGATGAGGTCAAAAATTTGGGTGACGGGCGCTTGCGTGAGTCAAGCCTGTAGAGCGCTTCGTGGCGTTTCCAAAATAGGGTTATAATAGCCGATCGGGTCAACTGGTGATGACTTATGGTCTTCGGAAGTTGGGCCACCTGAAATGGCGAAAAATAATTTTCTTCAAAATTTCTGTTCGGGTTTCAAAGGTTATCTTGAGCCGACTATGATGTAATAAAATGTAAAATAAAATAATTCTAAGTTTGGTCGGCCTTATTGGCTAAAATTCTGGAACCTTCCAGGCAGTGGAAAATTGTCTATATAAGGAAGGCTGCATTATTGTCTTAGGCAGTTCAGAATAGTTCTGGGTAGTAGATCTGGGTAATAGTTCGAGGCTTTTTCCTATAGAATATTGTAAGGGAATGCCCATGTGGCTTTTCATATTGTAATTCTGAAAGTTTGTAATTACACATTTGTGGAGATAATAAGAAGCCAATTTTCTGTTCTTGCATATTGTTGTTGTTTCTCTATATCTGTTATGTGTTTGTGGTATTAAGGGGAGCACCCTTCATCATTGTTTCTCCACATTTGGAATGGATAATACCGCTTGAGGTTCCATCCACATGGTTTACCTAATAAATGGATTTTCCACTACGGTTGACCCTTTCTAAAAAGGAAGACTAAAAAAATGGACCACATGGGGACTTAGCTCAGATTCAAGGGTTCTACATTTCTGATGAGCCCAAAAGGGAACAAAGCATACTCCTCTAGCCTCTTCACCTCACCCAAACATAGAAAGAAAATTAATTATCACACTAAGTTGAAATTGCATCACCAAAGTTTGTATGCCAACAATAATGACTACTGATCTCTCTAAATGAGACCAATAGAGAAAATACCATCAAATGTTGAAGACTAAACCAAGTGGGACAATGAGATGATAACAAGTCCTTCCCTACCTACAAGGGGTTTTATCGTTAAGAAGAGCTTTACATATAAGATAAGCGAATGAAGCCCACTCTCTCAAGAATGCCACAAGTAGTGTTCATAGGGCCTAATTACTATGTGAAACATATATGCAAGAAAGAAAAGCTATATTCATTATTTCCTTTAGAGCAAAAATTGAAAATGTGCTCTATGAAAGCAAGAAACACTCAAGTCAAACACATGAGAGGTTCATTTTTATTTTCAAAATCTAAATGTTATAGAGATGCAACAAAATACCTCAAGTCCAAAGCAACATGCTTAGTAGATTTTACCTTATTTTTATTTTTGTTGAGATTTTCTGTGCAAGCAAGCCATGAACTCTCCAACAAGCAAGGCAAAAAAATAAGCAAACCAGATATGAAACATGTATTCAACTTATGAAAACCCTAGGGTTAGATCTAAAAATCAATTTTTAGGAGCAATAATAACAAAAAAATAATCTAAATGATAACTCATATCTACATGCATTGAACCATGTGAAAAATAAGTGCATACTCATCACAAAATTTTATTTTCTTTGCATTTGACCTAGTCAAGAAGATCTAATTCTTTTGATATGATTTCGGCCAAAAAAATAGAAATGAAAAATAGAGACCTGTGCTAAATAATAAAGAGCTTTACAAAAATGTAAAAATTTTAGAAAAATCCTTAATTTGTGCCCTAGGGACCTGATTTATCAAAATAGAGCAATTTTCAAAAATTGAATATTTGAGCCATATTCGTGCATCAAAATAAAAAACACAAAGAACATGCCATCTGTAAAATTCTCAGACCTTTTTGAAAATGTAAATTTTTTTTAAAAATATAGATATTTGTGACCAAAAATGAATTTTCATTGAAAATCATAAAAAAATCATAACTCACAAGAAAATGATCAAAAAAATTTGAGCTTCAGACTGAGACATACTATGATGATCCCCCACCTAAAAAAAAAATTCAGACCCAAAATCCTAATTGTTTGAAATATATGATCAAATCTTTCAAAAAAATCCTAAGTTTTTATCTCCAAGCAAATCTGCACAAGGGTTAGACTTGAAAAACTTCAATAAAATAACAATGTAAAGATTAGAAAATCTAAAAATCTGAATAAAATGAAGGAAATTCGGGAGCATCAGCCCCATGGTGGGTGCCAAAAATGTGTGCTAAAATGTTGACACACTTCTATGAGTCATTATATCTAAGATTGCTCAAGAATGAGGTCTTAAATGGCGACTCATAGCTCTCTATTCATGGAGTGCAAGAGTTTATAATGAAGACCCTCAGTTTAGACCTAGTTTGTGCCCATGCAAGTACACCATAAAATGAGAGATTTAAAGAAGAAAATCAAGAGTGTTAGTCTCCATGATCATCAAATGTGCATGCAAATGAAAATGGAATCCATTCTATATGATAACAATGCATGAAAGAAAACTAATCTATGAAAAGAAATAAGCATGCAAGATTATTCTATAAAATGAAATATGAATCTAATCTAACATGCAAGTGAAGGAGTAATCTAAATGGATGGCCATGGAGGCACGAGAGAAGAAGACAAGAAAAGATAAGTTGCAATGTTCAATCTCAAGTGCTCAAATTTTCTTACAAAATCGCTCTCCAAACCTGCAACATAACAATGAAAGAAAATCTTGATCTCTAAATGAGAAGGAGAAGATTTCTTATAAAATATTTAGAAATGAATGGATGGTCAAGATTAAGAGGCAAAAAGAAATGAGCAATGGTGGAGATTAAATCTTGGTTGATCCATGTGCTCAAGATTCTCAAGAGGCAAAATCAATAGGCATGATTAAGGGGCAAAAAAATGAGTGGATGAGATAAAGAGGCAAAAACCTTTTCAAAAAGTCAAAACATTCTATCTCATTGGAAAGTGTACTTTTTCTTTCTATTTTTATTTTATTATTTTTTAGCAAAGTGATTTCCATTATTTAATTAAAATATTTTTTATTTAATTAAAAGGGATTTTTATTTAATTAAAAGGGAGCATGTTCTTTTAATAAATTGAGACTTAGGAAATATTGAAATAATTGAATTAATTATGATTTGATCAACAAAATTGATTTGAATTGAAAATATTGCAAGGCATTGATACAAGAAATTGATAAATTGGTTCCATCGTTTGATAAATTGAAGAATGAAGGCCCATAGTCTAGACGACCATTTTAGGGTGGATACAAGCATAACTTTGGTTTCCTAAACTAACTTTTCATCACAATAGTTTTAAACATCATATGACATCATATGTGACATCATCATAATTGGAATTGAATCAAAACACATAGTACCTTGAGTGTACCCTGATTGCATAATCAGGTACCAAACATATAACATGGGATTCAATAGATCCTTAAATACATAAGTGTCTCAAATAGTCAAGTATGTCTATGAAATAAGTATTGAAAGTATAGAAAATAAAACAGTCATCATAACAATCCCACTAGACCCTAACCTAGTCTAGTGCCCTGCCTCAAAGTGCTAGGGTCCGTCAGGCCAAAATATGAATGGGTTCCAATGCCAGCTGCCCATCCAACTCTACCTGAAAGGAATCCCAATCTATCACATGAGACTCATCATAAACATGTTAGAAAGAAAAGTCCACCAAGATAACTGAGAGGGGGGGGTGGGTGAATTAGTTATCAGATAATTATAACTTTAACCATCTTCAATAGCACTAAACCATATAAGCAATATAATTACCAACCATAGAAAGATATTCATACACAATAACACAATGACACAAGATATGTTGACTAGGCAACCTCTTGATCAAAGAGTAAACCCCAGTGGTAATGATGCCCCAAAAAGATGCACCAATATGAATATTCTTTGTGAAAGGATGGACTCTATTAGGAGTCTTATGAAATACATTCAATACATATGAATCTGTGTTAGGAGATTTTGAATCCCTGTTAAAAGATTCTAACCTTGTTAAGAGTTATGGAAGACAGAAGGACCCATTGTCCAAATAGCTTTAGGGTAAGATCACTGAACACACTGTCCAAATAATCTTTGTATTACTCAACATAATAATATGTTACCTCTTCTTTGACTATGCCAAATGACACTCATTGTTACACCAGATCTCAATCTCAGATCTTTGTACCTCGCATGTCTTCCTTCACAAATTCACTTTCATACTTAGGTCTTTTCTTCACTTCATGCATACAACATCACACACTACCACCATAACCATATCACAAAAAATTTACAAGGAAATACATTCCTTCCTTTATAACACACTCAAATAATTACAAATGAGTTGGCATACAATTACAACATAAAAGTTCCCACATGCTACACCAAAATTACATAAAACTGTCAGCTTCCAAATATAATAAATCTTCACTCATGTGACCTAGAAGTTTGTGCTATCATCCACATCACTATAAATGTGTCTTCAACTTCCCTTTATCTACACAAAACCAGATTCTATTCTGATTAGGAGATATCATCCGATTTCCACAAACTGCTACTCAGGAACACTACCTAAATACTGCTTCCACCAAAATGCTCATAACTTCCATGAATAAATGAATTACTATCTCCACTCTTAACCATAGACATATAACATATCAAAGAGTATATCCTCAACATCACATAGCTCCAACTACAATAACCCATGTGCGCTAATCCAAACTCTATCTTCTTCTCTGCAAGTCTTTGGTAAATCACTGTGTTGACATCAATGACAATCATAGTCATGAATGCAACAACAACTACTACAGAATGGATTTCAAAAATTTAGCATTCATTCCTAACAATCTCCTCCATTGGCATTAATGGAAACATAGATGAAAAACATCCAATATTCCAAAAATTCAATACTGCAACACTGCTTTTTCAAATCCTCTTCATCAATCAAATCTTGCTTCATTTTCCTATTTAGTTCTCTCCAACAGATGTTTCAGATGGTTTTTCATGTATACTTCTCCCCCATTGACATCAATGATAGAAATTTCATCACTATATCAACAACAACTCAATGTCAAAAGACACTGTTTAGAAAATACATTCACTAGAGTCCTCATGACTCAGCTCAGATACACATACTCCCCCATAGAGGAAGTACCAACATCTAGTCTAGAAAAAAGATAAGGCTCATATACCACTAGATGGATGCAACCAACTGCATCACTTTTCAAAAGTAGGTTGTGGCATAACCCCAAGCATACCTCTCAGATACTCAAATGTATCCTTAGGCAAAGGCTTTGTGAATATATCTACTATCTGATCCTTTATGCTTATGTATTCAAGTCTGAATTCTTTCTCAACAAATTTCTCTCTTACAACATGATACTTAATCTCTATATGCTTTGTCTTAGAATGTAATATAGGATTCTTAGACATACTAACTGTGCTAGTGTTGTCACAATGTATGGAAATAGGTTCAACAAAATTTATTCCAATATCCTTTAGTATTTGCTTCATCCAAATTATCTGGTTATAATTGTTTGTTGTTGCTACATATTCTACTTCTACTATGCTAGTGAGATAAAATTCTACTTCTTACTTAGCCAAGAAACCAATCTTCCTCCAAAGAAAAATGCTGCACCACTGATGCTTTTCTTATCATCAACACTGCCTCCCCAATCAACATCTGTATATGCACATAGGGTAAAATCATCAGATTTTTCATACCATAGTCCATAGTCTATTGTGCCTCTTAAATATCTTAGTATCCTCTTTACTGCTGCATAATGTGATTCTCTAGGTTCAACTCAAAATCTTGCTACAATTCCAACTGAATGTGCTATATCAGGTCTTCTATGAGTCAAATACTACAATCCTCCAATCATAGATTTGTATTTCTTCTGTTCTACTGCAGGAGTCTCATCTATGCTAGATTACTTATGTCTAGTCACCATGGGTGTTCTAACTGGTTTATAATTCTCCATTCCAAATCTTTTCAACAAGTCATTCGGGTACTTTGTCTGACTTAAAAAGATACCATCATTATTTTGTATTATCTATAATCCCAAAAACTATTTCATTTCACCAATCATACTCATTTCAAATTCAGTTTTCATTTCATCAAGAAATTTGTCACTAGCTTCATCTTCTCCTCCAAAGATAATGTCATCAACAAAAATAACTATAACCAACAAACCATTTTCAATTTCTTTTGTGTACAGATTGTTATCAGTTGTTCCTTTTGTATATCCCAATTTTAACAAATACTTATCCAGTCTTGCATACCAAGTTCTAGGTGCTTGCTTAAGTCCATATAAAGCTTTCTTTAGTTTACATACCATGTCTCCTTCTTGAGTCAAAAGAAAACCTTCGGGCTTCTTAATGTAGACTTCTTCTTCCAATTCTCCATCCATAAATGATGACTTCACATCCATTGGATATACTTTGAATTTCTTGTAAGATGCATAAGCCAAAAACATTCTTATTGCTTCAATTCTTGCAACAGGTGCAAAGGTTTTTTCATAATCAATTCCTTCTTGCTATGAGTAACCCTTACATACCAATCTTGCTTTATTTCTTACTACTTCTCCTTGTTCATTCATCTTGTTTCTGAATACCCCTTTAGTTCCAATAACATTCTTGTTTTTAGGTCTAGGGATCAATTTCCATGTTTTTTTCTTTTCAATTTGATCTAGTTCTTCTTTTATAGAATTAGTCCAACTTTCATCTTCACAAGGTTCATTAGTAGTCTTAGGTTCAATTTGAGAAATCAAATATAACTATTCTTGTACCTTATTTTGAGTTAGAACTCCTCTTTTGATGCTTCAAATAATTTTTCCAATAGGATGATTTCATAACAAACTCTTGCTAGGTGTCACTGTCTCAGATCTCACTTTAGATGTAGGTTCTTCAATGACTTCACTGTGGCTTTCATTCAACAAATCACTGCTAGTTTCATAAAATAATTCAATAGATCTAGTTTTAGGTTTAGGATGAGCTTCTTCATCTGATTCATAATCAAGCATTCTTTCCTAAATTTTAAACTTTTCATCAACTTTAACATTTGCGCTTTCAACAATAGTCTTAGTTCTTTTATTGTAACATCTATATGATTTTCTTTTCAAAGAATATCCAAGAAATATACCTTCATCACTTCTAAGATCAAACTTTCCAATATCATCATCTCTCTTTATATAACATTTACTTCCAAAAATTCTAAAATAATTAACTGAGGGTGCATGCCCAAACCATAATTCATAAGGTGTATTATCTGTATCTGCTCTAATTTGTACTTTGTTCATTGTATACACTATTGTGTTCACTAATCTCTAGAATATCTTCACCAAATCATTCTCAAATAACATAGCTATTCCTGCTTCAATCACTAATCTATTTCTTCTCTCTGTAATGCCATTTTGTTTAGGTGTTCTAGGGACTGAATATTGTCTCTTAATGCCATTTTCTTCACAAAAGGTGTTAAACTCTCTAGAAGTAAATTCTCCACCTCTACCAGATCTCAAACATTTAATCTTCATTCTAGATTCATTCTCAACTTTATTCTTAACAATCTTAAACTTATCAAATGCTTCAGATTTTTCTTTAAGAAATGCAATCCACATCATTCTTGTAAAATCATCAACAAGAATCATAAAATACCTTTCTCCATAGAATCCTCTAGTCCTGGTAGGAACGCTCAAATCTGTATGAACAATCTCCAACTTCTCTGTAGATGTAAACTTCTTATTGGGAAAATAATTTCTCTTATGTTTAGCCATTACACATTCTTTGCAAATCATGTTAGTAGGCTTCATAATTTTAGGCAAATCTCTTACTGCAAGTGTAGTACTTACTTTCACAATGTTATCAAAGTTTATATGACAAGAACTTCTATTCCATAACCATCTTTAATCAATATTAGTAATCAAACATGTCATCTCGGTAGGATTTAACTGAAATACATTACCTCTAGTTCTAGATATAGTTCCAATTAGATTTCCATCTTTATCCTTTATCACACAAGTTTTCTCAGTAAACCAAACTTGATATCCCTTATCAACTAACTATCCAACACTCAAAAGATTATGTTTCAATCCATCCACAAAATAAATATCATTAGTATTAGTCTTTCCATCAAGAGTAATAGATCCTATACCTTTAATCAAACAAGGTGCATTGTTTCCAACTCTAACAACTCCTCCATCATATTCATTAAACTTTATGAAATTTTTCATGTATCCAGTCATATGATGTGAACAACCACTATCTATAATCCAATCAGCTTTCTTTTCAACTTGAGAAACTAAGGATTTTTATTCTTTAACATTAGTTTTAGGATTCTCTTCTTTAATTGCTACAAATCCTATGTCATCATTATTCTCAGTATCACTTTCACTTAAAGTTCTTTCTATACTAGCTTCAAGATCCTCATCATTAGCATAATAGCATTCCTTATATCTTCTAGGTTTGAAATTGTTTCTGTATTTTTTAACTCTCTTAGGACATTTATATGCAAAATGAACATATTCTTGACAAGTCCAACATTTAAATATTTTCTTACCATCTAGCTCTGTTTTCACAAGCAAGGCAATACCTTCTTCAATCTTCTTGTCTTCTTCATTTCTAGATCTGTTGCTGCCAGCATAATCTCTTCTCACACTAATGTGTCTTGACAAAGTGGGGCAAACACTAAGAGCAATGAATGCTATCTCCATTCTAGGTAAGTCTCCTGATAATCTCAGTTTCATTTTTGCTGCTTCCAATCTTCCAAAAAGAGTCTCTCTTGTAAATTTTGTAGTACAAGGTATAACTTGTTCAATCATCTATTTTGTCTTCCTAAATGCAGGAGTCAATGTCCTTAGAATTTTCCATATCACTTCATTCTCTATCTTTGTTCCTCCATAAGATTTAATACTTGTAATAATTTCTTACATTCTACCAAAATAGCTTCTAATAGATTCATCTTCCAACATTCTTATATCTTCAAATGCACATATCTAATTATGCAATCTAACTCTTTTTGCATGTTCATCACTTTCAAAAGTAGAGTGTAAAGCATTCCAAATTTCATGAGATTTTTTCAAATATTTTACCTGACTGTACTCATTCTCCAAAAGGGTTGTCAAAAGTGCTTCTCTTACAAGTATGTTATACATAAATAGATCTCTCTCATCAGCAGTACATGTTTCAAGATTGTCCTCTTCAATGATAGTCTTATCATTCTTTGTAATCAACCAATAACCTAGTCCTAAACATAGTAGGTCTATCTTCATCTTTTCTTTCCAGCTCTCAAAATTTACTTCATCAAACTTAGGGCTTTCTTTCTTGAAAATTTCCATGCATCTCCTTAAGCTGTTAAACTTCTTTTTTAAGGACCTACTGCTTTGATACCAATTGTTAGAAAATAAAGTCCACCAAGATAACTAAAAGGGAGGGGGTGAATCAATTATTAGATAATTATAAATTTTATCATCTTCAATAGTATTAAACCATATAAGCAATATAATTACTAACCATAGAAAGATATTCATACACAATAACACAATGACACAAGATATGTTGACTAGGGAACCTCTTGATCAAAGAGTAAACCCCAGTGGGAATGATGCCCACAAAAGATGCACTAATATAAATATTCCTTATGAAAGGATGGACTCTATTAGGAGTCTTATGAAATACATTCAGTACATATGAATCCTTGTTAGGAGATTTTGAATCTTTGTTAAAAGATTCTAACCCTGTTAAGAGTTATGGAAGACAGAAGGACCCACTACCCAAATAGCTTCAGGGTAAGATCACTGAACACACTATCCAAATAATCTTTGTATTACTCAATAGAATAATATGTCACCTCTTCTCTATCTATGCCAAACCACACTCACTATTACACCAGATCTCAATCTCAGATCGTTATACCTTGCATGTCTTCTTTCACAAATTTGCTTTCATACTTAGCTCTTTTCTTCACTTCATGCATACAACATCACACACTACCACCATAACCATTTGAAAACAACATTAAAATAAGGAAATACATTCATTCCTTTATACCACACTCAAATAATTACAAATGAGTTGACATACAATTACAACATAAAAGTTTCCACACGCTACACCAAAATTACACAAAACTGTTGGCTTCCAAATATAATAAATCTTCACTCATGTGACCTCAAAGTTTTCACTATCATCCATGTCACTATAAATGTGTCTTCAACTTCCCTTTAATTGTGTAAAACTAGATTCCATCCCGATTAGGAGATATCATCCGATTTCCATAAATTGCTACTCAGGAACACTACCTGAATACTGCTTTCACCAAAATGCTCATAATTTCTATGAATAAATGAATTACTATCTGTGCTCTTAACCATAGACATATAGCATATCAAAGAGTATATCCTCAACATCACATAGCTCCAACTATAATAACGCACATGCGCTAATCCAAACTCTGTCTGCTTCTCTACAAGTCTTTGGTAAATCACTGTGTTGACATCAATGACAATCATAGTCATGAATGAAACAACAATTTCTATAGAATGGCTGCCAAAAATTTAACATTCATTCCTAAAAAAACATACTTTCACAAAGCTAAAACATGAAACACATCATGGATACATGACAGGCTAGCTGGAAAAGCTAAATGATAAGCAACCGGTCCTATCCGCTAAAGGCTCTCAAAAGGTCCAACAAAAAGAGGTTCTAGCTTAGAGCCCTTTCAAAAATGGATTGGACTCTTATGTGATCACACTCTCAAAAATACCATCTCTTCCACTAAGTAAGCTCGATTGATCCTCTTTGCATTGACATACTTCTTCTATCTATCTTGAGCCTCTCTGAAATGTTGCCTAATCAAGGTCACCTACTGCTCCATATCTCTAACTAACTCAAGACTAGTAGAAAATCTTTCCTTGATCCTATCCCAACTAACTAATCTCCTGCAAGGTCTACCATAGAGAGCTAGGTACAAAGGCATACCCAAGGATGTATGATGCCCATTATTATAGGAAAGCTCCACTAAATGTGGGTAATCCTCCTACCAAGTTTGATGGTCCATAACATACATGTGAACCATATCCTCTAACACCTGGTTGACCCTCTCAGTTTGTCCATCTGTCTCATAGTGATAGGTCATACTAAAATTGAGCCTAATACCCATTGCTGACTAGAGTTGTCTCCAAAAGGATGAAGTGAAGAGAGAATATCTAGCCAAGATGATCTTATGGGTTATGCCATGTAGTCTGACAATATCTCACAAGAACACATGTTCCATTGATGGTGTAGTAAAGGTAGTACATACTGGTGAAAAATGAGCCACCTTGGTCAACTTGTCAATTGTCACCATGATATCATCATGATGGTGAGATGACATAGGTAGACCAACAATGAAGTCCATAGATATTGTATCCCATTTCCATACTGGTATCTCATGAGGCTGAAGTAGACCACATGGATGTCAATGTTCCACCTTCACCCTCTAGCATTCTAGGCACCTAGCTACGAACTCAAAAATCTTCATCCTCATGCTTGGCCAATGATATAACTATCTCAAATTGGCATGCATCTTCTTCACTCAGGGATGTGCTACATAAGGGGCTCTACGGGCCTCTAGCATGACAAACTCTTGCAATCCTCTAGAAGAAGGTATGTAGATGTGTCCTCTATGATGTAAGAGTCTATCTAACTCCAAGGAATAATCTGTATACTTCCCCTCAAGGGGTCTCTAAGACCAAATCAACTCACTCACTTTTGCATAAAATTCATCATCATGCAAGTGATGAGGAATGTGATCTATCAAATTTGTGCCTATAGACATAGAAGAAAGCTCATTTCATCTCCTACTCAAAGCATCTGCGACAACATTCTCTTTCCCATTGATGTAGTGAACATCAATATTGTATTCACATAAGAGCTCCATCCATCTTTGTTGCCTAGCATTAATGGTTGACTAAGTGAAGATGTACTATAGACTCTGATGGTTCGAATGAAGTTCAAATAGATGTCCTAAGAGGAAGTTTCACCATCTCACTAAAGCATACACCACTGCTGCAAGTTCAAGATCATAGGTAGGGTTGTTGAGCTCATGTGTCTTTAGTTTCCTAGACTAATAGGCTATAAATCTCCCATACTACATAATAATTGCCCCTAAAACATCTAAGGAAGCATCTGTGCAAACTATTATACACTAAGTTTGTTCCTTTGTCTCAATCTCTCATAATCTTGATAACCTAGTATAACATGGGAATCAACTCTAGGTGTGGGACCTATGCTAACTGAGATGAGACCTCCAGGTTCTAGGCTAGTTCCTCTTGGATAATCACCTTAATTTGCTTCTTTAATAGGAAAAGTAAATCTTTTGAGGGAAAGGGATAGGAGGAATGCTTGAAAGGGAAAAGACTAAAAGAAAATTATCCTACGAGGTGATACACCAAAAATATGGTATGAATTATAGTATAAAAGATGAAATCAATGAAAAGGCTTAGGCCTAGGTGATCACAACTCACTGAATAAGTTTGCATAAGTACTTCATAAAAGGGTCTGTAGATAAAAAAAAAATTATTCAGGGAAAGAGAGATTATGTCACAAACAATAACACCCCTTGGAATTGGACAACAATCTATGACCTGCAAACAAACATTCACCTCTGCAACTAGGTATAGGAATGAGATAAGATATTTAAGGGGTTGAAGTATACCCACAAAAGTACTCACATCAAATCATCCACAATGACACACAAAATTGTAGAAAGAAAGAGGGATCAAGAATCCTAAGATATCACTGAGAAGCATGTAAATACTGAATTCATTAAGAAATAACTCACACAAGAAGGCATAGGGACATGAAGAATGTCACAAAAACACCTTCAATATTTGAATTATCAATGGGAGGTCATAGAATGTAGAAAACCAGAGGACAACAAAAATGTCTCAGATAGCCTTCTAAGAAAAGATATTTTTTTTGTTTACAAAATGTGAACTCTGAGCACTAAGGCTCCAAAAAACAATATATACCAACTCAACTGCATGTAGGTAGGAGTCAAAAAACCTAACTAGGGTTACAAGATTTTCAATAGAATAATAGCTAACCCTAACTCAAACAAGTTTGATCATAAAAGTATTTCTACAACATCATGGCCGATTAGATATTTGTTTACATGCCCATCCCTGTACTAAAATCAACCTGCAGATGAGTAACCTGGATTCATCTACTTTCCTACAAAAGTCTTACTATGAATGCTCAAGTTGGTACCTTCTAAGACAAGAAATGACCAATGATGGCCACCTAGACTTCCCATCATCTTCCTTTAACTAGAAATGTCCTGGAGACATAAATTCTCTGAACTACCTCACTGCTTACAACTTGCAAATCAAATACTTGCAAAAAAACCTTGCTAAGATATTTGAATTTAAAAACTAATGGCTAGCCAGTCATTTAAAATGTGCTCATCGATATTCTCTTCTTCTTGGCAAATGGCCGGCTCAAATCATCTTTACAATAGTCATAAACCTTCTTGAAAAGTCAGAGTCCATATCAGCATATCATGACCAATGACAACCGAGCATGTCATCATATCTATTATTTTGGACCCACCTTGAACTTTTCCTCCTTTAAGTCATTTAGCGACTACATGACTGAAAAAATCTTCTAATACACAAAATCCTTCTCTTTACCCTAGTCTGGTTAAGCGATTTAGCAAACAAGGCATTCCGCTAAATCGCTAAGTCTTTTGTTGACCCTTGGTTAAATCAAGCGAATAGGAGAAACCCCTTTAGTCACTCAGTCGCTTAATAAACTTTAAAACTTGGGCCCATCCACCACATGGCACCTTCCTATTCATTCTAACTACCCCATCAACAACCCCTCAGCAAGCTCTAACATCGGACCTACTGTAATTTCCAGATTCCCATCTAATGATAGGTGCATGATCTCATGGCCCCTGAATATTCTTTCAGATCATGCACCAGCCATAGATTTTTATTAGACCAGGACCCTCTAACAAATAGACCCACCATAAAATCTAGTCATCACCATGTAGACCAACCAAATTCAAGCATATCAGAAGAGAGGACCCACCTGATAGAGCCTGGAGATAAAGTAAGATCAATGATGGGCACATGATTACATGTGTCAAAAAGATTCCTTGTGGACATGCACCAGCTGTCAATCCTCATTAGATGTCAGAACCTTTTGAAGCACTAGAAACCTATTCCCACTAACACATTATCTAATCATTACCATGTGGACCAATGAGAAGCCACCATTTGTGTACACGTAGTAGTGGAGTCACTAGGCATGAAGAGTTATGTCACCAAGGAGAATTAATGGCTATCTTATAATCACATACCTCTGACACATTTCATGAGAACACACACCAACCATAGATTTCCAAGCTTCTGACATCCTTGGGCCTGCTAACAAAAATACAAGTCATCATCCCTCGGCCAATAGGAAGCCTCCATGTAGGACAACATGGTAGTGGACCCACTATACTTTGAAGCGCTGAGAGAAAGGAAAGATCGACAATTATTGTAAGATCGCAAGCCTCTGATAGACCCTATGAGATCTTATGACAACTGTTGATCTCATCAACTAGGACCCCACTAAAAATCTTAACCCTAGAGTCTTAGTGAATAGGCGACCAATGGAAACTCGCTTAGTCGCAAGATAATTAGACCTAACTGGCAAATATTTGGTGATTATGAGAACCACTGCAGTCGCCTAGTCACTAAAACATTTGGATAACTGTCAAAAGACTCAGAGAACTGGGGACCAAAGGAATTAAAGTGCATGTGGGTATTGGGATTTTTAAGTGGTCGATAAAGTAACAAAGAATTATAACAAGGCTTAGGGTTTTTGAGGGTTTGGCCTACAATGGCTACTTTTATGAATTTTTAGAACTGTAGACTAGGAAGTAAAAGGAATTGCAGAGGCCAGGAAACAAGACCTAAAGTCATGAAAGTTTTAGGAGTGCTTGGCAAGGTAAATATAGAGACCTTGGAGTAGATTTGGCCAAATTTGCATGGAAGGAAAATTAGGGTAACATTTTGGTGATTTTTGCTGGATGTCAGCCTACTAGACATGGATCAGTGGCCTTGACATAACCATTGGGCATGGGGCCATTCTGGAACACAAAACATTTAAAATAGAGAGACCTGGAACAAAATTGTGCTCTAGCACTTCTTGGGAAAAATAGGGAACTAAGCTAGGAAAATAGGGACAGAAAGTAGGAAAAACTAACCTATCCTAAACTAACCATTTATAGAAACCTGGTCAAACAAAACCATTCACTAGTTGTGAAAAATAGCTACCTTTCCTCATTAGGGTACAATATTTTACATGCATGAGGATGACAAATAAGGAATGGAGTACACATAGTTGTCTGAAGGACCGATGCACTTCCTCTCGAAAGACATAAACAAATTGACTCACCTCCACCATTAGATTCCTATTTTCATTATCCAGGGGTGGATAAGCGAGTTGAGCTTGTCCTTGATAAACTATATGTTCACCTTCAGCTTCAGCTTCATTTGAACACTCATGTTTGGACACAAACATGACTGGTTCCTTACTACTGGCCTCCATTCTTGCTAAGTACCTTAAGGGGAAACCCCTGGAAAGAATGAACTTGGGGCTCCCTTTTCTACTATCATAATGCATCTCATTAATAACTTCAGCAAGATGATAAAAATTATGTCCCTCCAAAATATTCTGCCATAATATTTCTTCTTCTGCAATTAGCAGACCATCCTCTTCATCAGTTGGAACATCTAACAGCTCATCAAAGGTATCAAACTATCTCATATTCTTGACAATCACTAGGCCCTTTTCATCTTGCTCAATGTAAGAAGGAATCTCCTCAAAATAATTAGCTGGGCTCCCACCTTCTTCAATTTCTTTCTTATCCTGATCTAATTTCTCTAATCCATCTTGATGTAATAGCCTTACCTTCTCCTCATGATTATCATGAAAAAGTGTACCTAAAAGACAAAAATCATCCTCTTCCTAGTGGCCTAAAAGTGCTTGAGGGGTAGTGGACTCTTTAAGAATTGGCTTATAGGGCTTTATTTGTTGCAGGACAGGCTCATTATCATTTAGGAATTCAAACCTTTTAGGTATCTCATCTATAGGAATAGGATGAAGTGGCTGGAAATTTGAGACAAGGTCATGAATGGGCTCTAAAAATGCATGGAGATTTGGCTCCTCTTGACTAAGATTTTGAATTGGAGGAGAAATCCTAAAGCTTGGAAATTCAACAGAAGTGTCAGTGGACTTACCAGGAAAGGAGCTTAGGATTTGAACTTTGTGAGTCTCTTGTCTGGTCACTTGTTGCATTCCATCCTTAGGGGAATGTGCTTGAGAGGCCATTGTCTCCTATTGTAACACTTCATACCTTTCTCCATCAGGAATTTCATAGTTCAAGAGAACAAGCAGAAAATCTGCAGCCTCCTTCCCAAAAAATGGGTTCAGGTGACTACCAATTGCTTTGATGTTTTGAACTGGGAATGTTCTCCTGGCTAGATTATATGGGTGGAAAGGCCTCTTTACTAAATTTTTCCTTTTTCTTTGATGCTTTTCTTGATACTATAGCCTATCTTACTGACATGATTGCTCCTGAACTTGGCACTACTGGTTAGGGCTCTAATCCTATTGTTGATAAAGTGATCCATCCTCTAGACTCTGCCCTTTTACAGTGATCAACTCTTTGGTTAGAGCCTACAACAAGCTCATCATCTCTTTGTTTATTGTTTATTGATCACTTCTCAATTTGAGTAGCTCTTGAGAAGGGTCACCTATGGACCTCCCATAGCTAGTGTTGGCTTGAGGTTCTATTAATGAGGGCATGGGAGTAAATGGAGGCATTTGCAAAGGTATAGTGGGTAGAAGATTGGGAGAGATAGGCATGGGTGGCCTTGGGGTTATCATACCAGCCTGGATTAAATAATTTTTTGCCTTTATAGCTAAATCAAAAGCTTGAGGTAATGAAGTACCTCCTAAAGATTGAATCATGATAGATATATCACTAGTTAGGCCTCTCAAAAAATAAAGGAAAGCACAATCTACTAAAGGCCTTATATTAATTGGAATCCTATTCCATTTTTTCAGGAATCTGCCATTAAAATCAGTCATCTATTCTTGAGGATCTCTCCTAATGGTTTGGAGTTGCTCTACTAGAGACAAAGAGTCCAAATCACCCTCAAAGTATTTGCTAAGGAGGTCTCCAAGATTGTCCCATGAAGTAATGGAGCCAACTACCAGAGTCCTGAACCATTCAAGAGCCTTAACTTTGAGAGAGGTAGCCAACAACTTGGTGGCAGCATCCTCCTCTGAGATGTTGTGTATGCTATAGATAGTAGCCACATCTCTTATGTGTTCAAAAGCTATAGTCTATCCTTCACCTATGAAATTAGGTATACTTTTTAGTGCTACCAAGGGCACATCATGATGTATAGCAAAAGTCAATGGACTACCCTAATTAAATGGTGCAAATGCAAATTGTCTTGCCATCAGAAGGGTCTATTGTCTTCATAAGATCTATCGGAAATTGGGTCATTGTTCTTAACACCGATGGAGTCATTAGATATACTTGACTACTAGCATCTCTAAGGTCTGTATTATGCAATCAGTATATCAAAGATAGCATAATCATTGAAATTGACTTCTTTTGTTTGTCCCACCGGGCATGCCAGAATTGTTATACACTAAGTTTGTGCCTTTGTCTCAAGCTCTCATAGTCTTGATAACCTAGTATAACATGGGAATCATCTCCAGGTGTGGGACCTATGCTAACTAAGATGAGACCTCCAGGTTCTAGGCTGGTTCCTCTTGGAAAATCACCTTAATTTGCTTCTTTAATAGGAAAAGTAAATCTTTTGAGGGAAAGGGATAGGAGGAATGCTTAAAAGGGAAAAGACTGAAAGAAAATTATCCTACTATGTGATACACCCAAAATATGGTATGAATTACAGTATAAAAGATGAAATCAATGAATAGGCTTAGGCCTAGGTGATCACAACTCACTGAATAGGTTTGCATAAGTCCTTCATAGAAGGGTCTATAGATAAAAAGAGTTATTCAGGGAAAGAGAGATTTTGTCACAAACAATAACACCCCTTGGAATTGGACAACAATCTATGACCTGCAAACAAACATTCACCTCTGCAACTAGGTATAGGAATGAGACAAGATATTTAAGGGTTTGATGTATACCCACAAAAGCACTCACATCAAATCATCCACAATGACACACAAAATTGTAGAAAGAAAGAGGGATCAAGAATCTTAAGATATCACTGAGAAGCATGTAAATACTAAATTCATTAAGAAATAACTCACAAAAGAAGGCATAGGGACATGAAGAATGTCACAAAAACACCTTCAATATCTGAATTATCAATGGGAGGTTACAGAATGTAAAAAACCAGAGTATAGAAAAAATGTCTCAGATAGCCTTCTAAGAAAAGATATTTTTTCTCTTTACAAAATGTGAACTCTGAACACTAAGGCTCCAAAAAACAATATATACCAACTCAACTACATGCAGGTAGGAGTCAAAAAACCTAACCAGGGTTACAAGATTTTCAATAGAATAATAGCTAACCCTAACTCAAACAAGTCTAATCATAAAAGTATTTCTGCAACATCGTGGCCGATCAGTATTTGTTTACGTGCCCATCCCTATACTAAAATCAACCTGCAGACGAGCGACCTAGATTCATCTACTTTCCTAAAAAAGTCTCGCTATGAATGCTCAAGCTAGTACCTTCTAAGACAAGAAATGACCCATGACGGCTGCCCAAACTTCCCCATCATCTTCCTTTAACTGCAAATGTCCTAGAGACATAAATTCTCTGAACTACCTCACCGCTTGCATCCTGCAAATCAAATACTAGCAAAAAACCCTCGCTAAGATATTTGAATTTAAAAACTAATGGCTAGTCGATCATTTAAAATATGTCTGTTGATATTATTTTCTTCCCGACAAATGGCTAGCTCAGATCAGCTTTACAATAGTCATAAACCTTCTTGAAAATTTAGAGTCCATATCAGCATATCGTGACCAATGACAATCGAGCATGTCAGCATATCTATTATTTTGGACCCACCTTGAACGTTTCCTCCTTTAATTCATTTAGTGACTACATGACTGAAAACCTCTTCTAATTCATGAAATCCTTCTCTTTACCCTGGTCTGGTTAAGTGTTTCAGCGAACAAGGCATTCCACTGAATCACTAAGTCTTTTGTTGACCCTTGGTTAAATCAAGCGAATAGGAGAAACCCCTTTAGTTGCTGAGTCACTTAATAGACTTTAAAACCTGGGCCCATCCACCACATGGCACCTTCCTATTCATTCTAATTGCCCCATCAGCAACACCTCACCAAGCTCTAGCATCGAACCTACTTTAATTTCTAGATTCCCATCTAACGGTGGGTGCATGATCTCATGGCCCCCAAATATTCTTTCAGATCATGTGCCCACCGTAGATTTTTATTAGACCGGGACCCTTTGAGAAATGGATCCAACACAAAATCCAGTCATCACCACGTGGAACAACCAAATTCAAGCACATCAAAAGAGAGGACCCACCTGATAGAGCCCAAAGATAAAGTAAGATCAATGAAGGGAACATGATCACATGTGTCAGAAAGATTCCTTATGGACATGTGCCAGCCGTTGATCCTCATTAGATGTCAGAACCTTTCAAAGCACTAGAAACCTGGTCCTACTGACACATTACTGAATCATTACCATGTGGACCAATGAGAAGCCTCCATTTGTGTACACATAGTAGTGGACCCTCCAGGCATGAAGAGTTATGTCACCAAGGAGAATCAATGGCTATCTTATAATCACATACCTTTGACACATTTCATGAGAACACATGCCAACCTTAGATTTCCATGCTTTTGACATCCCTGAGCCCACTGAAAAAAATACAAGTCATCATCCCTCAGCCAATAGGAAGCCTCCATGTAGGACAACGTGGTAGTGGACCCACTAAACTCTAAAGCACTGAGAGAAAGGAAAGATCAATAGTTTTCATAAGATTGCAAGCCTCTAACAGATCCTATGAGATCTTATGATAATCATTGATCTCATCAACTAGGACCCCATTGAAAATCTTAACCCCAGAGTCTGAGCAAACACGTGACCAATGGAATCTCACTTAGTCGCAAGATAATTAGACCTAACCACCAAATGTTTGGTGATTATGAGAACCACTACAGTCGCCTAGTCATTGAAACATTTGGATAACAATCGGAAGACTTAGAGAACTGGTGACCAAACCAATTAAAGTGCATGTGGGTATTGGGATTTTTAAGTGGCTTATAAAGTAACAAAGAATTATAACAAGGCTTAGGGATTTTGAGGGTTTGGCCTGTAATGGCTACTTTTATGAATTTTTAGAACTACAGACTAGGGAGTAAAACAAATTGTAGAGGCCAAGAAATAAGACCTAAAGTCATGAAATTTTTAGGGGTGCTTGGCAGGGTAAATACAGAGACCTTAGAGTAGATTTGGCCAAATTTTCATGGAAGGAAAATTAGGGTAACACAAACCAAAAACTCTGCTAAAGGCTCTAGCATAGAAATAATGGGTGCACTAGTCAATTCTCTCTTGAGCTCCTGAAAATATTGATTGTACTTCTTAGTCCACTCAAAATTCATTCCCTTCCATTGAAGACAATTAATAGGGTGTGACACATGAGAGAACCCTTCAACAAACCATCTATAATAATTGGCTAAACCCATGAAACTCCTCACTTCAGTCATGGAGGTGGATGATGGAAAATTCATAATGGCTTCAATCTTCAATGGGTCTACTAAGATCCCATCACCATATATCACATTGCCCAAATACTTAACCTCTGATCTAGAGAAGGCACTTTTTGACAAGCTGCCATAAAGTTGATTATCACTAAGGTACTGCAAAACTTGTCTCAGGTGCTCTTCATGTTCTCTCTCATCCTTTGAATAGATCAAGATATCATCAAAGAATACCATCATAAACTTGTCAAGGAAAGTAACAAACACTCCATTCATAAGATTCATGAATACAGTTGGAGAATTTTTAAGACCAAATGGAACCATGGTGAACTTATAGTGGCCATATCTAGTGTAGAATGTGGTCTTATGGATATCACTATCCACTATCCTTAATTGGTGATAACCTAACTTAAGGTCAATCATGAAGAATACTCTGGCACCTTGAAGCTGATCAAGTAGATCATCAATCCTAGGAAGTGGATACCGATTATTAATGGTTACCTTGCTCAACTATCAGTAATCTATACACAACCTAAGAGATCCATCCTTCTTCTTCACAAAGATCACAGGTGCACCCCAAGGAGATACACTAGGATGAATGTGTCTTTTCTCTAAAAGTTCCTCAAGCTATGACTTGAGTTCATTAAGCTCATTTGTGGTCATCTTGTAAGGTGCTCTGGAAAATGGTTCTATTCCTGGTACAAGATCTATATGAAAGTCCACTACCCTATGAGGAGGCATACCAGATAGCTCTGAAAGAAACACATCTGAAAATTCTTGCAGTATGGGATGGTCATCCAATGAGGTTTCCTATTCTACCTCATCTTCCCTATCATTGATGGTGATAGCAAACATCTGATATCCCTTCTCCATGCTTAGCTTAAGCTACATAGTGGAGATGATACCAAGGGATACATGTCTCTAGACTCCATATATCACAGTAGCATTACCATCATCATCCAAGAATTCAACCAACTTCTTATGATAATCTATCTTGGCCCTATGAGAATAAAGACAATCCATGCCAAGAACTAGTCTGTATGATCCAAGAGGTGTAACTCTGAGGTCTGATAAGGTGGTCAAACCACCAATCTAAATTGGGCACTCCCTAACCAAAGAGGTAACCAAAAATATAGCTCCTAAAGCTAACTCAACTTCCCATAAAACATCTTGGTTAGTTGCCACTAGTCCGCAATGCTCCATGACCAATAGAGAAACAAAGGAGTCAGTAGCTCTAGTATTAAAAAGGATAGAAGTTGCACTACCTCTGATCATACTTGATGCCTCAATGACTATAGCCTGATACTCAACCTAGCAATTATCAACTATTGCAAACACTCTATGGGATTGGCCCATGTCCCCAACTGTAGCCTTGGACATCGCTACTCGCTGATTTCCCTTTTGAGGAAATTCCTTGGATATGTGCCCCATGGCACCACAGTATAACATGGTCTACCATTCTAAACCTGAATGCCCTAAGGTTTGGACTGCACAGATCCTCTTGTCTAAGTAGATCCATTATAACCCCCCTTATAGGATTGTTGTGACTATGCTGGGGGTGTATAAGGGGCCTGTGATTTCTGTCCCTTCTTAGAACCCTAAGAGTTTGAATTCTTGGGCTTTGAGCCCTGCTGTCCCTATGGTGGCTTTGGTTCTTGACTCTGCTAGGAATGCTGCTGCTATTGAGGCTATGGGGCTTTCAAATTCCCTGAATTGTTCTTGTGATTACCCTTGCAAGGGGGTTTTTGATATCAAAAATTTTGAGGTGTGGAGTTACTATTCCGAGATCCTCTATTAATGCCCTCAGCTATGACTACTCTCTCAAATATGTAGTGCAATTCTCCTAGTGGAGTCATCCGTACCATGCTAGATAAGGTGTGGTTTAATCCCTTGATAAAGTAATTAACCTAAAGTTTCTCATCCTTCATGTACTCTACATAAGGGAGGAGCTCAAGGAATTTTCTCTCATATTGAGCCACTGATAGTCCTCACTACTAGAGATCATGAAATTTGTCTATATGATGTTGTGGGAACTGATTTGACAAATATCTAGCCCTAAACCTTTCCAAGAAGGTTTCCCAAGTGAGAGTATCTATTTCAAAGTTCCCTTTGAACTCCTCCTATCTCCACCATGTGGAGGTTTTCCCTCTCAAAAGATGAATTTCCATGCATGCTTTAAGATTACTCCCATAAGGGCGCAACTTAAAACACCTTCCAAGACTTATAGGCAAAGCTTCAGCCTCTATACCCTTAGTAGATCCCATAAAATGTGGCAGGTTGAGCTGATGAAACTCTCTAATCTAATCACTTGTATTAGGAGGTGGTCTCTCATATATGCGAACCTCATCTCTAGGTGGAGGCTCTAGTCCCCTGATGGAACCAACTTTTGGGTTGGCCTGAACCTCTACAAATATAGGACTCCTACTACATTCCCCAGCTGAGGAACCACATCCTTCCATACCCTATTGTACATTCTGGGGTACAACTAGAGGCATACAATCAAGAATGAGTTGTGCAAGATTCTAAAAGCCTGAAGTAATTTTGCATTCACATTGAGAGGTGGTTCGAGAGGCAGAACCTAGTTCTCCTCTTGAACCTCTACCTCTGGTTGTACCTCCTCCCATGATAACAATACATGCCTACGTCCATGTCCATGCCTACAAGCTAATCAGGTGAGTGGAGGCATCCTACACACATGACAAGACAAAAGTTTAGCAACTGCGAAGTGCGCTAGGTTCCCAAAGTTAACTAAACCATCCTATGATACAAAAATGTAATACCCAAAAGTTGAGCAAAAAACAACTACAAATTTTTTCTTAAAACTACTAACCAAGAAAAACAAGCACACTAACACAACTAAGATGTGAATCATTATCTGGCACGATTCTCTACGTGCATGCAAAATGATGCAAAGAGAAAATTGAAGACTGGAAACACTGAAGTGTCTAGCAACACTCCAAGGGCCAAACCATAGAAGGTTGACCAAGTTTTGAACAAAAGTCAAACCTCATCAAACAATTCTAAACCAAGCTACAAGGCTCCCTAGACTACTAGCTTCGACTGACATGTAAATCAAGATAGTTGATAAAAAGTCAACCTAAGTTGACCAAAAGTCAACCTAAGTTCACCAAAAGTCAACTATGCATCAAAGTACGTACAACCAAGCTATAAGGATACAAAATGCCATAAAGAATACTTAGGGACACAAACTAAGGTGATTGACCAAGGTTTGACTGAGAGTTGTGTTACAAGTAGTAGTTGTTGTTGCACCAAATGATCGACCTGTTAATGCTTGATACAACCACTAGACTTATAGAAGACACAAGAGGCGGTTAAGCCATGTCATGAATCTTGAGTGGAGCACTGACCATTTTTCCAACAATCTCCCCCTTAGCATTACCCGAGGGGATTCGAACCTATGACCAAGCTCTGATACCAATTGTTAAAAGTAGTGGTTGTCGTTGCACCAAAAGATCAACCTGTTAATGCCCGATACAACCACTAGACTTATAGAAGACATAGGAGGTGGTTAAACCATGTCATGAATCTTGATGGGAGCACTAACCATTTTTCCAACAAGTTAACCAAAATTCAACTATGCCCAAATATGCTAAACCAGGTTCTACATGGATTAATATATGCCAGGGAAGGGTCTGTGCACAGAAACCAAGGTGATGTCCAATGTTTGACTATGTTTGACCTAAAACTCAACTATGCAAAAATGGCTTTCTAAAACACAACTAAGGTATAAGACTCATCTGGAAGGGTTTGTGCATGTAAACTAAGACACTTGACTTAGGTTTGAGTAGAGTTGACCAGAAGTCAACCGTGCATGAAAGTCGACCTTCAAGTCTAAGGAGGTCATTAAGACCCTAGATGAGACCAAGGACGATGAAAGATACATCGATAACATTAGGTTAGATTATTTAATAAACTATTACATAAACCTTTAATAAAATAATCCTTTTCTAATAAAATAAATAAATCTAAACATAATTTTAATTTGATTTATTCAAAATTACCCAAGTTAGATGGTATAATTTAAACATTATAGAATAATCTTAAATGAATATTTTTGGCATTAACATAAAAAGAAAACTAAATTCAAATATGTCAATCATAAAATGATTTGATCAATTTACCCAATCAAGAACCAATTTAAATGTTTAGAAATAAATCTATTTATTTAGTAGTAATGATTTATGTTCTAAATAATGAATTTACAACTATATTTATACAAAATCCTAATGGAAATAACAATCTATTTTAGATTTAACACTTAATCATTTAATATATTAATAAATGAAATAAAATAGCACTAAATATATTTAAACCAAATAATGCTATTTACTTTAACACTAAAACTTATTATTATTATTATTATTATCTAAAACTATCTTATATAATAAAAAAAATTAATTATATAAACTAAGCATGTTAATAATATATTAAAAGTAAATCTTTTAACAAATTAAATAATATATATTGTTGGAAAGTTGGTTATATTGGTGTATATGACTTAGTATAGTGTTTTCATTATGGCAACAAAGTCATATAGTAGTTTGGAGTCAGCGCACTTGATGAGAAGATCAGAAATCGGTTAAGTGTTGAAGACTAGATAGTGTACAGAGTACCTGAAGCTCAGAGCATCAGCACACATGCGTATGACTGAGTTATGGTATGCACCCTAGAAGATAAGTTGGTTAGACTATATTCATGCTTAGTCTATGAGTGCATGACCAGATATGCAAGCATGCCAAAGTTACAGATGGTTGAAGTTACACAGCCAGTATGTGCTAGAGAAGAACAGAGTAAGCAGCTGACTATTAGCATTTTGATTTGTGGTTATATTATAATGTTGTAAAGGATATGCCCCTATTGTAATTAGGTTGCTAACATATAAATATGGTTGTTTTTAAACACACTTGAGCCAATTCAATTGGAAGCATTGTATGTAATGGGTTAAAGGGCCGACCTAGTTATTTATTTTGTATGCACATATAAATATGAGATGTGCCCATTGTAATTAGCATTGAAGTTGATATAGAGTTGTGATAAGAAGAGAAGAAGTATGTGAAGAGTCTATAAGATGTATTTGAGCTTTGCAAGAGGTCAAAGCATCAGTGCATCAAAGGAACTGATTAGACAAGAAGTGCCACAGTGATAGTTCATCCAGCAGATATAGTGTGTATCTGAGATCAGAAGGTTGTAGCCTTCACCACTTGAGAAGTGAGGTCTAAGATAGTGCATCCACTCCCCTAATAGGGACTATTGTAAAAGACTCTTGACAGGGTCTAACCCTTGACAAGGTCTACTGTACTTAATACATTGTAAAGAAACTCCTAACAGGGTTAAGAATCTTCTAACAAGGATCATAAAACACTAGTACATAATATTAGTGGGTGTCAATTCCCACCGGGGTTTTTACCTATTTGGGTTTCCTCATAACCATATTGGTGTTATGTGTTGATTTCATGTTTCATGTTTATGTGGATGTTCATTTCAGTACTTAAGCATTTAAGTTCATTTTAAAGATTAAGTGAAAAGTTAAAATATAGTGAACACTTATTCACCCCCCCTCTCAGTGTTCCCATTCCTAAAAATTGGTATCAGAGCTCTAGTCCTTAGCAAAGAATTTTAACCACTTGAGGAGATCATGGAAAAAGCAGAAATGAAACATCTGAAAAGAAATCTTGAAGCTTCTCTTGAAGACCTGGACAAATCTGAAAGATAAATTGAAGAACTAAAAGAAAAACTCAGTGATGCTCAATTAGTCATCAAAAGGATAAGAAAGGATTTGAAAGAATGCTCTACCAGTGATCTAGGGACAATGGTCAAGAGGATGAATGAAGAAAATACATCCTTGAAAGAATAGCTTTAAGAATTTGATGATAAGCTAACTAACAATCATGAAGTGTATGATGAACAAATCAAAGAGAACCTTCAACTGAATGAAGAATTGAGGCAAGCAACCATGGAAATCTTGGAGCTAAGGAACAATAAAGAAAGCTTGGAATCTAAATTGAAAGATGCTAAGAATCACATTCATAAATTACACACCAGTTCTAATTTGATAGAATCTTAGTTATATGCAACAAGAGCTAAAGGAGATACTAGCTACATTGGATACAATGAAGCACAAAATAAGATTGACAACATGCGAGCAATAATGAAAGCACTAGAAGGCACCTCAGATGCTAAGGAGACTGGAAGTCAGACTAAGGATCATATTGAACTACCTAAGAATGAGTGCAAGCTAGTAGACCACACTTGTTATGCATGTAACAAGCATGGATACATAGCAAGGAACTGTATAGAGGTAAGACCTTTCAATGGTTACTATTATTCATGAAATAAATTTGGTCATAGAGCTATGAATTGCAAGACAAGTCAAAAGAATAGGACTTGGTATAATCAAAGAAATTAGAATTACTCAAATGTAAGAAGTTCTTAGAATGTTACATGTTAGATATGTAACTATAATAATCACTCAGCTAGACAATGTAAGATGGTGACTCATGTCAATGTGCCAATGAATATAAGGCCTCTAGTCATTTGTCACTCTTGTAACAAGGCTAGACACATCTCAAAGTTTTGCAAATCAAGGATGCAAGGTCAGGAAAGCCCTAAAAAGCCTAAAAAATTAGTTTTGGATCCCGAAGGAGAAGTCAATTTTGTGAAATTTTAAGAGGATGCAAGCTTGATTTGGTTAGAAGAAAAGAAGGACAAGGTTGATGAGTATGTATTGGATGTATCCACAGTGGACGCACCCTCTACATCTGGATGAATGACCCTCAAGGTCATAGGGGGAGCTAATTTAGCTCTAGCCCTCTGTGTGGATGGTATACTCACTCTAAGAGTATGTGCCTTTGGACTTAAGCTTTTGGAGACCAACAAAACCTATGTGCAAAAGTGCACTAGTTGATTTTTTATAGAATGGAAGATAGAAAATTTCAAGTGACAGCCTGGTTTACGCAACAACCATTAATGGCATATTTTCTACTTTAAAGTACATAGAAATTTGAAGATCTCTCATTGCATTTTAATTGAGAGCAATTGGAGAGCACAAGATCCCTAGTATTTGATTGAGAAGGATTGTAGTTTGATTCATCAAGTGATTTACTATGCATTTGATCAGTTGCAGAAACCCTAGTTCATCGAGCTGATTCAAGAAGTTTTCAAGATCATTTGGAAAGAGATATCCAAGTGATGGCTACTCCTATAGTATTTGATGTTATGGAGAAGAAAAAATATGTGTTTAAGATGCATCCATTTAAATCAAAACTTTATGACCTAGAAGGGGCATTCTCCCACACGCCTATGGGAATTATGCATGTCGAGGACATTAGGGCATACACTCACTAGGATTGGATAGATTAAGAGCGCACATGGAAACTATGTTGAAAGTAGACAAAACCTTCATGGATGTGTATGCACAGTGGAACAATCACCCTATAGTGGAGTATGATATGGCATATGAGTTCTATGAATCAGACTGGATTAAGATTCTACTAAGTAGGATTCATGATGACCTATTTTGGATATATGAAGTTTTGGTCAGAATTACTGGTGACCTAATTCATGAGAAGATAGGCCTCTGAAGGATAGGTGTTGTCCTTCTAGTGGGAAAAGATGTGAGGAATATTTTTGAACATACTTGCAAATCAAGATGTGAGGATAGGTGTGGTATGACTATTGAGCCTATTGAGAAAGATGACATCAAAATGATGTCCACGGTACTAGGATATAGGTTCCAACACACTAGCAGGGTAAACAGTGTGTCTACAACCACAATTTTTGCAGCCATAAGAATTGTAAATAAGAATGGAGAATTCAACCTATGTGAGATCTTGCGCGCATAGCTAATTGACAACATCAAGGAAATCAAGCATGATAAGACCAAGATATTCAGATTTGGGTCTTTGATCATTTATATGTACTTCCATGTTGTTGGAAAAGTGTCTGATCTGTATCTCAACAAATCTATCCCCACAATGCCACATATATCTCTCAAGGCATGTACTGAGAGAACCTTGAAGGACTACATGACCTTGGAGTTGAAAACATTCAGGGCTAAGATGTAAATGAGGTTCAAAATTCTAGAGAAGATAGTCGAAAAGTATAAGGACACTATTTTTTTATGGTTGAGACCGACACAACTTGCATGGAGGCAGTTGAAGCAAGGACAAAGTGGATTCATCCACTAGGATATGAAGTAGAAGAGCCTATTCTAGAGGCTTGTGCTCAAGTTCTGCTGTCAGCACCTAAAGACCCTAATGAGCCAAGATGGGGAACTTATGAGGAGAAAACAAGAGAAGTTGATGCAGTGTTAAATAGTGCAATAATGAAAAGGAAGGTTGCTAAGGTTACCTCATAGATCTTGAGAATTCATGGAGTGTCTCAAGAAGACCTAGACAAAGAAAGGGAACAAAATATTGCTTTGGAATTAGAGAGCACAGATGCAATAAAGAAAAAATCAGATGATCCTAAGTTGAAGAAGGTGAAGATAGAAAAATTTGATGATTAGAAGGGTAAAATTGATATTATTCCTTCTCCGCCCAAGGAAACCATTGACCTTACTACTCCTCCTGAGTATAAGGCAATGCCTAAGAGGAAGAAAGAGATCAGCATTGGTCATCCATCCTCGAGAGTAACAAGGAACATAAAGAACTCACAAGCACCTCTTGAAGTAAGTTTCAAACCTAGTCTTAGTGTGCTAAGTGGAAGAATAATTGATGAAGGTAGAATTAATCAAGTTGAAAAGTTCTATGAGAAATATAGTGAGATTGAAAAATCAGAGATACATAGAATTATTGTCAAACACAGGTTGAAGTTCAAGAAGACAATTTTGGAACTAAAGACCATGATTCCTGATAATGTATAAAACATCTTAGAATTCCAAAAGAGACAAGGTATTAAAGCAGATCTAAGGATAAGGGAAAAGATTCTAGATGATACCCTTCTAGTATGTTCCTTAGAAGAGAAATCCCTATTGTTAGACTTGGTGAAGACACATCTTAGACCTAAGTTGAGGACTTTACACATTATGGACAAGAACTATGAATTAGTTGCAAAGAAAACTAAGAAAACCTTTGAGGTCTTTATGAATAGGCACATCTATCCATCTACTGCACCTACAACACAAGTACCCACAATGGTTTCCAAAGAGTCAGAGACCATCAATGTACAACCTATAGGTCCACAGGATTCAATGCATACAATTAATACATCAATAGAGGCAGAGATGATTGTGCCCATGATAGAGACACCTAATGATGATTCTATCTTTATTGACAATGTGAAAGTTACAATGACGGTCATAGACATGGATCTAGACAAGTTTGAAGAGGCATTTGTAAGCACTCAAGAAGTTGAGAACTTGTGTAGTAACACTCGTCCGACTCATCAAGAAGAAATACTGATTGAGGACATAACAGATGAAAAGAAAGAAGAAGAGAAGATGGAAGAAAAGAAAGAAGAAGGAAAATAAATAGAAATAGAAAAAGAAGTAGAGAGAAATGAACCATCAGCTGAAGTAATCAAGGTAAAAGAGGAAGTTATGGATAGTACTCCTATCACTCCACTTCCCTCAGCAAAATTGTTGTCAATTTTGACACCGGACACAATTAGTTTGGATTCATGGGGAGAAGAAGACCTAATTAAGTTCATCATCTTAGCTATGGAGAAGGCCAAGGAGAAAGAAGTGATGAGGAATCCCCTCCTTGTAGAGTTAGTGAACATCCTAAAAATCTTGTTAACAACACACAAGAAATTGTCCAAGGTACACTCCATTGATGATGTGAGTGTAGTCATTTCCTAGTTCAAGAGTAATTTCTCTAACCTAGAAGAATTTACATCCCTAGTTGCAGAAGAGAAGTATTTGAAGAAAAGGCTCAGTGAATTAGTTAGCAATTTTGAACTTCACCTAAGTGTTAGAATAACTAAGAGGGGGGTGAATCAGTTATCCAGGGTCCCAAAACAAAATGTATAATCCAAAACAAATTCTTCAATTTATGCTACTCGGTAAACATAAAATACTTTCACTGTCTGTGCTTTTACTTATTGTTAGTCTAAAGCTTATAATAGTTACTGATCAAATCTAACATGTAATATGCAAAGTATGATAAAAAACAAATATCACAATGAACACATAACACAAGAGATTTAACGTGAAAAACCCTGTGAAGGGAAAAACCACTTGGGACCGGCAACCCAAAAATGTTCACTCTTCTAAAGTGAGGTTGGTGAAGACCCAACCCTATTAAAGGTTACAAACACACTATTAGGTGTGACCTTGTTAGAGGATTTTAGACTAGAATTTATCATCCAACCAGTAGTCACTCTAGGGTTGACAGGATAACAATGTTCACTCTATGAATGAAAAATAAAAAGACTTTCTTAGTCCACTCAATTAAGAGATTTGACTATGTACAATGGTTAAATATGTAATGGTAGATGATCTACCTTTGAAAAACTTCAATTGTAGTTTACAGTTTAATGTTCAGCTCATACAAATTTTTTTGATCAATAAATCACTTCAGATTCAATACTATATCAACTTACTATCTATCAGTAATTACTCTGTAGCTCAGTAATTGTTCTGCAGTTCGGTTCTCACTAACCAATATGATCAAAATGCATGAAAACTTGTTCATGCAATAATTATGTAGTATCTTCTTCTTTCGGCATCATTTCAACAATGAAACCAATGTCTCTTATATAGGTGAGTAAATCATTTTCTTTTTGTCCATTTGATTTTTCCACTTAATCTCATTCATTGATTTTGCCGCTTTAACCTTCTTCCCCTGATGTGTCAGTAACATGTTTCAATCTTCTCCATTAGATTTTCCTTGAATTATGTTAGCCATTGATCTTCATAACAAACCTTATCTGTTACCTCAATTTCATACACTTTCTAGCTCATCAATTTATCAACTAAACTTATCATTTAATTCCTTTTTGTTCTACTCGGTTAACAAAGAAATCCATTGGTGAAAACAAGCTTGGTTAACACTGTGCTTGGTATATACTACACTCCATCGGTGTATACTGGAATGCTTCATTTATCGACAACACTACTTTGTGTCTTTCATCTCTATTCTTCATCATAGATGAATGCAACATAATAAAGTCATTATCATCAAGTCATAGACTCATCAACAAGTTACTCAGTGTATTCCTTATCCTCATTTGACATATACATCTTCCTCATGTAGATATTTTTGTTCTTCATCTCTTTCACCTTTCTTCAGATGTTTCGGTATAGTAACTTACAAGATAAGTACTGTCAAGCTAGTTGACATCAATGACAACATAATACTGATTTAATCATCTTGCATATCTAATCAGCAACTCCTTAGTGATATTTAATCACAGATTCTTCATTCAGGTTGTAAATTAGTTGTAGTTCATCAATATTTTCCTTTGGCATTGATGGAAACTCAAGTAATATGAAGTGTACCATCACATACCAAACATGTATTCTACAACTCTATGAACAAATGTTGTACAAGTGCTCCCTAGCTTAATATGTTTAATCACTACATTACTAAATAGCATTATAAAATATAGCTTTGTCATTCTGTAGATATGATCTTTTTAGCTCTTAGGTTCCTATTTCTATTCTCTGTAACTGGTCTTTAATGTTCTGTTTCTTTCAGATTATCTCTCCCTTAGGTAGTTCTCATCGGTGCATGTTTAACTTTTCTTTCATATTATTTATCTCTCCCTTTGAAAACAATGCCAAAGAAAGAAATAAATAATCAGCTCTATAGTAGCTAAGTAACTCTCTATTGTCCAATACAATCTCTGTATCTTTGTATACTAATATACCAATCTGTTTCACTTCTTCAAACTCAATCACAACCTTGAACATTATCCAAAGTGTGACCTATGTTGCATCAACATGTCTAATCTTTAGATAAGTTTAAGTTGATGCAACATCCAGATCACATTAGTGATCGATAGACAGGGGATGGACCCCAAGTCTAGTCATCAAGTATTCAAATGTGTCCTTCGGTAGAGGCTTTGTAAAGATATCTGCAATTTGTTCTTTAGATGTAATAAATTCTAATTTCACTTGCTTCTCTTGCACTTTTTCTCTTAAGTAGTGATACTTAATTGATATATGCTTTTTCTTAGATTGTATCACTAGATTTGTTGAAATATTAATAGCACTAGTGTTGTCACAGTATATAATCATCGGGTCAATGATTACCTCATTCATTCCTTCCAACACTTTCTTGATATATGCAATGTTTGAGCAATTATTAGCAGCAGCAACATACTCTACTTCAGCTATAGATTGAGAAATACAAGCCTTCTTTTTACTTATCTAGGTTACAAGTCTTTCACCAAAGAAGAATGCTCCTTTGGTGGTGCTTTTTCTGTCATCCACATTTTCAGCCCAATCAGCATTGGTATAGACCTTCAGTTCAAACTTACCTTCCTTAGGATACCATAATCCATAATCCTTTGTCTTTTTCAGGTATCTTAAGATTCTTTTAATAGCAATCATGTGTGATTCTCTAGGGTTAGTAGAAAATCTAGCAACAATTCCCACAACATGTGCTATATCTAGTTTACTGTGAACTACATACATTAGCTTACCAATCATGGATCGGTAAAGTGTCTAGTTTACTTCTGTAGTTTCATCTTCTTTTGTCAGTTTACTTCTAGTAGCCATCAGTATTCCCATAGGTTTAGCATCTTCCATGCCAAATGTCTTCAAGACTTCCTTTATGTACTTAGATTGTGAGATGAATATCCCATCACTTTGTGAATCACTTGTAGTCCTAGAAAGAATTTAATCTCTCTAAACATAGACATCTCAAACTCTTTTTTCATATCATTAGCAAAATATTTACATACATGATCTTGACCTCCAAAAATAATATCATCTACAAATATCTCAGCAATAATAATAGTGTCATCAGTATCACCTTTCATGTACAAATTGATGTTCTCACTAGTTCTTACAAATCCAATACTTAACAAGTATGCAACCTTTCATACCAGGCTCTTGGTACTTGCTTCAAACCATATAAAGCTTTATGTAATCTACATACCATGTCTTTTTTGTCTACATCAATGAATCCTTTAGGTTGTTCTATGTAGAAATCTTCTTCTTGAGTATACCATTCAGAAATGATGACTTCACAACCATTTGATAAACTTTAAATTTCTTGTGTGTAGCATATGCAAGTAGCATTCTAACTCCTTCCAATCTAGCAATAGGTGCAAATGTCTCACCATAATCAATGCCTTCTTCTTGTACATATCCCTTGCATACCAATCTAGCTTTATTTTGTGTCACCTCACCATTTTCATTTAGTTTGTTCTTGAATATCCACTTAGTACCGATAACATTCTTATCTTTAGGTCCAGGTACTAAGGACCAAGTTTTTTTCTTCTCTATTTGTTCTATTTCCTCTTTCATTGCATTAACCCATTCTTCATTCTCTAATGCAACTTTCACATTTTTTGGTTCAAATTCACAAACTAGACATGTACCTTGTCTTGCTTTGCTTCCTGTCTGCATGCTAGCTTGTCTATCTCCAATAATTTGTTTCTTGAGATGATGTCTTTTGACAAAACTAGTAAATACTTAGTTTCTTCTTTCTTGTTCATCCTATTTAGGTTCATGTGCTTGCTTGGTAGCTCCATCTTTTTCATCGGTTTCCCTTTCCTGTTCCTTAGGGTTATTTTCCTAGTAATCGGTTATCATAGGTTGAGACTTCGGTAGATAATTAGGATGTTCAATGTAAGTGAATCTACCATAGTCTTTCAGTTCCTTTCTACTTTCCTCTATGTTCTTGTCATCAAACTCATCAACATGGACATTAGTACTTTCAATTATCTTATTTGTAACCTTATTCAGACATTTATATGCTTTACTCTTAGTAAAATATCCTAAGAATATTCCTTCATCACCTTTTGTATAAAATTTCTCATTTCTCTCATCTTTTAGAATAAAACATTTATTTCCAAAAATCCTAAAATAACTTACAGTAGGTTTGTGTCCAAACCATAGCTCATAGGGTGTCTGGTTGGTGTTCTTTTTTAGTTGTACTCGGTTAAGCACATATACAGATGTACTGATAGGTTCCCTCTAGTATGTTTGAGAAATATTCTTTTGTAGCATTAGTGTTCTTGCACAATCAATTATTGACCTATTCCTTCTTTCAGCAATCCCATTCTGCTGAGGTGTTCTCAGTGCAAAGACTTGTCTTTTGATACCATGCTCATTACAAAAATTAGTAAATTCATCAAAGCTAAATTCACCTCCTCTATTAGATCTTAAGCATTTTAATTCTTTTCTAGTCTTTTTTTCTACCTGTAAAAGGATAAAAATATGGATGGGATCCTAGGGCAATGGCTTGCACACAAAAAAGACCCCAAAGCCAATATTTTACACTTACATGAAATTGTATTGATACAAAAATTAAATATAGATGACTAATATTGAAATTAAGAAATAAAGGTACTTACCTCTAAAAAAGAATCGGCTAAAAACCATATCAAATGATCTCAAAAAATATTGATTCTCCCAATCTCCAACTAAAACTGCGAGATCTACAAAACCCAAAAATATTTTTTCGAGGTGGCCCAGCTCAGGTTTGACCCTCATAAAAGGTCAAATACCACATTCTTTATTTGAAATCTGATTTGAATTCTATTCATAGATCTCAGAAGTTTGCTGAAAAGGGTATCTAAATTTGCTCTTAGATCCAAAATTCCACACCTGTACCTGCAAGAAAAAAAAGGGTTTTTTGTTGTTTCTTTGGGGGGTTTGCCTAAGTCAAACCCCAATTTAGGAATTAACCTTGAAATTGAATTGAAATTGCTAGAATAAACAAAGTAAATGGAACAATTCACCTTGCTTGAGTTGAAACCCTTGTGGAGGATTTGAATCCTTGAATCCACAAGAATGGATAAATGTAGAATCAAATATAGGATGTCTCCATGTTAGGATTGAATGCTGAAACCTTTGGTAGTCATTCTGTAGTACTGGTTGTTGCATTCATGACTATGATTGTCATTGATGTCAACACAGTGATATTCTGGAGTTTAACAGAGAAGCAGGCACGGTTTTGTTTTGTGCACATGTTATATTGTAGATTGAGTTATGCATAGTTGATGGTATGCTCTTAGGTGTCTTATTAGCATATGGTTAAGAGTGCAAAAAGAAATTCATTTATTCATGAAAGTTAGAAGCATTTTGGTGGAAGCAGTCTTCTGGCAGTATTCTTGTGTAGCGGTTTTTGGTAATCAGAGGATATCTCCTAACTGGGATGGAATCTGATTTTGTGTAGTTAAAGAAAAGTTTGAGACTCATTTTTGGCAACATAATTCATAGCACAAACTTTGAGGTCACATGATTATTGTATCTGGAAGCTGACAGTTTTATGTAATTTTGATGTAGCGTGTTGAAATTATTATTTTGTATTTGCATGCCGACTCATTTGTAATTATTTGAGTGTGGTATAAAAGAAGGAATTTTTTCCTTGTTATATGAGGATTGTGATAGTTGTGATATGAAATTATAAAAGTTGTGATGCAAATGTATGCATGAAGTGAAGAAAAGAGCTAATTCAGTGATGAAGGAAGACTTGCGAAGTACAGAGATCTGGATTTGTGATCTTGTGTAGTAGAGAGTGTGGCTTTGGCACAATGTGAAGGAGGTAACATATTTCATATTATTGTATTGAATAATCCTAAGATCTATTGGACAGTGAGTTCAAAGATCTTGCCTTGAAGCTATTTGGGTAGTGGGTCCTTCTGTCTTCCATAACTCCTAACAGGGTTAGAATCTTTTAATAGGGATTCAAAATCTCCTAACAAAGATTCATATGTACTGAATGTATTTCATAAGACTCCTAACAAGGTCCATCCTCTAACAAGGAAATTTCATATTAGTGCATCATTTTGTGGGCATCATTCCCACCGGGGTTTACTCTTTAATCAAGAGGTTCCCTAGTTAACATATCTTGTGTTATTGTGTCATTGTGTATGATTATCTTTCTATCGTTGGTTACTGCATTAATTATATAGTTTAAAGTTGTTGAAGTTGATATAGAAGTTAATGATGATAAATGGTTTAATTATCAAATAACTGATTCAACCCCCCTCTCAGTTATCTTGGTGGTCTTTACTTTCTAACAATTGTTATTAGAGCGGCAGGTCCTTGAAAGAGAAGTTTAACAACTTAAGGAGATCTATGGTGAATTTCAGGAAAGAAAGCCCTAAGTTTGATGGAGTAAATTTTGATAGCTGGAAAGAAAAGATGAAGACACATCTCTTGTGTTTAGGACCAAGTTATTGGTTGATTACAAAGAATGAAAGGACTATAATTGAAGAAGATAATCTTGAAACAAGTTCTAAAGATGAGGTAGATCTATTTATGTGTAACATACTTGCAAGAGAAGTAGTTTTATCAGCACTTGTGGAGAATGAATACAGTCAGGTAAAAGGTTTAACTAAATCTCATGATATTTGGAAAGCTTTACATTCTACTTTTGAAGGTGATGAACATGCAAAGAAAGCTACGTTACATAATTGGATTTTTGCATTTGAAGACATAAGAATGATGGAAGATGAATCTGTTAGAAGCTATATTGGTAGGATGTTAGAAATTGTTGTGAGCATAAAGTCTTGTGGAGGTGAAAAGACAGAGAATGAAGTAATATGGAAGATTTTGAGAATAGTGACACTGGTATTTAGGCAGACTAAACAAATGATTGAACAAGTGATACCTTGTACACCAAACTTTTCAAGAGAGACTCTTGTTGAAAGATTGGAAGTAGCAGAGATGAATTTGAGATTATTAGGAGAACTACCTAGAGTGGAGATAGCATTTAGTGCTCTTAGCATCAGACCTACTTTGTCTAGAAGTACAAGTGTGAATGGAGATTATGCTAGTAGTAGAAGATCCAAATCTAATGAAGATAAGAAGATTGAAGAAGGTATTGCCTTACTTGTGAAAAGAGAACCAGATGGTAAGAAAATCTTTAAATGTTGGACAGGTCAAGAATATGGTCATTTTGCATCTAAGTGTCCTAAGAGAGTTAACAAGTATAGAAACAATTTTAAGCCTAGAAGATCTAAAGAATTTTATTATGAAAATGATGAAAAAATTGAAGCAGGAATTGAAAGACATATGAGTGATAGTGATAATGATAACTTTGATGAGATAGGATTTGAAGCAATTCAGGAAGAAAATTCTAAATCTGATATCAAAGAAGAAAAAGCTTTAGTTTCCCAAGTTGAAAAGAAAGTTGATTGGATTATAGACAATGGTTACTCACATCATATGACTAGTGATAAAGGAAATTCATAAAGTTTAACAATTATGATGGAGGAGTTGTTAGAGTTGGTAACAATGCACCTTGTTTGATTAAAGGTATAGGATCTATTACTCTTGAAGGAAAGACTAATACTGATGATGTTTACTTTGTTGATGGATTGAAACATAATCTTTTGAGTGTTGGACAGTTAGTAGATAAAGGATATCAAGTTTGGTTTACTGAGAAAACTAGTGTGATTAAGGATAAAGATGGAAATCTAATTGAAACTGAATCTAGAACTAGAGGTAATGTATTTCAGTTGAACCCTATTGAGATGACATGCTTGATGACTAAGATTGATGATAGTTGGTTATGGCATAGAAGGTTTTGTCATATAAAATTTGATAATATTGTGAAAGTAAGTTCTACACTTGTAGTAAGAGACTTACCTAAGATTATGAAGCCTACTAACATGATTTGTAAGGAATGTGTGATGGCTAAGCAGAAAAGGAGTTCATTTCCTAGCAAGAAGTTCACATCTATAGAAAAGTTGGAGATTGTTCATATAGACTTGAGTGGTCCTAATAGGACTAGAAGATTCTATGGAGAAAGGTATTTTATGATTCTTGTTGATGATTTTACAAGAATGATGTGTATTGCATTTTTGAAAGAAAAATCTGAAGCATTTGATAAGTTTAAGGTCATGAAGAATAAAGTTGAGAATGAATTAGGAATGAGAATTAAATGTTTGAGATCCGATATAGTTAGAGAATTTACATCTAAAGAGTTTAACACCTTTTGTGAAGTGAATGGTATTAAGAGATAGTTATCATCTCCTAGAACAACTGAACAAAATGGTATTGCAGAAAGAAGGAATAGATTAGTAACTAAAGCAGCTAGAGCTATGTTATTTGAAGGTGATTGGGCAAAGAAATTTTGGAGAGAAGTAGTGAATACAATAGTATATATAATGAACAAAGCACAAATTAGAGCAGACATAGACAAGATGCCCTATGAATTATGATTTGGACATGCACCCTCAGTTAAGTATTTTAGACTTTTTGGAAGCAAATGTTATATTAAGAGAGATGATGATATAGGAAAATTTCATCCTAGAAGCGATGAAGGAATTTTTCTTGGATATTCTTTGAAAAGCAAAGCATATAGATGTTACAATAAGAAGTTTAAAATTTAGGAAAGAATGCTTGATTATGAATTTGATGAAGGAACTAACCCTCAGCCTAACATTGAAACTACTAAACAATTTTTTGAGACTGACAATGAATTGTTGAATGAAATTCATGCTAAAGAAAATAGAGAAGAATCTAGAGAAGAATCTACAGTTGAAGAAAGATCAGTGACTATGACACCCAATAGGGATATATCAAGACATCATCCTATTGAGAAAGTTATTGGAAGTTTGGATAGAGGAGTTATGACTAGAAAGAAGGTACATTTATGTTTGATTTCTCAAATTCAACCTAAGTCTACTAATGAAGCTTGTGAAGATGAACATTAGATTAAAGCTATAAAAGAAGAATTGGATCAGATTGAAAAGAACAAGACATGGGAACTGATCCCTAGACCTAAAGATAAAAATGTGATTGGAACTAAATGGGTATTTAGGAACAAGATGAATGAACAAGGAGAAGTAATTAGAAACAAAGCAAGATTGGTATGTAAGGGATACTCACAACAAGAAGGAATTGACTATGAAGAGACTTTTTCCCCTATGGCAAGACTTGAAGCGGTAAGAATATTTTTGGCTTATGCAGCATTTAAGAAATTCAAAGTGTATTAGATGGATGTAAAGTCAGCATTTCTGAATGGTGAATTAGAGGAAGAAGTCTACATTGAGCAGCCTGAAGGTTTTCCTTTGACTCAAGAAGGAGACATGGTATGTAAACTAAAGAAAGCATTGTATGGACTAAAGCAAGCACCTAGAACTTGGTATGCTAGATTAGATAAGTATTTGTTAAAATTGGGATTTACAAAAGAAATAGCTGATAGTAACTTAGACACAAAAGAAATTGAGAACGGATTGTTAGTTTTGATTATTTTTATTAATGACATTATTTTTGGAGGAGAAGATGAAACTAGTGAAAATTTTCTACTAAAATGAAGATAGAATTTGAAATGAGTATGATTGGAGAAATGAAATACTTTTTGGGATTACAAATAACACAAAACAAAGATGCTATCTTTATAAGTCAGACAAAGTACTTGAATGATTTGTTGAAAAGATTTGGTATGGAGAATTATAAACTAGTTGGAACACCTATGGTTACAGGACATAAACTATCTGGTCAAGATGAGACACCAAAAGTTGAGCAAAAGAAATACAGATCTATGATTGGTGGATTGCAGTACTTGACACACACTAGACTAGATATACAACATTCAGTTGGGATGGTAGCAAGATTTCAAGCTGAACCTAGAGAGTCACATTATGCAATAGTAAAAAGGATATTGAGATATCTTAGAGGAACAATGGACTATGGACTGTGGTATGAAAATTCTAATGATTTTACCCTATGTGCATATATTGATGCTGATTGGGGAGGCCACATTGATGAAAAGAAAAGCACCAGTGGTGAAGCCTTTTTTCTTGGAGGAAGATTAGTTTCTTGGTTGAGCAAAAAGTAGAATTGTATCTCATAGAGTATAGCAGAAGAAGAATATGTAGCAGTAGCAAACAATTGTAATTAGATTATGTGGATGAAGTAGATGTTGATGGACATTGGAATCAAGTTTGATGAGCCTATTGTCATATATTGTGACAATATAAGTACAGTTACTATGTCTAAGAATCTAGTTTTACATTCTAAAACAAAGCATATAGAGATCAAGTATCATGTTATAAGAGAGAAAGTTGCAGAAAAAGAAGTCAGACTGGAGTACATAAGCATAAAAGAGCAGATAGTAGATATATTTACTAAGCCTTTGCCCAAGGATACATTTGAGTATCTGAGAGGTATGCTTGGGGTTATGCCCCAACCTACTTTTGAGTAATGATGCAGTTGGTTGCATCCATCTAGTGGTTTCTAGCCCTATCTATTTTCTAGATTGGATGTTGGTACTTCCTCTATGGGGGAGTATGTGTATCTGAGCTAAGTCATTGAGGACTCTTGTGAATGTATTTTCTGAATAGTGTCTTTTGACATTGAGCTATTGTTTGACATAGTGATATAATTTTTGTCATTGATGTCAATGGGGGAGAGAATCATGAAAAACATTGAGGAAACACTGATGAACTACATTTGTTGGAGAGATTGCATAGGATAACGAAGCAAGATTTGATTGATGATGAGTAGCAGTGCAATTGAGTAGCAGTGATTAGATTTTTGGAATATTGGATATTTTTCATCTATGTTGCCATCAATGCCAATGGGGGATATTGTTAGGAATGAATGCTAAATCCTTTGGTAGTCATTCTATAGTAGTGGTTGTTGCATTCATGACTATGATTGTCATTGATGTCAACACAGTGATATTCTGGAGTTTAGTAGAGAAGTAGGCATAGTTTTGTTTTGTGCACATATTATATTGTAGATTGAGTTATTCATAGTTGATGGTATGTTCTTTGGTGTCTTATTAGCCCATGGTTAAGACTACAAAAATAAATTCATTTATTCATGAAAGTTATAAGCATTTTGCTGGAAAGAGTATTTTGGTAGTATTCATGTGTAGTAGTTTTTGGTAATTAGAGGATATCTCCTAACCGGGATGGAATCTGATTCTATGCAATTAGAGGGAAGTTTGAGACTCATTTTTGGTGACATCATTCATAGCACAAAATTTGAGGTCACATGATTGGAAAGTTATTGTATCTGGAAGCTGACAGTTTTATGTAATTTTGATGTAGCGTGTTGAAATTATTATTTTGTATTTGCATGCCGACTCCTTTGTAATTATTTGAGTGTGGTATAAAGGAAGGAATGTTTTCCTTGTTATATGAGGATTTTGATAGTTGTGATATGAAATTATAAAATTTGTGATGTGAATGTATGCATGAAGTGAAGAAAAGAGGTAATTTAGTGATGAAGGAAGACTTACGAAGTACAAAGATCTCGATTTGTGATCTTGTGTAGCAGCAAGTGTGGTTTTGGCACAGTGTGAAGGAGGTAAAATATTTCATATTATTCTATTGAATAATCTTAAGATCTATTGGACAGTGACTTCAAAGATCTTGCCTTGAAGCTATTTGGGCACTGGGTACTTCTGTCTTCCATAACTCCTAGCAGGGTTAGAATCTTTTAACAGGGATTGAAAATCTCCTAATAGAGATTCATATGTACTGAATGTATTTCATAAGACTCCTAACAAAGTCCATCCTCTAACAAGGAACTTTCATATTAGTGCATCATTTTGTGGGCATCATTCCCATAGGGGTTTACTCTTTGATCAAGAGGTTCCCTAGTTAACATATCATGTGTTATTGTATCATTGTGTATGATTATCCTTCTATGGTTGGTTACTACATTAATTATATGGTTTAAAGCTATTGAAGTTGATATTGAAGTTAAAAATGATAAATGGTTTAATTATTAGATAACTGATTCACCCCCCCCCCCTCTTAGTTATCTTGGTGGTCTTTACTTTCTAAAAATTGTTATCAGAGCGGCAAGTCCTTGAAAGAGAAGTTTAACAACTTAAGGAGATCTATGTCAAATTTTAGGAAAGAAAGCCCTAAGTTTGATGGAGTAAATTTTGACAGCTAGAAAGAAAAGATGAAGACACATCTCTTGTGTTTAGGACCAAGTTATTGGTTGATTATAAAGAATGAAAGGACTATAATTGAAGAAGAAAATCTTGAAACAAGTTCTAAAGATGAGGTAGATCTATTTATGTGTAACATACTTGCAAGAGAAGCACTTTTATCATCACTTCTGAAGAATGAATATAGTCAGGTAAAAGGTTTAACTAAATCTCATGATATTTGGAAAGCTTTACATTCTACTTTTGAAGGTGATGAACATGCAAAGAAAGCTAGGTTACATAATTGGATTTGTGCATTTGAAGACATAAGAATGATGGAAGATGAATTTGTTAGAAGCTATATTGGTAGGATGTCAAAAATTGTTGCAATAATAAAGTATTGTGGAGGTGAAAAGATAGAGAATGAAGTAATATGGAAGATTTTGAGAACATTGACACCGGTATTTAGGTAGACTACACAAATGATTGAACAAGTGATACCTTGTACACCAAAATTTTCAAGAGAGACTCTTGTTGGAAGATTGGAAGTAGCAAAGATGAATTTGAGATTATCAGGAGAACTACCTAGAGTGGAGACAACATTCAATTCTCTTAGCATCAGACCTACTTTGTCTAGAAGTACAAGTATGAATGGAGATTATGCCAGTAGTAGCAGATCCAAATCTGATGAAGATAAGAAGATTGAAGAAGTATTTCCTTTCTTGTGAAAAGAGAACCAGATGGTAAGAAAATCTTTAAATTTGGACAGGTTAAGAATATGGTCATTTTGCATCTAAGTGTCCTAAGAGAGTTAACAAGTATAGAAACAATTTTAAGCCTAGAAGATCTAAAGAATGTTATTATGAAAATGATGAAGAAATTGAAGTAGGAATTGAAAGACATTTGAGTGACAGTGATAATGATAACTTTGATGACATAGGATTTGTAGCAATTAAGGAAGAAAATTCTGAATTTGATATTAAAGAAGAAAAAGCTTTAGTTTCCCAAGTTGAAAAGAATGCTGATTGGATTATAAATAGTGGTTGTTCACATCATATGACTGGTGATAAAGGAAAATTCATAAAGTTTAACAATTATGATGGAGGAGTTTTTAGAGTTGGTAACAATGCACCTTGTTTGATTAAAGGTATAGGATCTATTACTCTTGATGGAAAGACTAATACTAATGATGTTTACTTTGTTGATGGATTGAAACATAATCTTTTGAGTGTTGGATAGTTAGTGGATAAAGGATATCAAGTTTGGTTTACTGAGAAAACTTGTGTGATTAAGGATAAAGATGGAAATCTAATTTTAACTGGATCTAGAACCAGAGGTAATGTATTTCACTTGAACCCTACTAAGATGACATGCTTGATGACTAAGATTGATGATAGTTGGTTATGGCATAGAAGGTTTTGTCATTTAAACTTTGATAATATTGTGAAAGTAAGTTCTACACTTGCAGTAAGAGACTTACCTAAGACTATGAAGCCTACTAACATGATTTGCAAGGAATGTGTGATGGCTAAGCAAAAAAGGAGTTCATTTCCTAGCAATAAGTTCACATCTATAAAAAAGTTGGAGATTGTTCATACAAACTTGAGTAGTCCTACTAGGACTAGAAGATTCTATGGAGAAAGGTATTTTATGATTCTTGTTGATGATTTTACAAGAATGATGTGGATTGCATTTTTGAAAGAAAAATTTGAAGCATTTGATAAGTTTAAGGTCATGAAGAATAAAGTTGACAATGAATCAGGAATGAGGATTAAATGTTTGAGATTTGATAGAGGTGGAGAATTTACATCTAAAGAGTTTAACACCTTTTGTGAAGTGAATGGTATTAAGAGATAGTTATCAGCTCCTAGAACACCTAAACAAAATGGTAATGCAGAAAGAAGGAATAGATTAGTAACTGAAGCAGCTAGAGCTATGTTATTTAAAGGTGATTTGGCAAAGACATTTTGGAGAGAAGCAGTGAATACAACAGTATATACAATGAATAGAGTACAAATTAGAGTAGACACAGAAAAGATACCTTATGAATTGTGGTTTGGACATGCACCCTCAGTTAAGTATTTTAGACTTTTTGGAAGCAAATTTTGTATAAAGAGAGATGATGATATAGGAAAGTTTCATCCTAGAAGTGATGAAGGAATTTTTCTTGGATATTCTTTGAAAAGAAAAGCATATAGATGTTACAATAAGAGAACTAAAACTATTGTTGAAAGTGAAAATGTATAAGTTGATGAGAAGTTTAAAATTTAGGAAAGAATGCTCGATTATGAATCTGATGAAGGAACTAACCCTGAACCTAACATTGAAACTACTAAAATTTTTTTTGAGACTGACAGTGAATTGTTGAATGAAAGTCATTTTGAAGAAAACAAAGAAGAATCTAGAGAAGAATCTACAGTTGAAGAAAGATTAGTGACCATGACACCTAACAGGTATATATAAAGACATCATCCTATTGAGCAAGTTATTGGAAGTTTGGATAGAGGATTTATGACTAGAAAGAAGGTACATTTATGTTTGATTTCTCAAATTCAACCTAAGTCTACTAATGAAGCTTGTGAAGATGAACATTGGATTAAAGCTATGAAAGAAGAATTGGATAAGATTGAAAAGAACAAGACATGGGAATTGGTCCCTAGACCTAAAGATAAAAATGTGATTGGAACTAAATGGGTATTTAGGAACAAGATGAATGAACAAGGAGAAGTAATTAGAAACAAAGCAAGATTGGTATGTAAGGGATACTCACAGCAAGAAGGAATTGACTATGAAGAGACTTTTGCCCCTATGGCAAGACTTGAAGTGGTAAGGATATTTTTGGCTTATGTAGAATTTAAGAAATTCAAAGTGTATTAGATGGATGTAAAGTCAGCATTTTTGAATGGTGAATTAGAGGAAGAAGTCTACATTGAGCAGCCTGATGGTTTTCTTTTGACTCAAGAATGATACATGGTATGTAAACTAAAGAAAGCATTGTATGGACTAAAGCAAGCACCTAGAACTTGGTATGCTAGATTAGATAAGTATTTGTTAAAATTGGGATTTACAAAAGAAATAGCTGATAGTAACTTATACACAAAAGAAATTGAGAATGAATTGTTAGTTTTGGTTATTTTTGTTGATGACATTATTTTTGGAGGAGAAGATGAAGCTAGTGACAAATTTGCTGATGAAATGAAGATAGAATTTGAAATGAGTATGATTGGAGAAATGAAATAATTTTTGGGATTACAAATAACACAAAATAAAGATGCTATCTTTATAAGTTAGACAAAGTACTTGAATGATTTTTTGAAAAGATTTGGTATGGAGAATTGTAAACTAGTTGGAACACCTATGGTTACAGGACATAAACTATCTAGTCAAGATGAGACACCAGAAGTTGAGAAAAAGAAATAAATATCTATGATTGGTGGATTGCAGTACTTGACACACACTAGACTAGATATATATCATTTAGTTGGGATGGTAGCAAGATTTCAAGCTGAACGTAGAGAGTCATAGTATGTAGCAGTAAAAAGGATATTGAGATATCTTATAGGCACAATGGACTATGGACTGTGGTATGAAAATTTTGATGATTTTACCCTATGTGCAATACTGATCCTAATTGGGGAGGCAGCATTGATGACAAGAAAAGCACCAGTGGTGGAGCCTTTTTTCTTGGAGGAAGATTAGTTTCTTGGTTGAGAAAAAAGTAGAATTGTATCTCACAGAGTACAGCAGAAGAAGAATATGTAGCAGCAGCAAACAATTTTAATCAGATAACTTGGATGAAGTAGATGTTGATGGACATTGGAATCAAGTTTGATGAGCCTATTGTCATATATTGTGACAATACAAGTATAGTTACTATGTCTAAGAATCTGGTTTTACATTCTAAAACAAAGCATATAGAGATCAAGTATCATGTTGTAAGAGAGAAAGTTGCAAAAAAAAAAGTCAAACTGGAGTACATAAGCACAAAAGAGCAGATAGCAGATATATTTACTAAGCCTTTGCCTAAGGATACATTTGAGTATCTAAGAGGTATGCTTGGGGTTATGCCCAAACCTACTTTTAAGTAATGATGTAGTTGGTTGCATCCGTCCAGTGGTTTATGGCCCTATCTATTTTCTAGATTGGATGTTGGTACTTCCTCTATGGGGGATTATGTGTATCTAAGCTGAGTCATTGAGGACTCTTGTGAATGTATTTTTTGAATAGTGTCTTTTGACATTGAGCTATTATTTGACATAGTGATATAATTTTTGTCATTGAGGTCAATGTGGGAGAGAATCATGAAAAACATTGAGGAAACACTAAGGAACTACATTTTTTGGAGAGATTGAATAGGATAACAAAGCAAGATTTGATTGATGATGAGTAGGAGTGCAGTTGAGCAGCAGTGATTGGATTTTTGGAATATTGGATGTTTTTCATCTATGTTGCCATCAATGCCAATGGGGGAGATTGTTAGGAATGAATGCTGAAGCCTTTGGCAGTCATTCTATAGTAGTGGTTGTTGCATTCATGACTATGATTGTCATTGATGTCAACACATTGATATTCTGGAGTTTAGCAGAAAAGCAAGCACAGTTTTGTTTTGCACAAATGTTATATTGTAGATTGAGTTATGCAAAGTTTATGGTATGTTCTTTGGTGTCTTATTAGCCTATGGTTAAGACTGCAAAAATAAATTCATTTATTCATGAAAGTTATAAGCATTTTGGTGGAAGCAGTATTCTGGTAGTATTACTGTGTAGCGATTTTTGGTAATCGGAGGATATCTCCTAACCGGGATGGAATCTGATTCTGTGCAGTTAAAGGGAAGTTTGAGACTCATTGTTGGTGATGTGGTTCACAAGGCAAACTTTGAGGTCACACGATTGGAAATTTATTGTCTCTGGAAGCCAACAATTTTATGTAATTTTGATGTAGCGTGTTGAAATTATTATTTTCTATTTGCATGCTGACTCAATTTTAATTATTTGAGTGTGGTATAAAGGAAGGAATTTTTTAATTTTTATATGAGGATTGTGATAGTTGTGATATGAAATTATAAATTTGTTGATGCGAATGTATGCATGAAGTGAAGAAAAGAGCTAATTCAGTGACGAAGGAAGACTTGCGTAGTACAGAGATCTGGATTTGTGATCTTGTGTAGTAGAGAGTGTGGTTTTGGCATAGTGTGAAGGAGGTAACATATTTCATATTATTCTATTGAATAATCCTAAGATCTATTAGACAGTGAGTTCAGAGATCTTGCCTTGAAGCTATTTGGGTAGTGGGTCCTTCTGTCTTCCATAACTCCTAATAGGGTTAGAATCTTTTAACAGGGATTCAAAATATCCTAACAGAGATTCATATGTACTGAATGTATTTCATAAGACTCCTAACAGGGTCCATCCTCTAACAAGGAAATTTCATATTAGTGCATCATTTTGTGGGCATCATTCCCACCGGGGTTTACTCTTTGATCAGGAGGTTCCCTAGTTAACATATCTTGTGTTATTATGTCATTGTGTATGATTATCCTTCTATGGTTGGTTACTACATTAATTATATGGTTTAACGTTGTTGAAGTTGATATTGAAGTTAATGATGAGAAATGGTTTAATTATCAGATAACTGATTCAACCCCCCTCTTAGTTATGTTTGTGGTCTTTACTTTCAAACACTCTAATCAATTGTCTTTAGATCTTCAACACCAATCTTGAATGGATCTTGAACTAGGAAGAGGCTTGAATAGAAATGGAGAAATCTTCAATAAGAGAGCTCCATAGAGCTTGAATCCTTCAATGGCTACTAATGGATCTCCTTGATGAATTGGATGCTTGAATGCTTGATCTTTTTGCTTTCTTTCACTTGAGAGCTTGAGAAATTGTGAGATGAGATGTGAAAATGAGAGAGGAAGGCTCCCTTTTATAGTGATCTAGGGCACAAGAGGGTCCTCATAGAAAACAATAATTAAGGGCCCATGACACAAAACTCTAGAGAGGAGCACATGGAAAGAAAATTAAATTAAAGTATTGACACAAAACTCTAGGAGGGGACCACCCTTAATATATAAATAAAATAATTATTTAAGAGCCTTGTTACAAAATTCAAGGTAAGGCCAACCCCAAAGTTAATTTGAGTATTAGGCACAAAACTTGAGAAAGGCTAATCTCCAATAATAAATTAGGATTCTTATACAAATATCGAGAAAGGTCCACCTCAAATATTAATTTGATAATTTGACACTTAATCTGAGAAATAATGGCCCCGAAGAGGGAAAAGAAAGGTTTTTGATGAAATCCCACAACCGGAGGCTAACCCTAAAGATCCTAGACCTTAGGGTCAAGGTCGAGGTTAACCCTGACTAGGTCAGGGTCAAGGTAAACCCTGACCTAGTCAGGGTCAATTTCAACTTTGACCCCATAAGGTTGACTTTGACCTTAGGGTCCAAAACCTCATATTCATAGTCCAGATGCTAAAAAATTGCTAGGAAGAAGTGGAAAATAGGGTAGAACAGGGGGAAAAGCCAGATCCAAGTCAAATATCCATTCAAGGTGTTTGATACGAACCCAAACCACTTATTCAAAGGGCTAAATGCTCTTACCATGGAAGTGCTTCCATTTTAAGACAATACATTAAGCCCCCACTTTAGCAAGAGTATGGACTCGATGCAAACTCTTGGTAAAGGAGATCATAAAGAAAAAGATAATATGATTGAAATCAAAGGGACAAAGGAATCCTCAAGCCCCCAGGGACTTGACTCTTCATCAACTCCAAGATTGTAATAAGAGAGACATCACTGGAAGAAGAGAGAAAAGAGAGTGAGGAGTGGTTAGCTCACCCAGTAAGATGTGTATATCTCACTGTGAACCACAAAAGGATAGGATGGCCTACCAAGAAAACACTTGATAGTCACCCCATAATGTTGTGCACCTTCTAGTGGCTTTGTGCATGTATGTAGTGCATCTTTTGATAGCTTTTGTAAAGTACCCATGGATCCACCTTCTTCTATCACCATGGAATACAAAATGTGTGTCTCCTCAGGATTTAGCAACTTATGTGCATTACCCTTGGAAGATTTAGCATATTTGAAATTGGAAATGCATGTCCCTTTAGGATTTAGAAACTTATGTGTGTTACCTTCCAAAATTTAGCATGCTACAAAACAAAAGGCTAGAACAAAAATACATAATATAGAGCAAGGGAGGCTGTATATATGCCCCCCTCCTTAATATGGAAAAAACATACTATTTTGACATGTTAAGGAAAGAAAAGAACAAGGATAAAGCCTTCCTCAACATCAAGACAATATCCACAAAGAACACCCAGTCCAAGTCAAGAAGGTCACAGCTCTTATTAGGCCATGGAAGGGATGAATGCAAAGAGATATCATGCAAGAAGTGAAAAAGTAACCCTTGTGAGGGATAGCACACTATTCAATTTTCAAGGTAAGATATATATCAACCATGGAAACCCAATGTCAAATAATGAAATAGGTTGTGATCAAGGAAAAAGATCCTCAATGCAAACCAAATGTTCATGTATAATTGGATATCACATAATAGATAAATTCTTCTTAACCAAGGAAAGAGGTGAATCCCAAAAAGACAAAAATGAAGGAGATGACATCCTTGCCCCCCAAGTGTAGGAACAAGGATGGAAAGGGACCTATTATATCACTCACAACACTATACAAGACAACGAGCCCCCAAGTATTAGGCTACCATTGTTTACATAATGTGGAGCTCCATAATAGGAACATAAATTTTATTTAGAGAAAATAGGATTAAAATACAACTCATTGTCACATGATATATAAATAACCTTACTATCAATGAGCTGCCTAATCTTATAATGTAAAGCTTGACACTCATTAGTAGAGTGATCATGAATTCTATGATATAAAAAAAAAAGGAAGAGTCTTCAAGTGTGAATTACATTTCTTTTTGCATTTAGGTCTAGTAATCATCTTAGCATGAATGAGTTTAGGAAAAAGAACTTCTTGGTCAAATTCCTTCATAGGTTCATCATGTCTTGAAGTGTTATTCGAGATGTTGTTAACATTGATTTTTTATCGAGGATTAAATCCTAATCCATAAGAATGGTCATGCTCCCCAGTGTGTAAGGGCATTTGAATTCCTTGTTTATGCTCATCACATCCTTGACTATTAAATCCTTTTTTAACAAGGAAATGATAACTAGGACCATAACAAGAAGACATATCAGAAGGAGTCAATGGAACTTGAGTAGTCACAATATCATCCTTAGTAGATTCGACAAGTTCATTGTGGGTAGAAGCAGCGACAAAGTTATTACAAAGGGGTTTAGAAGTAAAAAATCATTGTTCAGATTCTCTTTGTTTCTTCATAATATCAAGATCATTAACCTTATATTCTCCCATTAAGGTAGGATTAAAATCCAAGGTTCCCTAATCATCGCCAGGAATAACATTAGAGAAAGAAGGATTGCTATTAGGAATAGGAGTAGTATGATTTTGAATATTCAAACAAGGATTAGGTGCATCATCCGCATGAAGTGTATACATCCCGTTGTTATGTATAAACTTGACTTTATGATGAAGGGTGGAAGGAATAGCATACATCTCATGCAACCAAGGTCTACCCAAAAGAAGATTATAATTGAGAGGTCTAGGCATAACATGAATAGGTGTATTCAGGATGACTGGTCCTACTTTGATAGGTAAGGTAATGATTCCTAAAGTGTTCTTAGCAATGTTATCAAAGCCATGTATAGGAATATTGTCAGGTTGAATAGTTGAAAGATCAACGTTAATCACTTTGAGCATGTCCATGCTACAAATATTAAGCCCAGATCCATTATCAATCAAGGTCCTATGAACGATACGTTTATTGATAGTAATAGAAACCATAAGAGCATCATACTGATTTTGAACTTCTTTAGAAGGTAAATCCTTTTGATTAAATACAATGTCAGGAGGACTCGGTGTAGCATGCATGCATTGTAAGAAGTTATTGATGTTCTCTTGATTAGGAGGTGGAGTAGGAAGAGTTGCTAGAGCTTTTTGCAAGGCTTCATAGTAGGTAGGTGAAGTTTGAAGAAGCTCCCATAAAGAAATCTTGGTAGGAGTATTTTGCAATTGAGTTATCAAATCATACTCCTTGCTAGGAAGATGGGGTGGAGGAGGAAGAATAGGTTGAGAAGGTGGCAAAGAAGTAGAAACCACCAAATTAGGTTGAGGATTATTCCTTGTACGATAAGTGTAAGCTATCAAATCTTGATCATTGAAAGACTCCATAGGTTTACCTTTGATAGTAATGCAAGGACAACCTTTGACAGTCAACAAGGGTTTAGGATAAATCATATTAGTCATCTCAACACTACAAATAGATTCATAAGAAGGAAGAAAAGAGGACATCCTAGGAGGAGATGAGGTAAGATCTTGATTCTCCATAGGATCATCACTAAAAGGGAGAGCATTAAGGGAATTCATATCATTCTCCACTAATGCCTCATCACTAGAAGGAATCTCAAATGGAGGTAGAGGATCTATGATATCATCTTATTTCACTAAAATGTCTGCACAAGGGGAGTGTGTTTTAGGAAAAGAGTTTTCATCATGTAATAAATCACTCTCGTGTATCAAATATTCTTCAAGAGGAGGGGATAAATCAATGTCTTTATCTACGGGATCATTCACAATGGTTTCATAAGGAAGAGAAAAATCAACATCTGCATCCAAAGGTTCAATAAAGCACTTAAACCACGCTTGAGATAACTTGTGCAACATGATAACAAATAAAGAAATGCATATAAAATAGATCTAGATATATCTAAATGCATTCAAATGAAATATTTTTGTATTTTTGAAGAAATTTTACAATTTTATTTTTTTTTGGATTTTTGAAATGTAAATGCAAGAGCATAAAAGAAATCTAATCTTAATGCAAGAAAAAAAATGATCTAACACCAACAAGAAAGAGAGTAAGTATGTCAAGTTCAACAAAATGTATAGTGAAGGTGAACACACAAGATAATAGAAAGGGAGATCTAACACAATAAGGCATCTAAATCCACAAAAGAAAGGGGTAAGTACATTGGGTTTACCAAAATCTAAAAGGATAAAAATATGGATGGGGTCTTAGGGTAATGGCTTGCACACAAAAGAGACCCCAAAGCCAATATTTTACACTTACATGAAATTGTATTGATACAGAAATTAAATATAGATGACTAATATTGAAATTAAGAAATAAAGGTACTTACCTCCAAAAAAGAATCAACTGAAAACCCTATCAAACGATCTCAAAAACTATTGATTCATGTAGAGCTAAACTGAAACTGTGAGATCTACAAAACCCAGAAATATTTTTTTGAGATGGCTTAGCTCGGGTTTGACACTCATAAAAGGTCAAATACCACATTCTTTATTTGAAGTCTGATTTGAATTTTGTTCGTAGATCTTGGTAGTTTTCTGAAAAGGGTATCCAAATCTGCTCTCAGATCCAAAATTCCACACCTGTACCTAGAAGAAAAAGAGGGTTTTTGGTTGTTTGTTTGGGGGGTTTGCCTCAGTCAAACCCCAATTTAGGAATTAACCTTGAAATTGAATTGAAATTGCTGGAATAAACAAAGTAAACAGAACAATTCACCTTGCTTGAGTTGAAACCCTTGTGGAGGATTTGAATCCTTGAATCCACAAGAATGGATAAATGTAGAATCAAGTATAGGATTTCTCCAATCAATTGTCTTTAGATCTTCAACACCAATCTTGAATGGATCTTGAACTAGGAAGAGGCTTGAATAGAAATGGAGGAATCTTCAACAAGAGAGCTCCATAGAGCTTGAATCCTTCAATGGCTACTAATGGATCTCCTTGATATTTGGATGCTTGAATGCTTGATCTTCTTACTTTCTTGTACTTGAGAGCTTGAGAGATTATGAGATGAGATGTGAAAATGAGAGAGGAAGGCTCCCTTTTATAGTGATCTAGGGCACAAGAGGGGCCTCGTAGAAAACAATAATTAAGGGCCCATGACACAAAACTCTAGAGAGATGCACATGGAAAGGAAATTAAATTAAAGTATTGACACAAAAATCTAGGAGGGGACCACCCTTAATATATAAATAAAATAATTATTTAAGAGCCTTATTACAAAATTTGAGGTAAGGCCAACCCAAAAGTTAATTTGAGTATTAGGCACAAAAATTGAGAAAGGCTAATCTCCACTAATAAATTAGGATTCTTATACAAATATCAAGAAAGGTCCACCTCAAATATTAATTTGAGAATTTGACACTTAATCAGAGAAATAATGGCCCCGAAGAGGGAAAAGACAAGTTTTTGGTGAAATCCCGCAACCAGAGGCTAACCCTGAAGATCCCAAACCTTAGGGTCAAGGTTGAGGTTGAACCTGACTAGGTTAGGGTTGAGGTTGACTATGACCCCATAAGGTCAACTTTGACCTTAGGGTCCAAAACCTCAGATTCGTATTCCAGATTGCTAGAAAAATGCTAGAAAGAAGTGGAAAATGGGGTAGAATAGGGGGAAAAGCTAGATCCCGGTCGAATATCCATTCAAGGTGTTCGATATGACCCCAAAACACTTACTCGAAGGGCTAAATGGTCTTACCATGGAAGTGCTTGCATTTTAAGAGAATACACTACCTTTTCCTTATACCACTTAAACATCTTAAATGCTTCGGATTTTTCTTTTAAGAACATAACTGTCATCAGTCTAGTATAGTCATAAAAAAAAAGAATAAAGTATCTATCACCATAATAACTCTGAGTTCTCATAGGACCACATAGGTCAGTATGAACCAACTCAAGTATCTTCTTTGTTGAGTAGTCTTTGCTTTTAAAACTAGACTTAGTCATATTACCTTTCTAACATTCATGACACATAGCATGATCAGGTTCTGACAAGTTAGGAAACCCTCTAACTCTTTTCTTCTTACTGATCTAGATCATGTTATCGAAGTTCACATGGCATAACCTTTTATGCAAAAACCATGCATCTTCATCCTTCATTAATAAACAAGAAGACTGATCAATATCAAGATAAAATAGATTACCTCTAGATTGTGTAGCAGTTCCGACAAGTCTTCCTCCATCATCATAGATTTTTACCTTTTTCCTCTCAAAAGCAAGTCGGTGGCCTGAATTATTCAACTGTGCCACACTTAACAAATTATAGTTTAGTCCATCTACCTAGTTTACATTTTCACATCTTATTCTATCATTAATCATCAGTGAAGCTTTACATCTTACCATACAGGGTGCATCATTTCCCATCCTAATAGATCCTCCATCATATTCATCAAGTAGATCAAATTTCTCTACATCACCAATCATATGATGTGTATAGCCACTATCTATGATCCATGTATCATTTCTACTTTAGAGATCAGTGTTGTTTCTTCATGTTTCTCTTCTTCCTTTGAGTCATCTTTCATAGCAACAAATACTACTTCTATATCATCATCAGTATCAAATTTAGATTCAATATCTTCAGCTATGTAACATACCTTTTTCCCTTTGTCATAGCTATCTTGGTTATCTCTATTGTTATGTTGGTAGCCTCTATTGACTCTTCTCCCATAGCTCCCTTCAAATCAGTCTTTGGATCTATCATCATCTTTCTTATTTGGACATCTAGCAGCGATGTGGCCAACTTCTTTACAATTAAAGCATGCCAAAGGTAGCTTACCTCTATACCTTCCTTTACCTTTGGGTAACCTTCTAGCCATAAGAGCTTCAAGCTCATCAAGTTCACCATCGGTATCACTATCACTATCATTATTCTTATTATTCCTGCTACTAGATTTACCAATCTTCAAAGAAGACATGAAAGTAGATTCAATAGAAGGTACAACACTATTGTTAAATTTATTAAATTCAAAGGTTGTAAGCTTACCAATTAGTGTGTTAAGAGTAAGGTTGGATGTAGCTCTTGTTTCATGAATTGCAGAGATCCTGATTGCATAAACTGGCAGTAAAGTTTTGATAATCTTGCTTATCACTGTTTCATCCTCAATAATTCCAACTAATGCTCTAATAGCATGTAATACCTCTTTTAGTCTATTTCAATAACGTACAATGTTCTCACCTTATTTTATCTTCATATCATCAAATTGACCTCTTAGGCTTTCTTCTCTGGCTCTTTTAACATTTAAATCTCCACTGTATATTAGAGTCAGTTTATCCCACATGGATTTGGCAATAGTGCATCCCTTAATGTCTTCAAATTCAGCATCAATACAAGCAATAAAAAGTTCCATCATAGCAATATTGTGTTCATGCCTATCTTTTAGTTGATCAAGTGTTAAGGGACCAGGTGTCAGTTCAATGTAGCCACTCTGCATCAGTTCTAGTGCTGAGTTCCCAATTCAAGATATGTGCAACTTCATCCGGCTTTGCCATACTGTGAAGTTCTCTTTGTTTAGCTTTAGCACTTCCTTCTTATACATCTTGAGATCTTTATGCTCGAGTCCTTAAAAATTTGTTCCTAACCAACCACAGCTCTGATAGCAATGGTTAGAATAACTGAGAGGAGGGTGAATCAGTTATTCAGTGTCCCAAAACAAAATGTATAATCCAAAATAAATTCTTCAATTTTTGCTACTCGATAAACATAAAATACTTTCACTATCTATGCTTTTACCGATTATTAGTCTAAAACTTATAGTAGTTACTGATCAAATCTAACATGTAATATGAAAAGTATGAAAACAAACAAATATCACAATCAACACATAACACAAGAGATTTAACGTGGAAACCCTGTGAAGGGAAAAACCACCTGGGACTAGCAACCCAAAAATGTTCACTCTTCTGAAGTGAGGTCGGTGAAGACCCAACCATGTTAAAGGTTACAAACACACTGTTAGGTGTGACATTGTTAGAGGATTTTAGACCAGAAGTTATCATCCAACCAATAGTCACTCTGGGGTTGACAGGATAACAATGTTCACTCTATGAATGAAACATAAAAAGACTTTCTTAGTCCACTCAGTTAAGAGATTTGATTCTGTACAATGGTTAAATATGTAACAATAGATGATCTGCCTTGAAAAAACTTCAATTGTAGTTTACAAATCAATGTTTAGCTCATACAAATCTTTCTGATCAATAAATCACTTCAGATTCAATACTATATCAACTTACTATCCATAGGTAATTACTCTCTGTAGCTTGGTAATTGTTCTATAGTTTGGTTCTCACTAACCAGTATGATCAAAATGCATGAAAACTTGTTCACATGATAATTCTGTAGTATCTTCTTCTTCTGGCATCGTTTCAACAATGAAACCAATGTCTCTTATATAGATAAGTAAATCATTTTCTTTTTGTCCATCATATTTTGCCCCTTAATCTCATTCATTGATTTTGCTGCTTTAACCTTCTTTAGCTGATGTGTCAGTAACACATTTCAATCTGCTCCATTAGATCTTCCTTGAATTATGTTAGCCGTTAATCTTCATAACAAACCTTATCTGTTACCTCAATTTCATACAGTTTTTGGCTCATCAATTTATCAGCTAAACTAATCATTTAATTCCTTTTTTGTTTTTCTCGGTTAAAAAAGAAATGCAACAGTGAACATAAGATTAGTTAACACTATGCTTGGTATACACTACACTCCATCAGTGTATACTGGAATGCTTCATTTACCAACAACACTGGTTTGTGTCTTTCAGCTCTATTCTTCATCATAGATGAATGCAACATAATAAAGTCATTATCATCAAGTCATAGACTCATCAACAAGTTACTCAGTGTATTCCTTATCCTTTTCTAACATATACATCTTCCTCATGTAGATATTTTTGTTCTTCATCGCTTTCACCTTTCTTCATATGTTTCGGTATAGTAACTTATAAGATAAGTACTGTCAAGCTAGTTTACATCAATGACAACATAATATTGATTTAATCATCTTGCATATCTAATCAGAAACTCCTCAGTGATCTTTAATCAAAAATTCTTCATTCAGGTTCTAAATCAATTGTAGTTCATCACTAAGCTCATTAAAGACTGGTCAAGTACCCTTGAAGGAGTTTGCAGCAAAGGGAAGAAAGATCATTGCTGACTGTATGAACTAGGACAAGTTGATTGGTGATTTATACAAGAAGATTCAAGAGGTATAAGCCATGATAGACAACATAATGAAATCAGTGGAAGATCCATCTATTAATGTGAACATGTGTAATAATGTCTATCAAGGATAGATAGATAAGATTGAGAAAGTAGAAAAAGAGATGACCAAGATAAGGGCTAGGCAGACTCAGCTAAGGAATGCTCTTGCGCCCTCATTAGACATGCTTAATCATAATATCAAGGAGATCGATGCCACCATGGTGACATATGATCAAGGTCCTAGCATAGATTTGGAGAAGATGGAGAATATACAGTATGCATTATGTACCCATCCCCAAATTGTCAATTCACTGATCACATTTTGGAAGAAGGAGATCCAAAACCTGCAGATAGCATATCCGGATGTTTTATCATAGTAGATAGTTATATATATAGTTTTGAAGAACCTTTGTCATTAATGTCAAAGTTGGAATATGTATAGAATATGGTTATAGATATGTATAAGGAGATATAAGATAGGAAGTTATATATAAGGAGATATAAGACAAAAGGTTTTTGTATTAAGGAATAGTTAGCAACTTGGCCATATTCCTTTGTTTCCATCAATGAAAAAGGGGGATATTGTTGTCAAGTTGGTTATACTAGTGTATATATGACTTATTATAGTGTTTTCATTATGGAAACAAAGTCATATAGTAGTTTGGAGTTAGCGCACTTGATGAGAAGATCAGAAATTGGTCAAGTGTTGAAGATTGGATAGTGTGTAGAGTACCTAAAGCTTAGAGCATCAGCACACATGCGTATGACCGAGTTATGGTATGCGCCCTAGAAGATAAGTTGGTTAGACTATATTCATGCTTATTCTATGAGCACATGATCAGATATGCAAGCATGCCAAAGTTACAGACAGTTGAAGTTACACAGCTAGTATGTACCAGAGAAGAACAAAGTAAGAAACCAACTGTTAGCATTTTGATTTGTGGTTATATTCTAATGTCATAAAGGCTATGTGCCTAATGTAAATAGGTTGCCAACATATAAATATGTTTTTTATTAAACACGATTGAGCCAATTCAATTGGATGTGTTATATGTAATCGGTTAAAGGGTTGACCTAGTTATTTATTTTGTATGCACATATAAATATGAGATGTGCCCATTGTAACTAGCATGGAAGTTTATATAGAGTTGTGATAAGCAGAGAAAAAGTATGTAGAGAGTATATAAGATTTATTAGAGCTTTGAAAGAGGTCAAAGCATCAGCACATCAAAGGAACTAATTAGATAAGCAGTGTCACAGTGATAGTTCATCCAGCAGATATAGTGTGTATCTGAGATCAGAAGGTTGTAGCCTTCACCACTTGAGTAGTGAGCTCTAGGATAGTGCATCCACTCCCCTAAAAAGGACTATTGTAAGAGACTCTTAACATGGTTTGACCCTTGACAAGGTCTACTGTACTTAATACATTGTAAAAAAAATCCTAACAGGATTAAGGATCTTCTAACAAGGATCATAAAACATGAGAATAGAATATTAGTGGGTGTCAATTCCCACCAGGGTTTTTACCTATTTGGGTTTCCTCATAACCATATTGGTGTTATGTGCTGATTTCATGTTTCATGTTTATGTGGATGTTCTTTTTAGTACTTAAGCATTTAAGTTTAGTTTAAAGATTAAGTGAAAAGTTAAAATATAGTGAACAATGATTCACCCCCACCTCTCAGTGTTCCAATTCCTAACATATATAAATATATAAAAAAAAATATTTAAAAAAATAGAAACTTACCTTACTAACTATCTAATTCCCTTCGTGTTCATTGTGTTAAATGGGGGTGGGCCTAGGTAGGCACGTGTGCCAAGGTACAACGACTACTCATAGACCCACGTGCCTCTGTGAGGGTGCACGGTGGGTGGTGTGACCAGGTCGTGCATCCCCAGCATGCCTCCCAAAGGTGGTGCTACATGGGAGGTGCACGTAGAGAAGGGAATGGGGGTGGGGGTGTGCTTCGGCCGCCCCTCTCCAAACCCTTAAATTTAAATTTAATATTATTTTATTCAAAAGCGCTCTACGCTTAAAAGAATAAATAAAATAGTTTTTTTTGCAAAATAATTAATTTTAAATTATATAAATGCTTTTGACCTTTGGATAAAAATTTGATTATTATTTATATTTTTCTTTTACTTCTCTGGTAAACATTTAGTTTTCATGAATATCAAAACAACAAGAACCGAGGGAAATTTTTTGTAAAATTTAATAATGAATATGAAATCTATATTTCAAGATAAACGTTATGAATTAATAAAAAAATCATTTCACTCATTTTATTTTTTTGAATCAATTGATAAAAATATTCTAAGTGTAATATATATATATATATATATATATATATATATATATATATATATATATATATATATATATATATACATATATATATACATATACACACATATATATATATATACATATATATATATACATATATATATATATACATATATATATACATATATATATATACATATATATATACATACATATATATATATATATACATATATATATATACATACATATATATATATATATACATATATATATATATATATATATACATATATATATATATATATATATATATATATATATATATATATATATATATATATATATATATATATATATATATATATATATATATATATATATATATATATATATATATATATATATAATTTTAAATTCTATTCTAGGATATATTTAACATTCAACATCATCACAACACGATAATAAACCTTAATTTAATAATAAGATAATAAGTATATTTGTACTGAAAGATAAATTAGGTCTTATCAACTATAATGACTTATGATTGAAATCTTTGTGCCAAGATGTTCCTTTATTCTGATCTCTTGATAATGGAAACTAATGGCAAAATGAAATTTAAATGATAATTTCATTCACATAATTCACAAATATTCTAAATTTCAAATGATTCTCACGCTTAATTCAATAATGATATATTTGAAATTAATCAACAAAGAACCTATTTTCCAAATTCCACATTTCTCCATAAACAAATTCATAATAAAATTTTGTAATTTCAAATGTTAAATTTACAAGGAATCCCAGATTCCTAATTTAGGCATAAAGTCAAGGATTAAATTTTCAACAAATTTTCCAACATAAATAAATTCCTAAGTCCATAAATCCACAAGCCCTGCATCAACTGGGTACCTGTATATGCAAGGTTGACCATGGAAGCTCACCTCCCAACCTAGGCCATTTCATGGCCAGCCTCGAGCTAGGGGATCCAATTTGGAATAGGGTTTAATCAGACACTCATATATGAAGAAAACAAGAAAGACACAAGGGCATACAAAAAATATTCCCAATAGGGTTTTACAAGAGGAAGGCCTCCAAGAGACCTTCCTAAAAATGGGGTAGAGGTGGACTATCGGGAGGAGAAGTCAAAAAGTAATATAAATATCCCAAGCCACACAAGGACTTGGGAAGACCATCTCTAAGAGATTTGGTCTAACTCTCCTTATATCCCCCAGGTGCCCGTAGGCCATGCTTGGCATCATGGGTATTGTGGAACCCCATGTTTTATTCCTCCACACATGGGAGACTTTGCACATCCTAGGTCTTCATCATACTACCCCCTTCAAGATTAATCTACCCTCCCTAGGGTGAGTAAGCCTTGAAGAATCCCATCCCAAAATGAAATTATGAATTTAAAACAATATTTTTACAAAATATAATTCTAAAACATGAACCATTAAGGCCATGAACTCCATTAATGGAGCTCCAAGCTCAAACAAAAGCATGAAAGAACAAAAATAACACAAGGGCCAACCATAGTCCAAGCAAGTTGAAATTATGAAAATTGGAAACTCCTTCCAAAACTAGCCTTCTCCTAAGCTCCTTCCAACATGAATGGTCTCCAAATCTAGAGAGTAGGTGAATAACTAAACCCTTCTCCAAGCTTTCCCTATAAAGGCCATGTTAGGAATAGTCCCAAGAGATAACTGAGAGGGGGAGGGTGAATCAATTATCTACAAGTTTCAATTCTTTATCCAATTAAGTGTACTTAAACATAAAGCATAAACACAATGAAAGAACACTTGAACACAACACAATATTTTGGTTACGAGGAAACCAAATAGGTAAAAACCCCGGTGGGAATTGACACTCACTAATATTTTGTACTACTATATTATGATCCTTGTTAGAAGATAATTAACCATCTTAGGAGTTGTTTTACAATATATTTAGTATAGTAGACCTGGTCAAGGGTCGGACCCTATTAGGAGTCTTTTACTATTATCCCTATTAGGGGAGAGGAAGCACTATCTAAGAGCTCACTCCTCAAAGGAGTGAAGGCTACAACCTTCTGAATAACCGATACACACTATATCTGGATCTTGGTGAACTATGCTTAGACGTGCTATCTGGATTAGTTCCAATGTATAGAAAAAATACTTTACTTGGTCATATAGACCTTCTTTTGATGGCTCAACACTTCACACACTTTGCTCTGCTCTACTTAATCAACTATGAACCACACTCAAGCAATGACTGAAACATTACTAACATTTTTTCAACATGTATCCAAGCGTGCAAGGCTCCATGATAACTATACGGGCAACCATACAAAAAATACTTCCTGTTACTCTTGTAAGGAACACTGCTAACACAAGCTACTATATAACTATTTATACTAATAGTTAACCTCTGTGCCCATGATATCATGTTGATATCATGTCCATGATATATATAATGAAAGCTCACTACATAAGACTTCCACACATGCTACTTTCCATGTGTTTTCATCAATGACAAACATACAATTAGTACTGGCCTTCTGGCAAATCTCCAATAATTTGCCTGTTTGGCATTGATGGCAACATGTGGAATGAAAAACCACCACCAACCCAAATGATCATTTCTTATATAACATTATCCATTTCATCATCAAAACTCCCCCAAAGATGAATCCTCCATTTGCTACAATATTTTTCAACATTATCCATTTCCTCAAATGTACTGCTATCATCACTAAATACTGCTCCCCCTTAGTATATTACTCCTCCTTTTACTTTTTTTTTTCACGACTCTATATATTACTCCCCCTTTGACATCAATGGAAAAGGGCACCATTCATTTTAAGCACTGGTACTACTCTTGAGGTAGAGTAGTCAACCTTCCATCAACCCCGAAGGACTGATGCCTTTCCTTCTTTCTTTTAAGCAGAATCAAGGGAGGGAATTACTCCCAACTTCTTCCTAAGATACTCAAAAGTATCCGTAGGCAAGGGCTTTGTGAATATATCTACCAACTGATCTTTGGTACTCACATAGTCCAGCTTGACTTCTTTCTCTGAGACTTTCTCTCATAGGAAGTGATACTTGATCTCAATGTGGTTTGTCTTTTCATGCATCATAGGGTTCTTCGACATATTGATAGTGCTAGTTTTATCATAGTGAATAAAAATAGGATAATCAATATGAATTCCAAAATCCTTTATCATCTGCTTGATCAAAACAATTGTAGAACAATTCAAGGCTATTGCAACATACTCTGCTTTTTTTGTTGACTGAGAAATACAATTTTGTTTCTTGCTTGTCCAAGTGACAAGTCTATCACCAAGAAACACTACTCCATCCAATGTACTCTTTCTATCATCAACACATCCTACCCAATTTGCATTAGTGTACATGTGAAGCTCAAGAGGTTTTGAATTAGGATACAATAGACCATAATGTATAGTGCCCTGCAAGTATTTGAATATTATTTTTACTGCCATGAGGTGACTTTTCTTAGGTTCTACTACAAATCTTCCAACTATGAAAAATCCATTGGAAATATCCGGTCTAGTCTGAGTAAGATATATGAGTTTACCAATCATAGATTTGTACAATGTTGTATCCATTGCTAGTGAGTCATCTTCTTTTGTAAGTTTGCATCTAGTGATCATAGGTGTTCCTACTGGCTTGCAATCTTCCATCTTGAATTTCTTTAGTATCTCTTTCACATATTTGGACTAATTAATAAAAATTCATTTTTCTGTCTGATGCACATTTAGTCCCAAAAAGTATTTGATAGGACCAATCATACTCATCTCAAACTCATTCTGCATTTCTTTGGAAAATTTTACACTTTGTTTTGTTGGCAAGTTGTCTATACTAAAGTATATGACTAGATATAGTGATTTTATTATGGCCAAAAAATCATAGAGTAGTTTGGAGTCAGCGCACTTAGTGTAAAGATCAAAATTCTGTTAAGTGTTGAAGACTAGACATCGTACAGAGTTCTTGCAGGTTAGAGCATCAGTGCACATGTGTACTAATGAATTATGGTATGTGCCCTAGAAGTTAAGGTTTTTAGACTATAATTATGCTTAGTATATGAGTGCATAAGTAGATATGCAAAGATGTGAAAGTTATAGTCAGTTGAAGTTGCACAGCTAGTGTGTGCCAACAGTGAATAGAGCATGGAACCGATAGTTATCTTTTTGGTTTGCAATTATAATGTAATGTTGTAAAGGCCATGCAAATATTTTATTTAGATTTCTGACATGTTTATATATATAATTGTAAGTGCGCTTAAGCCAATTCATTTGGAAGCATTATTTGTAATTAGTTATAGGGTCGACCTAATTGTTTTGTTTGTATAAGCACATAAATATAAGGTGCACCCATTGAATTCGATATGGAAGTTGAAATAGAGTTTTGATAAGTAGAGCAGAGGTATGTGAAGACATCATAAGATGTATTAGATCTTTTCTAGAGTAGTGTCATAGTGAATAGTTCACCTGTAAATATAGTGTGTATCTGAAATTAGAAGGTTGTAGCCTTCACCATTTGAGTAGTGAGCTCTAGGACAACGAGTCCACTCCCCTAACAAGGATCATTGTAAAAGACTCCTAATAGGTTCTGACCCTTAACAAGGTCTACTATACTTAAAGCATTGTAAAGCTACTCCTAATAGGGTAAATGATCTTCTAACAAGGATCACAAAACACTAGTATAGAATATTAGTGGGAATCAAGTCCCACCGAGGTTTTTACCTATTTGGGTTTCCCCGTAACCATATTGGTGTCATGTGTTGATTTCATGTTTCATGTTTATGTTTCATGTTTATTTTAGTTCTTAAGCATTTATGTTCTACATAAAGATTAAAGTAAAAATCTAAAATATAGTGAACACTAATTCACCCCCCCTCTTAGTGTTCCCATTCTTAACAGTTGGTATCAGAGCTCTGGTCCTTAGCAAAGAAGTTTAACCACTTGAGGAGATCATGGACAAAGCAGATATGAAACATCTAAAGAAAAATATTGAAGCTGCTCATGAAGATTTGGATAATTCAGAAAGAGAAATTGAAGAACTAAAAGAAAAAGTCAGTGATGCTCAATTAGTTATCAAAAGACTAAGAAAATATTTGAAAGGACACTCTAAAAGTGAACTTGAAGAAAAAGTCAAGAAATTGAGTGAAGAAAATGCATCCTTATTAAGTCAGCTTGAAGAATTTGATGACAAACTGATGAAAAATCAAGATGTGTACAATGAACAAGTCAATGAGAACCTTCAACTCAATGAGGAATTGAGAGAAGAAAATTTGGAAATCTTGGAGCTAAAGAATATCAAAGAAAGCTTGGAATCTAAATTGAAAAAGTCAAAGGATCATATTGAAAAATTACACATCAGTGTTGATTTGGTAGAATCTTAGTTGTATGCAAGAAGAATCAAAGGAGACACTAGCTGCATTGGATACAATGAAGCACAAAATCAGATTGACAATATGCAAGCAAGAAAGGATTCACAAAAGAACTCTATTGATGATGAGAAGATTGAAGATCAAACCAAATACAATGGTGGTCCTCCCAAGAATGAGCGCAAGCAAGTAGAACACACTTGTTTTGCTTGTAACAAGCATGGACACATTGCAAGGAATTGTACAAAGGTAAAACCTTTTAATGGCTATTTTTATTCATCCAATAGATTTTGTCATATAGCTATGAATTGCAAGACTAGTAAGAAGAACATGACTCAGCAAGATCAAAGAAATCAGAATCAGACAAATGTTAGAAGTTCTCAGAATGTCACATGTCAGATATGTAACTATAATGGTCACTTAGCTAGAACATGCAGAATGGTGACTCATGTCAATGCACCAAAGAATAATAGACCTCCAGTCATTTGTCACTCTTGTAACAAGGCTGGACATATCTCAAGGTTCTATAGATCAAGGACACAAGGTCAAGAAAGCCCTAAAAAGACCAAAGAACCAGTTTTGGATCTTGAAGTAGAAGTCAAGTTTGTGAAAGCCTCAGAGGATGCGAGCTTGATTTGGTCAAAAGAAAAGAATGAAAAAGCTAATGAGAATGTATTGGATGCATCCCCAGTGGATGCACCTTCTACATCTGCATGAATGGCCCTCAAGGTCATAGGGGGAGCTAATTTAGCTCTAGACCCCTACGTGGCTGGTATACTCATCCTCTAAGTATGTGCCTTTGGACTTAAGCTTTTGGAGTGTATAGGAACCTTCATGCAAGAGCACACATGCTGATTCTTTGTGGAGCTTGAGTTTGAATTTTTGAAGTGACAGCCTAGTTTACGCAACATGCATTAATGGTGGATTTTTCACTTTAAACTATGCAGAATTCATTTGATTGATCATTGCATTCAAATTCAGAGTGATATGAGAGAAGAAGAGCCTTGAAGTTTTTGTGAAGTCTTGATAATTGAATCTATTAGAGATTTGCTGCAGTTATCAGTACATTTGATCGGTTGGAGTAACCCTAGCTTGTTACACTGATTCAGAAGCCATCAGATCATCTCTAAGTTCAATTGGAAAGAGATTAACAAGTAAGTCATGGCCACTCCCATAGTTTTTGATGTTGCTGAAAAGAAGAGATACATATTCAAGAGGCACCCATTCAAATCCACCCTAGATGATTTAGAGGGAGCATTCTCCCACATGCCAATGGGTGTCATGCATGTAGAAGACATAAGGGCTTACATCTATTCCAAGAAGGAACCTATTGGACTAGATAGGTTAAGGGAACACATGGACACAATGTTGAAACTAGATAAAATGTTCATGGATGAATACACCAAATGGAATGGTCACCCCATTGTTGAATATGCCACGGCATATGAATTCTATGAGACTGAATGGATAAAAATATTGTTAAGAAGAATCCATGATGATTTATTTTGGATTGGAGATATAATAGTAAGAATCACAAGTGATCTATTACATGAGATGAAATGCCTCTCTAAGATAGGCATCATCCTTCTAGTGGGTAAGGATGTCAGGAAAATGGTGGAGAAAACATGAAAATCCAAAAGTGATAGGCGCGACATGACTATTTTTCCTATAGAGAAAGCAGACATCAAATTGATGTCAATGATACTAGGTTATATATTTCATCACACCAGCAAGGTGAATAGTGTGTCTATGGGCACTATTCTAGCAACCATCCAACTTGTGCAAGAAGATGGAGAGTTCAACTTGTGTGAGATCTTGCACACATAGTTGATAGACAACATCAAAGCTATCAAACATGACAAAACAGAGATATTCAGGTTTGGGTCCCTAATCATCTATATGTACCTTCATATAGTTGGTAAAGTGTCAGACTTTCATCTAGACAAGTCCATTCCAACAATGCCATAGATATCAAACAAGGCATGCACTGAGAGCACCTTAAGAGACTATGTAACCCTAGAATTGAAGACCTTCAAAGAAAGGATGCAGATGAGGTACAAGATTCCTAAGAATATTATGGAGAAGTATAAAGACTCAATATGCTTTATGGAAAAGACAGACACTACATCTATGGAAGTCATCAAGCCTAGAACTAAGTGGATTCATCCACTTGGATATGAGGTAGAGGAACAAGTTCTTGAAGCCTATGCACAAGTATTGCTATCAGCCCCTAAAGATGATAATGAACCTAGGTGGGGAACCTATGAAGAAAAGACTAGAGAAGTTGATGCTAAGCTGAATAGTGCTACAACAAAAAGAAAGGTTACAAAGGTCACATATGAAATCTTGAGAATACATGGTGTGTCTCAAGTAGACCTTGATAAAGAAAGGGATGAAAAGATTTCCTTAGAATTGAAAGGCGCAACAGTAGAAGAAGAACATGAAGATCCAAAATCAAAGAAGATGAAAATTGATTTAGATGATAGTCAGAAGGATAAAATTGACAATACTCCTTCTGCACCCAAAGTTACTCCTCCAGAGTATAAACCAATGGTTAAGAGGAAGAATGAAGCTAGCACTAGTCATCCATCCTCACGAGTAGTAAGGAGCAAGAAAAACATTCAAGCACCTCCTAAGGTAGGATTCAGACCTAGCCTTAAAGTTTTGAATGCAAGAATTGTTGATGAAGGTAGAGTTGATCAAGTAGAGAAGTATTATGACACATACAGTGAGATTAACAAATCAGAAATATATAGTATGATTGTCAAACACATGATCAAGTTCAAAAAGATAGTCCTTAAGTTGAAAACCTCCATTCCAGATAAAGTATGGGATATATTAGAAAAACTAAAGAGACAAGCAAATGAGGAAGATCAAAGGATTAGATAAAAAGTATAAGAAGATACTCTTCCTATATGTTCTAAAGAAGAAGAGGCACTAATATTGAATTTTGTGAAGCTACATCTAAGGACTAAGATGAGAACTCTTCACATCATGAACAAAGACTCTGAGCTAGTTACGAAGGAAATAGAAAAGCCTTTTGAGAAGGTGTTATTAGAACAATAGATAAAGCCACCTATTGCACCCATCTCTCATGTACCCAATAAGGAAGATAAAGTGGCAAAGCCCACTAATGTACTAATGATAGGTCCTCAGGACTCAGTGCCCATAGCATAAACTCAAACAGAAGTAGACAAGTATGTGCCCATGACAGAATCACACAAAGACAACACTATTATCATAGATAATGTGGAAATAGCCATGGCAGCTACTGATAAGGATTTGGAAAAGTTTGAGGAAGAATTTTTTAGCACTGAGGAAGCTGAAATCCTATGCAGTAGTTCACCTCCCATTTAGCTAGAAGAAGTACTCATAGAAGATGTTTCTGATGAGAAAGAAGAAGAGAAGCAAAAAGGAGAAAAGGAAAAAGAAACAAAAGATGAAACTATTTCTGAACTAGTCATAGTAAAATAAGAAGTGGTGATGGATAGCACTCCCATCACTCCTTCCTTAGCATTGTTGTCATGTTTGACACTAGACACAAGTAGTTTGGACTCCTGGAAAGAAGAAGACTTGATTAAGTTCAGTGTCCTAGCTATGGAGAAGGAAAAGGAAAAGCAAGTCATGCAAAATCCTCTCCTAGTAGAATCAGTGAATATCTTGAATATTTTTAAACCAAAGGATAAGAAAATGCTAAAGGTACATTCGGTTGATGATGTGAGCACAGTCATCTCACAGTTCAAAGTCAATTTTTCTAGCTTAGAAGAATCTGTGACCATAGTGGTAGAAGAGAAATACTTGAAGAAGAGACTCAATGAACTAATGAGAAACTTCACACTTGACTTGAGTTCACTTAAGTCTAGTTAGGCATCCTTGAAGGAATTTGTAGATCAAGGAAGGAAAGTCATTGCAGAATCCATGGATCAGGATAAGCTCACCGATGCCCATCTTAATAAGATCAAAGATGCAGAGGAAATGATTGAGAATGTGAAGAATTCAATGCTAGACACATCCACTAATGTAAACATGTGTAAAAATGTCTATTAAGGTCAGTTGGACATAATTGAGAAGGAAGAGAAATAAATGGAGAAGATAAGGTCTAGACAGACTCAATTGAGGAATGCCCTTGCACCCTCACTAGACATTCTCATTTAGAACATAAAGGAGATTGATGCAAACATGATAAGCTATGATCAAGGTCCAAGCATAGAATTGGAGAAGATGGAGAAGCTTCAATATGCATTATGCACCCATCTATAGATAGTCAATTCACTGATAACCTTTTGGAAGAAGGAGATCTAGAACCTCAAAATTGCATATTCGGATGCTTTCCCTCAATGAGTAAGTGTACATACATTTTTTTTATGCACCTTTGTCATTAATGTCAAAGGGGGAGTTGTGTATAGAATATGGAGTACATATATGTATAGGGAGATATAAGATATGTATAAAGATGTATAGAAGACAAAAAGTTTTTTGTAAAGGAACACTTAGAGACTTGGCCATATTCCTTTGTTGCCATCAATGAGAAAGGGGAAGATTGTTGGCAAGTTGTCTATACTAAAGTATATGACTAGATATAGTGTTGTCATTATGGAAACAAAGTTATATAGTAGTTTGGAGTCAGCGCACTTAGTGTAAAGATCAAATTTTAGTTAAGTGTTGAAGACTAGATAGTGTACAAAGTTCCTATAGCTCAGAGCATCAATGCACATGTGTACGGATGAATTATGGTATGTTCCCTGGAAGTTAAGGTTGTTATAATATAATTATTATTAGTCTATGAGAGCATAAGTAGATATGAAAAGATGTGAAAGTTACAGTCAGTTGAAGTTGCACAGTCAGTGTGTGCTAGTAGCGAACAGAGTATGGACAGTTAGCTTTTTATTTGTTATTATAATGTAATGTTGTAAAGGCCATGTGCCCATTGTATTTAGGTTTCTGACATGTTTATATGTATAATTGTAAGAATGCTTAAGACAATTCATTTGGAAGCATTGTTTGTAATTAGTTATAGGGCTGACCTAATTGTTTTGTTTGTATAAGAACATAAATATAAGGTGCCCCCATTGTATTCGGTATGGAAGTTGAAATAGAGTTGTGATAAGAAGAGTAGAGGTATGTGAAGATAGCATAAGATGTATAAGAGATTTGCTAGAGGTCAAAGCATCAGCACACCAAAGGAACTGATCTAACAAGAAGTGTCATAGGGAATAGTTCACCTGCAGATATAGTGTGTATTTGAAATCAGAAGATTGTAGCCTTCACTATTTGAGCAGTGAGCTCTAGGATAGTGAGTCCACTCCCCTAACAGGGATCATTGTAAAAGACTCCTAATAGGGTTTGACCCTTAACAAGGTCTACTATACTTAAAACATTGTAAAGCTACTCCTAACAGGGTAAAGGATCTTCTAACAAGGATCACAAAACACTAGTACAAAATATTAGTGCGTATCATGTCCCACCAAGGTTTTTACCTATTTGGGTTTCCCCGTAACCATATTGGTGTCATGTGTTGATTTCATGTTTCATGTTTATGTGAATGTTTATTTCAGTTCTTAAGAATTTATGTTCTACATAAAGATTAAAGTAAAAAGTTAAAATATAATGAACACTAATTCGCACCTCCCTCTCAGTGTTCCCATTCGTAACAAGTTTTTCATTACCTCCAAAGATAATGTCATAAAAAAATATAGCTACAAGTATTAGAGCTTTAGATGTCTCTCTAATGATTAGATTACAATCTGTTTCTCCTTTCTTGAATCCAATCTTTGTTACATTTCCATCTAGTCTCTCATACCATGATCTAGGGGCTTGCTTAAGTCCATAGAGGAACTTCTTCAATCTGCATACCATATCAGGTCTATTTGATAGGTTGAATCCTTCTAGCTGCTCAATGTATACTTCTTCTTTCAAATCTCTATTCAGGAATGCTGACTTGACATCCATCTAATATATTTTGAAGTTTTTGACTATAGCATAAGCTAGAAACAACTTAATAGCTTCTAATCTGCTCATAGGTGCAAATGTGTTTGAATAATCAATGCCTTCTCTTTGTGCATATCCCTTACATACTAACCTTTGTTTATTTCTTACTATTGTACCATCTTCATTCATCTTGTTTCTGAATATCCACTTTATTCCAATCACATTCTTATCACTAGGTCTTGGGACCAGTTCCCAAGTGTCATTCTTAATAATCTGATCAAGTTCTTCTTTCATAGCATCATGCCAATCTGAATCATTACTTGCATCTTCAACACTTAAAGGTTCAATCTAAGATAGTAAAGATACCACTTTACTACTAGCTAAGTTCTTTTCTTGTGATCTTGTTAAGACTTTGCCGATCTGATCTCCAATGATGTCTTTCTTGGAATGATTTCTATATGTAAACTTTGGAACTTTAGGTGATGCTGAGTCATCAGCCTTAGGAGTACCTTATTCACTTGTCTCAGGGTCATTGAATAACACATCAATACTATCAAACATTTCCTTAATGACTATCTCACTAATGGAGGGTCTGGGTTCTTCTTCAATCATGGGTGAATAATCATGATATCTTTCTTGAACCCTAAACTTTTCATCAATCTTAACATGAGCACTTTCAATGATCTTTTTCAATATTAAATTGAAACATCTATAAGCTCTACTTTTAGTAGAGTAACCAAGAAAAATACCTTCATCACTTCTTGCATCAAACTTGCCTACTGCTTCATCCCTCTTGATGTAGCACTTTCTTCCAAAAATTCTAAAGTATTTTACTATGGGAACATTACCAAACCATAGCTTATATGGTGTTTTGTCTACGTCAGGCCTCAATTGAAATCTATTGATGGTGTAGACTGTTGTATTGACCGCATCTCTCCAATAGGTGTGTGCAACTTTTCCTTCAATCATGATGGTGCACGCTATATCGAGAATGATCCTATTCCTCCTCTTTGGAATTCCATTCTGCTAAGGGGTTCTAGGTGCACTTAACTATCTCTTTATGCCATGTTCTTCACAATACTCATAGAATCTATCAAAGGTGAATTATCCTCCTCTATCCAATCTCAAACATTTTATATTTAGTTTAGATTCATTCTCAACCTTGGCTTTGAATATTTTGAACTTCTCAAATGCTTCTGAATTATCTTTCAAGAATGTAACCCACATCATCCTAGTATAATCATCAACAAAAAAAATGAAATACCTTTCACCATAGTATGTTCTTGTTTGAGTTGGACCACATAGGTCTATATGAATCAAATCCAACTTGTTCTCTACTGAATTGTTCTTGCTCCTGAATGAATTTCTCACATGCTTTCCCATTACACATTCCATACATATAGTATCAACTAGCTTTTCTATGCTAGGTAGATCTCTTGTTGCCTTTACATTGCTTATCTTTACTATGCTATCAAAATTGATATGACATAGTCTTTTGTGCCACAACCAACTATCATCAACTTTAGCAACAAACAACTTGCTTTTGAATTGAGTTCAAAAACATTGCCTCTTGTCTTTGAGCCTGATACAATTATAACACCATCCTTGTTGTTAATGATGCATTTGTCATCTTTGAACTCCAGCTTATAGCCTTTTCCAAGTAACTGTCCAACACTAAGAAGATTATGTTTCAAACCATCTACATAGAGAACATCATCAACACTATTCTTTCCATCCAAGGTGATGGCTCCTCTACCAACTATTGGTTTAGGAGTGTTGTCTCCAAATCTAACCATACCACCATTATATTTTTCTAGATGAACAAACCTATCTTTATCACCTATAATGTGATGTGACCACCCATTATCTATAATCCAGTCTGTCATTATGTCATCTTATGAAATCAATGCTAGCTCTTGATTCTCTTTCTTATCTTCATGAATATCAATGAATCCAATTTCTTCTTCACCTAATTCATCATCTGAAACTCCATCTCTAGCATAGTAGCATTCCTTAGAGTGCTTAGGCTTTTAATCCTTTTTTAACTTTCTATCTCTAGTAGGACACTTAGATGCAAAGTGACCGATCTTATTACATGAAAAGCACTTAAATGATAATTGACCTTCATATTTTTCTTTTCCTTTCTTTTCTCTTTTGGAAATCATAGCAATGAAATCATCTAATATTTTTTCTTCATCATCATCAAAATTACCAAAAGTGTTTGCAGATTTCTTACCATGAACTGTAGCTTTGAAGGATGTCTCACTCTTTGGTTTTGTCTTCAATCTGGAAATCTCAAAAGCTGAGATTTTGTTGATCAAGGTCTCTCTCTTGAAATTTGATGTAAGGTGCATGGTCTCATCAAGGATGTTGATCTTTCTTTCATATTCTAGAATGAGAGTAGTCATTAACTTGTCCATAATGTCCTCTTCTAAAATCTCTCCACCATTGTTTCTAATTCTAGCAACTGCTTCATTTATCCTTTGGTTGTAAGCTCTGATATTTTATTTAGGAAACATCTCTAATGCATTATATCTTTTCTTCCATGTCTTTCTATGCACATCCTTTTCTTGTTTTTCTCCTTCAAATATGTCTTCTAGGTGCTTCCATATTTTGTGGGTTGTATCTACCTTTTTTATTTCTAAAAACTCAACATGAGATAGGGCACTGATAAGAGCTTTTTTAGCTATATCATTCTGAAAAAATAATTCCTTTTTCTATCAATAGCATCATCATTTGCAAGGTCTTCTAAGGTGGGAACCTTGGCTTCTTTGATAGTTACATCAAAAACTTCAAAAGAAATGCACTGCAAATGGGTCACCATCTTGTTCTTCCAATCAAGATAATTCTCTCCATCAAACTTAGGACTTTCTTTCCTAAAGTATGCTATTTGATCAACCTCAAGTTGTTAAACTTTCTCTCTATGGCACTTGGCTCTAATATCAATTGTTTGGAATAGTCCCAAGAGATAACTAAGAGGGGGGGGGGGGTGTGAATCAATTACCTACGAGTTTCAATTCTTTATCTATTTAAGTATAATTAAACATAAAGCATAAACATAATGAAAGAACACTTGAACACAACACAATATTTTGGTTATGGGGAAACCCAAATAGGTAAAAACCCTGGTGAGAATTGACACCCACTAATATTATGCACTAGTGTATTATGATCCTTGTTAGAAGATCCTTAATCCTGTTAGGAGTTACTTTATAATATATTTAGTACAATAGACCTGGTCAAGGGTCAGACCCTATTAGGAGTCTTTTGCAATTGTCCTTGTTAGGGGAGAGGATGCACTGTCCTAGAGCTCACTGCTCAAAGGGGCAAAGGCTACAACCTTTTGAATAATAGATACACACTATATATGGATCTTGGTGAACTATGCTTAGACCTACTATCTAGATCAGTTCGAATGTATAGAAAAATAATTTACTTGGTCACATAGACCTTCTTTTGATGGCTAAACACTTTGCACACTTTTCTCTCCTCTGCTTGATCAACTATGAACCACACTCAAGCAATCACAAATGACTACCTATAAATATCTTTCCTCTAAATGATATAATCAAGTCAGCCTATTAGAAACACCTTGAGATCATATTAGAGAAACCATAACAAACTTAGATAAACATTCTATTGGCTATACTATGCACGCAACATAATCTGGGACCTATCTAATAAGATAATTATAGACGCATGCTACACACTATCGACTCTACCAAAACAACTGTATATTTCTCCTCAAGTTGAATTACTTCATGCACTCTTAACTAAAAATCAATAAATATTCTCTAAGCTTAACTGCAAGGGCGCATACCAAAAATATAGGTGCAACTCTAAAACCAACAAAATCTCTATCAGCTCTCCTAAACAAACATAGGAAACTACTACTGGCGAATAGTGACTTCATAACTTCACTTCTACTAAATATCAGACTATGCGTCCATGACTAAAACATCACTAACATGTCTTCAACATATATCCTAGTGTGCAAGGCTCCATGATAACTATACGGACAACCATACACAAAACACTACCTGTTACTCTTGTCAGGAACACTGCTGACACAAGCTTCTATACAACTATCTATACTAATAGTTAATCTTTGCACCCATGATATCATGCTAATATCATGTCCATGCTATATATACTAAAAGCTTACTCCATAAGACTTCCACTCATGATACTTTCCATATGTTGTCATCAATGGCAAACATACTGTCAGTACTAGCTTGTGTGCAAATCTCCAACAGGCCAAACTCCTAAAATCTAGGATTCAATCAAAAGAGAGGAAGAAAATTCCATTCCCTTCTTCCCACTTTCCTTCCTTCACCACAAATAGAGTTGAAGGAAAATTTGGGAAGAAGAGAGAGGTTAACCAAAACCTCACAACTCTTCAAATTCGTCCAAATTTAAAATATTAACTTTAGGGGAGTCATAAATGAGTTTTAAGGCTCTTAATGGGCTGAAAAAGACCTCTAACCCCTAAGGTATCAACCTAGGTAGCTAAAATTGACCCCAGTTAACCTATGGGAGCCTAAATGGCCCTCGTAAACTCCACCTAAAGTTTACACACGGATTTTATGTCTTGGTTGACTATCTAGAAACTTCCCAACCCAAGGTAAGTTAATTCTACCCTAAGGTAATCCCCTAGTGAGATATGGCAGTGAGCCTTTCACCCCTAATAGGGTTTGTTAGTTCAAGTCTCCTAATAGGGTCTAATCCTTGACAAGGTCATTGTACTAAAGCATTGTAATGAATGCTCCTAATAGGGAAAAAGAACTTTAATATGTTCATAATACACAAGTACAATTATTAGTGAGTATTAATTCCCATCAGGGTTTTTCCTTTAGCTAAGGTTTCCCTGTAATCATATCTGGTGTTATGTGTTATGGTTGTTTACTGTACTTGCTTTAATATTCAGTTCATCAATTAAGTTATTGAGTTAAGTTTCAAGTATCAAAAATTAATATTATAGAACATTGATTCCCCCCCTCTTAGTGTTCCCATTCCTAACAATTGGTATCAAAGCTTTGGTCCTCTAAAGATAAGTTTAACCACTTGAGGAGATCATAGATATAGGAGAAGTGAAACATCTGAAGAAGAATCTTGAAGCAACTCTTGAATACCTTGATAGATTTGAAAAAGAAATTGAAGAACTGAAATTGAAGGGCAGTGGTGCACAAGTATTCATCAAGAAACTTAGAAAAGATTTGAAAGATTGTTCAAACAATGATTTGGGAAAAATGGTCAAAAAGCTGCATGAAGAAAACATGTCTCTGAAGGATCAGATTGAAGAATTGGATGAAAAGATAATTAACAATTAGGAAGCTTATGAAGAGAAAATAAAAGAGAAGAAATAGTTGGATGAAGAACTAAGGCAAGTAAACATGAAAATCTTGGAGTTAGAAAGCATCAAGAAAAAGGTGGAATTTGAATTGACTGAAGCAAAGAATCATATTAACAAATTGCACACAAGAAAGGATCTAATAGAGTCACAGTTGTATGCACAAAAGATTAAAGGATATACTAGTGGTATTAGATTCAATGAAGCACAAAATCAAATCAATGATATGCAAGAAAGAATGAAAGCACCAGAAGAATGTACAAAAGCTAAGAAGACTAAAAATAATACTGAAGCTAAAGTTGAACCATCTAAGGATAAATGCAAGCCAGTAAATTGAAATTGTTGTGCCTGTAACAAGCATGGACATATAAAAAGAGACTATAAAGAGGTAAGACCTTTTCATGGTTATTGTTATTATGCAATAAGTTTGGTCATAGAGCTCTAAATTGTAGATCAAATCAAAGAAGTCAGACTTAGCAAAATCAGAGAAATCATCCACAGTAGAATGTTAGAAGTCCTTAGAACATTACATGTCAAATATGAAATTACAATGGTCACAGAGCTATACAATGCAATATGGTAACTCACATCAATGTGCTGAGGAATATAAGGCTTATAGTTATTTTTCACTCTTGTAACAAGGTTGGACACATCTCAAAGTTTTTTAGATTGCAAGCACAAAGACAAGAAAGACCTAATAAGTCTCAAGGATCAATTTTGGATGAATCTAGAGAAGTCAAGTTTGTGAAAGCTACAAAAGATACGAGAAAGATTTGGATGGAAGTAAAGAAAGATAATATTGATGACTATGTAGTGGATGCACCTGTAATGGATGCACCTTCTACTTCTAGATGAATGACCATCTTAGTCATAAGCATAGATAAATTAGCTCTAGACCCTTGTGCAGATGGTATACTCACCCTCAGAGTATGCACCTTTAGTTTTAGATGTCTGGATACTAGTTGATGTTGTATAAAAGAGCACATAGCTTGATTGTTAGCAGAGATGTAGATTGAAATTCATTGTTACATTCTATGTTATGGTGGAAAGCATTAATGGAAGAAAGTTTCTTTAATAGGCATCAGAGATCTATTATCCACACATTTGCATTTGAGATCAAGCCTTTGGAGAGCATAGGAGATCAAAGCAGTTTGCGTTGAAAGACTAAATTTTTTTTATCAATGATGAAGTGCTAAAATTATTACAGAACCCTAGTTTTCTCATGACGATTCATAAATTATTTGGAAACCTATTTGATCAATTAATCAAGTAACTAATGACCACTCTAGTTTTTTTTTATGTTATTGAAAGGAAGAGGTACATATTTAAGAAGCATCCTTTAAAGTCAGTCCTAGATGACCTTGAAGGGGCATTTTCTAGAACTCCTATGTGAGTGATGCATGTAGAAGACATACACACATACATTTACTACAATAAGGAACCTGTAGGGTTGGATAGATTAAGGTTTCACTTAGAGTCAATGATGAAAGAGGACATGACATTCATGGATGAGTTTGCGCACCTAGAAAACAACCCTATCATAGAGTATGAGATTGGATATGAGTTCTATGAATTAGAATGGATTAAGATATTTCTTAGAAGAATACATGATGACTTGTTTTGGGTTGGAGAAGTCCCTATCTAGATAACTATTGACCTCATTTATGAGATGACCAGACTTCCTAAGATAGACACCATTCTTCCTACTAGAAAGCATGTCATAAACCTAGTGGAGCAGGCTTGTAAGTCTCAGAGTGATAAGTGTGGCATGACCATAGGGCCAATTAAGGAGAAGGATATCAAGCTCATGGCAATGATACTTCATTAAAAATTCCAGCATGCAAACATAGTTAATAGTGTGTCAGTAGAAACTATTTTGGAAGCCATCAAAATTACAAGGTAAAATGGAAAATTCAACTTGTGTGAAATCTTACATGCATAGTTGTTGGATAATATAAGGGCTATCAAATGTGGTAAGAGAAAAACATTCTAGTTTGGGTCATTGATCATCTATATGTACTTCCATATTGTTGGAAAAATATCAGATCTCTATCTAGACATGAGAATACCTACAATTCCACATATTTCATTAAAGACATCTAAAAGCACCTTGAAATATTTCATGGACTTGAAAACCAAGACATTTAGAATCAAGATGAAAATAAGGTATAGAATACCTAAAATTATAGTGTAAAAGTATAAGGATAGAATTTGTTTCATGGTGGAGACAGACATCACTTGCATGGAAGTAGTGGAACCTAGAACTAAGTGGATTCATCCACTTGGTTATGAAGTGGAGGAACATGTTTTAGAAGCATATGCACAAGTCCTCCTATCAGTACCTAAGGATCCCAATGAACCAAGATGGGGTACTTATGAGGAGAAGACAAGACAAGTAGATTCAGTCTTGTATAGTGCAGCAACAAATAGGAAAGCATCAAAGATAACATTAGATATACTGAAAGTCTATGGAGTCACACAAAAAGACCTAGATAAGGCAAGGGAAGCCAAGATTGCAATTAAACTTGAGAGAGAACCCTCTTCTGAAATGAAAATAGAGAAGACTGATGATCCCAAGGAGAAGAAGAAAAATATAGAAGAAAACACTCTTACATCCACAGATACTATTGATTTGGAGTCCACACCACCTCCTGAACCTAGCAACATGCCTAAGAGGAAGGAGCAGATCGACGTAAGACACCCATCCTCTAGAAAAAAAAGAAGCAAAGGTAGAAACACTCAAGCACCTCCAGAGGTAGGATTCAAATTGAATCTTGAAGTATTGAGAACTAGGTAGTAGAAGAAGGAAGAGTTGATCAAATATGAAAGTTCTATGATAAATATAGTAACATAGATAAATCAGAGATCCATGGTATGATAATCAAGAAAATGATTATGTTCTAGAAAATAGTTTTGGAACTTAAGAAAATTATACCGGATAATGTATGGAACATTTTAGACTTTTTGAAGAGACAAGCTATAGAAGAAGATCTCAGGATAAGAGAAAAGATATTGGATGAAAGCCTCCTAGTTTATTCATTTGAAGAGAAATCATTGTTATTGGATTTGGTGAAGCTGTACCTAAGAACTAAACTAAGAACTCTACAAATTATGAACAAGGATTATGAGTTGGTAGCGAAGGAGATTGAAAAAGCATTTGATAAGGTATTCTTGGATAGATACATGTATCCTTACACTGTGCCTACAACCCAAGTCCCCACTGAGAAAGTAAAAGAAGCTGAGATTCCCAATGCACCAATGACAGGTCGACAGGAATTTGTACCCTTAGTGATAGTGCCTACTAAAGCAATGGAGTCTGCACCCATGCCTAAAACAAAAGATGACACTATCATGATTGATAATGTTGAAATATCAATGGTGGAAATAGATAAAGACCTAGATAAGTTTGAGGTAGCCTTTGTGAGCACATAAGAGTTTGAGATACTATGTGGAAATGACACACCTATGAAGCAAGAACAAGTCCAAATTGAAGACCTAACTGGACAAGAAGAAGAAAAGGAAGTTGAAGACCTGCCAAGACATGAAAGTGAGAAGGAAGAGGAACATAAAGAAGAACTGATGCAGGAGCATCTCAAGTCCTTGGGAATCTTGTGTCACCAATAATAATTTGGAGTTTTGTCTATGTTGCTTGGTTTTTTCTTTAACTGAGTTGGTCAGTTTCCTTTGGTTATTGAGGGTGGTTGGTTATCTCCTAGGTGGTCGGTTATCTCACTGGTGCTTGACATTGTCTATTTGTTGCTTGATTATCTTGCTTACCGATGGGTTCACTTTTGTTTCCTATTGTGGCTGACTTGTGCATTTATATTGGATCATGGAATTAATGTTGGAATCTATCATTGGGAAGCATGTGGTCCTAGATTTGACCATTACTTTTGTTAATTGTGGATCTGAAGGCCGACTTAGCTTGGTAGCTTCTTGTATAAATGTAGATGTTAGGTGGTAGTTTAGGGAGTCAGTTTTGATAGATGATAGTAGACTTTAGATTGGAGATTTTTGATAGATCCTCACATGTTTCAAGACTTTTGAGATTCATTGTAATATCAAGCCCTAACCGGGAAGGCCTTACAACCCAGCATGTATGATTCCAATTAATGATAATATATGAAAGATCTAGAATTCTCTCTCTCACTCTTGTTGTTTGTTTCTTCCACATGTGTGTTGCAGGCTTGGATCATTAGGGTGCATCATCCTTTAGCCTTTCATGTTCCCTACCTTGCATCAGGTGGTAATAGAGCTAGGTTGAGATCTTGATCTAGTTCTGTGGATCTAGATTTGCAGGTTCCTCTTGAAGCCCTAGTTGAATTGTTGTGGGATAGCAGATTGTGATCTGACCTACAATTGTAAAGGGTTGTCAGGATGGTTCATGGGATGCAAAATGAAGATCGATGATTGGAAAATATGCTAAGGCAGATTGCTACTAGATTAGAAGTAGTAGAAACAACCCAAAGAAGAGGCAGACATCTTAAAGATGTTAGTGATGATGAAATTAGAGAAGGATAGGTGAATGTAGAACCTGCACCTGTTATGGATCAAGGCAAAGAAAGGTTCTTGAAGGCTTTGACAAGTTTGAAGTCAACACCACATTTCAATCCCCTTGAGTATGGTTGAAAGGTGGATGTTGATGAATTGGTGGACTGGATCACCGAGATGGAAAAGTATTTTGAATATGAAAACATTCCTAAGGATAAGAAGGTAAAGATTGCAAGAAAAAAGTTGAAAATTCATGCATCCTTATGGTGGGAACATCTACAATTGGATAGGAAGAGGAAAGGAAAAGAAAAAATCAAGGTATGGAGTAAAATGGTCAATAAGATGAAAGGAAAGTTCTTACCCTATGATTATCATATTCACCTAGTTTGACGAATGAAAATTTTCAGACAAAAGGATAGCTCGGTAAAAGAGTATACTGAGGAATTCTATATATTAGATATGAGATCTAGACATGACAAAGATGATGTGGAAAGAATTGGTAGATACTTGAATGGTTTGAGAGTTTCCATCCAAGAGGAAATTAGTATGGTCAAGTTGGAGAACATTGAAGAGGTTTATCAATTTGCTTTGAAAGCTTAGGAGAAATTGAACAAGAGACATGAACAAAAATAGAGAGGTCAAGGTGGTAGATTCCCTAGAGGAAGAGGTTGGTCTAATGGTGAAAATGGTAGATCTAATCTAGAAAAGACAAATCTAGACAAAGGCAAGACTGAGTGGAAAGGTGAAAGTCCTAGAGGCAGAGGCCATAACTATCGAGGTGGTTATAGTAGAGGAATTTTCTGAGGAACTTGTTATAATTGTGGAGAAGAAGGACATAGACATTTTGAATGTACATAGGCTAGTAACAAGGCTGGTAGTAGTAGAAATGCTTTGGTGGAAGAAGAGTCACTGAATGAACCTGAGAAAGAAAATAACTTGATGGTAAGGAGAGCACTATGGAATGAAAGCAAGAAGGAAGATCCAGTAAGGAAAAGTTTGTTCAAGACCAAATGTAGAGTTTCTGACAAAGTTTGGAAGGTAATCATCGACAGTGTTAGCTTGGAGAACCTGGCATCTGAAGAGATGGTCACAAAATTGTAGTTGGAAAGGTTGGTACATTCGAAGCCCTATCAGATTTCATGGATCAAAGATGAGCATACACTCCTAGTAAGTGAACAATGTTATGTGAATTTGAAGATTGGAAAATACTACGATAAGGTATTATGTGATATCATGCCTATGGATTGTTGTCATATTTTGTTGGGTAGACTTTGGCAATATGATAGACATGCTATATATGATGGGATATTGCATAAGTATACTATTGTGGTTGATGAAAAGAAACAAATCTTGTTACCATTAATGGAAGAACCTATTAGTAATGTTTGCCCATCTGTGAAAGTTTTTTTGATGGAAGGAAGAAAATTTGTTAACTCATTGAAGAGGAATGATGTATGTTTTGTTGTGATTCCTAATAAGCTGAGTAAGAAAAAAGAGGATAATGTCCCTGAGGAGATTGATAAGTTAGTCACTGAGTATAATGATATAATTTATGATAATGTAGCTAATGGTTTTCTACTAAAAAGAAGCACTGATCATTGTATGGATCTAATCCCTAGAGCTAGTTTACTAAATAAGGCACCTCATCGGTTGACACCTACCGAGAATAAGGAATTAAACCAATAGATTCAAGAGTTGCTAGAGAAAGGTTTGATTAGAGAGAGTTTGAGTCCTTGTGCAGTACCTACTATATTGGCACCAAAGAAGAATGGAGAAAGGAGAATGTGTATTGATTCCAAAGAAATCAATAATATAATAGTGAAGTATAGGTTTCCTATACTGAGAATGGATGACATAATTGACAGTTTGACTGGAGCAACATATTTCATAAAGATTGATTTGAAAAGTGGGTATCATCAAATCAGAATCAGAGAAGGAGATGAATGGAAGACTGCTTTCAAGACAAAAGAAGGTTTGTATGAGTGGTTGGTTATGCCTTTTGGTTTAACTAATACACCAAGTACTTTTATGAGGTTGATCAATGAAGTTTTGTGTAATACCTCTCCTATGGTGATACTTGGACTTTTTTGATTTGGACATTTTATTATGGTCAGGACTATACATTTGCATTTATATTTTGTGGATGATGATATGATGGATATGCTTATTTATGGTTATTATTTATATGCTTATGAGATTAGAAAACCATCTATTTTATATATGTTTCATGGATCTAACCCAAGGATTTCAATCTAACCATTATCATGATGTTTTATGTTTCATGGACATGTGTCTGATGTGTTTTCATGACTTAAGATGAAGTCGTAGTTACTCACTTAGTTTAGGTCCACACGATGTATCGATCCTAGTCATCTACTTGCATATATCTAATTTGTATATCCATATGTATATGTATCTCTTCTTGGTGATGCAGGATTGCATGTACCAGGTATCATCTTCACTTGGCTTCATAGGTCTGAGCGATCCCTCAAAATCCTTGATCGTTGTTGTTGTACGGAGATATCACCAGGTTCCACAGGAAGAAACTTCACCTTTGATCCTTTTATCCTTAGGTGGGAAGTACTGAGTCAGTCCCTTGTGTGAATGTATTAGGTGATCTCTCAGTTTATTGGTTTTGTGGATCTTGTAGTTAGCTTCTTGTCTTTTGTATTCATTGAGAATGAATTTTTGAGTATAGTAGTTCTAGTTGTCTTTATAGTACGTTCAATTTTATTAGTAGATTATGGAAGTGAATTATTGTTCATTTGAGGATATGATTTAGTAATCTTTATTATTAGCTACTTATGTATTAGCATATCTAGTTAGGATCGAGTTGGCATGTGATTCTAATATCTATAATAATGAATAATTTTATGGTATTATTTTATAATACTTATAATGACAAAAGGTCTATAGTAATAAAAGTTTTAATAATAATGGTATGTTTCATATTATATATCGCTATTATATTTTGTAAAGATTATGGATTAGAAAACAATATGTTTTATACTAATAATATTATGTTTGCAGTAATATTTGTAATAAAAATAATATATGTACACATAGGCATATGGGTGCACACATATATTTATATAATTGGTGAGTAAGTAATTATGGTGTTACATTAATAAATAATTAGATAAAGTTAATGGTACGGTAAATGTGTTATAAATAATAATTACTATTACCTTCCCTAAAGTAAAGGAAACATAAATTTGATTATGGTAATAGATAGGTATAGTTATATCTTTTCCAAAAAAGGCTTTAATAATATTATTTAAGCTTAACAATTAATGGATGGATGGTTGGGATGGTTGCACTAGTTGGATTACCCGTGCAACCACCTCCTCCATTCTATATACAGGAAAGATTTCCTGTGTGAAGGGAGTTGGGGGTTTTTGGAGAGGAATTTTTATTTGAGGAGAGGCTTAAATTTTAATAGGATATTTCTATAGTTTAGAGAAGAGAGACTATTGATTTCTCTAAGAGGAGGTGAAAGGATTTGGAGCTTACCTACAGGAGGAATTTGAAGAAGAGCCTAGAGTTGATTGCAAGAGGAGTATTTTCTAGGAGGATATTTGCTAGAAATTTTGCTGAGAGTCTCCAACCAAGGGATAGACGATTCTCCACAGGACCCCAGGTAGGGTCTAACCTAGGAAGAATCTTCATTCTTCCCATGACTATGATTGTGTCTATGAATGATCTATTACATGATGAGATTATGATTGTTTACCTTTTTGTTTAGAATCGGGAACTCTATATATATATATATATATATATATATATATATATATATATATATATATATATATATATATATATATATATATATATATATATATATATATATATATATATATATGTTTTATTTTCTGTGTAATTGAAATGTGTTTATGGAAAGTTATTTTACGAATGTTTGTATGTTCACTATGGTGAAACCTCCCTGGGAGGGTAGAAGTGGTTTTGATCTTGTAGGATAGTGTATTTTACTATCATTGGATGTATTATGAATGCTTCCAGATTTTAGAACTTCTGTTGGAACCTTACTGTTTCATGTCTATTTATGTGCCACCTTTCTTTTCCCAGATCTAGAATATATTTGTTAGATAGATAGGGAGGATTGATGGGCTGTTTCTGAAGGGAAATTGGGAGATCTCAAATGGGTCGTGCTCATATTAGGCAACCTTAGTCCCCATAATGCCCAGTTTTACCCGCAAGACAAAGTTGACAGTCATTCTTTGTAGTTCCTATCGGTTCAGTGTGTTAACCAAGCTAGGTTGGTAGTGGGTTAACCGAGCTAGGTCAGTAGTGTGTTAACTGAGCTAGGTCAGTAATGTGTCAACCAAGCTAGGTTGGTAATGTGTCAATCGAGCTAGGTTGGTAGTGTGTTAACTGAGCTAGGTCAGTAGTGTGTTAATCAAGCTAGCTCAGTAGTGTGCTAACCGAGCCAGGTCGGTTTAGTGTTAACCGAGCCAGGTCGGTAGTGTATCAACTGAGCAATACTATGTCAACCGACCAGTCTAGTATAAACTGACAGAGCTAGTAAAAACCAAGGAAAATAGGATTCAGACTTTATACAATTATAACATTTAAGTATAAGTTTACGTACTTTAATTTCTTATACTTTAAGTTATGCTTGTATAAAGGGTTTAGGTTCCTTCTGAGATGTTTGGGATAGGTTTCAGATTCATAGGAGTTAAGATGCAAATTATAATTTTGAGATTTCTTAAAATTTAGACTTAGTCAAATTTCAGGCACAGGAGACGTTTTCCTAGATTTTTGGAATAAGCTAAGGAATGTTGTTTCAATGCATGTGGGAAGTTTTATATTGTGTTTTGGCATATGAAACTTTGTGTAATCTATAAATATGTTCATTTCTTATTGTGTTGGAATTATATGAAGTGTTTTTACTACATGTATGATGTAATTATGATATGTGGGCTAAGGGTAGAAAACCTAACGACACCTAGTGAGTGGCTCTCAGTGCGGTGCCGGGAACCTAAGTGGCTAGAACCAAGATAACCGGCTGAAGAGTTATTTAACAACTGAAAACTTAAATTAAACTTATGGAAATGTGTTAAAACATTAAAAAGATTAAATGTGCCTCACCCATGCCATTAGTGCTAGTAAAGGCTATGGATGGGAGTGGGAGAAGGTACCTATGCATAGGTACGATCGAATGGCGCTTGTTTATATGAAAGGCATTTGATCCCACATGTGCCTACTTGGGGGCCAGGGCCTGAAGTGGCTAGTACCAGGACAACCCAAGGAGTGAGGGCTATGTGATGACACTCACTTAGGTTGTTGCTTAGAGTTTCTACCAAGTCTTAGAGTCTTTTGGGGAAAGATTTATACTTTGATCATCTTTTATTTGCTATTTGGGAAAGGTTACCCAGCCCTAGGTTTGGTCTAGCTATTCCTTCTTTGTGGACCTTGGTGTTTATTTCCTAGCATGGGGGAGTGGGCCTTTTAGGTATCCATGTGGTTGGGTGCTAAATATTTTATCGAGGCATCTCTTGCGGATGCAGTGTTTGAAGATTCATGTTTGCTTATGTACCAGTTTGAAGGATGAAGGCTTTGTAATTATATCTCTTGATGTAAAATTATTGTTACCTCCCATGAGGAGTTGAATGTAATCATTGATGTAATTCAAAATGATGTATTTGGAATGGGTAGATTTAGGAAAAAGGGAAAGGGAGATGTGAACTTTATGTTTAAGATGTATATTGGAAAAGAAAAGGATTTTGTAACATTCCAAATTATGTAACATGCTTTCATTACTTGTTGTTTAAGTGAAGCTATTGAAAAATCAAATGTAGTATATTTGTAATGTATCAAATGAGTTGGATAAATTTTAAAAGTTATATTTTTCATAAAGGATACTTAGGAATATAGATGATTTTTAAATGGAAAGTTGAAATGAAAATATTGTGTATTTCTTAAAGATAAGATGCAGTTTTCTTTGAGAAATAAATCTTGTTGTTAGTTTACTTAATGGATTTGATTGAATCATGCATTTAAATGAAAAGGGAACCTTGGGAGGAATCTAAGTTTAAGTTTGGTTCACATAATTCTTTTAAAAGTTCAAAAATTTTCATAAATTATTACTTAGGTTTTCTTTAACAAAGAGAATCTTTGTTCTCTTCCCTGGTTCCCTTGCGAGGCATGACATTTTGAAGAAATTCTTGGGAAGGTTTGTGATTGTATATCTTGATGATATTCTAATATTTAGTAAGACAAAAGAAGAACATTTGTTTCATGTTAGACAAGTTTTGCAGAGATTGAAAGAGGAAAAGTTGTTGATAAATCTGAAAAAGTGTTCGTTCATGAAAGAAGAGATTGTGTATTTGGGATTTGTTATTTTAGCTAATGGTTTGAAGATGGATCTTGAAAAGGTTGAAGCTATTTTGAATTCTCCTACACCTATGAATTCTACTAAGGTAAGATTATTTCATGGTTTGGCAAGTTTTTACCGAAAGTTCATAAGGAATTTTAGTTCAATTTGTAATGCTATGACTGAGACTATAAGAGGAGACAAAAGAGAATTCAAGTGGACACATGGAGCTGACATAAGTTTTGAGACTCTAAAGTAGAAGGTTGTTGAATTACCTATTTTGGCATTACCTAATTTCAGTAAAGTATTTCAAGTAGAATGTGATGCAAGTGGAAGTGCAATTGGAGCTGCGTTGAGTCAAGAAGGTAAACTTGTTTCTTTCTTTAGTGAAAAGTTGAATGATGCTAGAAGGAAATATTCTATGTATGATTAAGAATTCTATGATATTGTTAAAGCACTAAAGAAATGGAGACATTATTTGATACCAAGTGAATTTGTGTTGTATACTGATCATAAGGCTTTACAATATTTTGGTAGTTAGAATAAGTTGAATCAGAGACATATGAAATGGGATGAGTATTTGCAGAGTTACACATTTGTGATAAAGCATAAGAGTGAAGTCACTAACCAAGTTACTAATGCATTGAGTAGAAGAAGATCTTTGATGACCGAGATGAAAATTGAAGTTCTTGGGTCTGATGAGATGAGAGGTTTGTATGAAAATGACCCTGATTTTTTTGAGCCATGGAGAAAGTGAAGAGCCCTCTCTAAAGCTGACTCACAGTATGATACCACAAGGGGACTTGGCTCTAGACCCAAAGTTTTGATGCCTCTTCACTTTTAACCCAAAAAAAGCAAGTAGATTAATCTGACACGCTAAGACAAATTTTTTTTCACAAAGGTCTGTGATGTCAACCCCACGTGATCTATCAACCTCTTTAGAGAGAGAATGTATCGATCAATAAGAGAAGATGCACTAACTGAGTAGAACATGAAACACACTAAGTATCCTCCCTACCTACAAGGATTTAGTCGTCAAGAAGGATTTCACTAGAAATCCAATCTCTCAAGAATCACAAATAGTGTTCATAGGGCCTAATTACTATGTGAGCATAGATATATTTTTGAAAGTAAATCTACTGAAAGTAACCAAAAGTAGAAAGAGGAACACTTAACACTTAAAGAGAATATGAGGTGACTCTACAAGGTGGAACAATTAACCCCTCACACAAGCTAAAAATGAGTCCACAACTTAGAAAACAAGTGAGTTCTAAAAAGCACAAAAGGGTTGCCTAGTGGAACAATTAATGCTTCTATCCTCTAGACCCCTCCCCTTTATGGCACTGAGATTGTAACCACGGGGTGGAATGAGGGGCCGATGGATTAGTGAGTCCAATAACCCAAGATAGCAATCTAGATCAATCACAATTATCTAAGACTGCTTAAATGAATAGCTAAGGTGGCACAACCTAGTATCAATTATGCAAGTGTGTAAAACAAAAGCATGAAAAGAAGCACTCAAGCTAGACACGCGAGAGATTTATTTGAAGTCCAAATTGAAATATTATTAGAACAAGTAGAATACCTAAGATCCCTGTGATGTGCTTAGTAGATATTTACTTGATTTTTATCTTTGTTAAGCAATCCCGCGCAAGCAAGCAACAAACTCTCTGATAAGAAAACAAGCAAACAAGCAAACAAGATATGCAACGTATCTTCAAGTTATGAAAACCCTAGGGTTAGCTCTAAAAATCAATTATTATTAGCAATAATAACCAAAAATTAACCCAAATGACAACTCATATCATTCATTGAACCATGTAAAAAAATAAGTGCATACCTATCACAAATTTTTTAATTTTTTTTTGCTGCATTTGACCTAGTCAACAAGATCTAATTTTTTTGATATGATTTTGGCCACAAAAAAAGAAATTCAGAAGAGACCCCTATTAAAAAATAGAGTGCTTTCCAAAAATGTAAAAATTTTAGAAAAATCTCTTCATTTCTGCCCTAGAGACCCGTTTTACCAAAACAGACCAGTTTTTGTAAATTGACTATTTGAGCTATTATATTGTGTCCAAATTTAAAATAAAAAGAATGGACCCCCTGTAGATTTTAAAAATATTTTCGTAAATATGAAAATTTCAAAAAAATATGCTGATTTGGGTCAAATATTGATTTTTTTGGAATTTCAAGGAAAAATTATTAAAAATTCAAAACATCTCAGAAAATTTTTACTTTTTTTACTATAGCTTCCTTAATATGATTCCAACCTACAAAAAAAATTTCAGAGAAAAAAACCAAGCCATTTGATAGATAAAATTAAATCTTTGAAACTTTAGGGCTTTAGCTCCAAAAAAAAAATCAAAACTAGTATGTAAAGGTGGGTTACCCCAAGGTGGGTGCCAGAAATGTGTGTGTGAATTTTGTACCTAATCTGTAAACACAACACTTCAGTAAAACATTAGAGGTTAGCAAAAATAAAATTGTGCAATGAATTGAAAGCTAAACTAACTAGATGATTTACTACCTTCTAATAGGTGCGAGTATGATGTTCTCAGATTGTATCGAGATCAATGACCTTGACGACACCTAAATGAAAGATTTGAATGCAAAACTGATATGAAATATGAATCTAATTAATCTATTTTTTTGGATTTTAGATGCAATAATATGAAAAATGATATGAAATCTATGATATGTAAAAACTGATATGCTATGATATGCTAAATGATCTAACAAATAAAAACTAATATGATATGAAAAAACTATGCAATATTGATCTCACAAAGCTTGGATTCGGAAAGATGATTCTTTAGTCTCCAATTCAACAATGGGATTATGCAATTCCTGTGGATTTGAGAGATGATTTGTGAAGAGCTAAAGCCTTGATTTTATAGAAATCCAGGGCTTTGGAGGTGCATGGATTAAAATCCATAAATCACTCAAATAATTCAACTTGATTTTTGAGTTATCTGAAAATAAAGATAATTTAATTCACAAAAATATGCAAATCATGCAAACCCAGCTTTTTAACTCAAATTAGAAGTTTAGATCAACTTTAAAACTCAAAAATGACGTTGAGTTCTAAAAAGTCAATAACTTGCATTGATTTTCTGATTTGGAGTTTAACTGCTCTTTGATTGTGCACATGGATAATTATGAATTAATAAATAAATAAAGTGATTTATTCTCAACTTAACTGATTTTGAAAAATTAAACAATTGATTTATGGGTTAATCAATTATTTTTCAAACTTTTATTCAAAATTACAATATTAAAAATTGACAAAAATGATTTAATTAATTAAATAAAATATTTAATCAATTATTTGTAAGATTGTGGATTTATTGTCAAAATTAAATATCATAATTAGGAATAATGGAATTAAATTCAATTAAATAATTAAGTGGCCAAATTAAATCTAATTAATTAAATATTGAGAATATTCAATTAATCAAACTTTAGGATAAATATGATTTATTGCCAAATAATTATAAAATTAAAGATAATTAAGATAATTAGGAATATTACTAGGAATTTTCCCCGATGCAAAATTTAGGATAATCAATTAAGATTTGATAATGTGCAGATGTGCCTTTGGTTAGGACTTTGATGTCGATTTCATTCGATGTGTCGATATAGAGGTTAATGAACCTATAGCCCATTTTTGGGGTATTACATTTTTCCCCTCTTTGAATTACTGTGCGAAGCGCAGTGGTTCAAAGATAGTTTGTGTATGATGTTTGAAACTGATGATCTGATATGAGATTGCAATTGATATGAAATAAAAACTATGATATGAGACAAAGATTGATTGAAAGATTTGAAGATATTAGGTCCTGAATGACCAAAGATAATGGAAACTATAAAAGTAATGAACCAATGATTGCAAAGAAGTGTCAAAATGCCTGATTCTGAACCTTATGATTGTGAAGAAGTGAGTGACCAATTCCAGACTCGATTGTCCTTAGAAGAATCACATAGGTATCACATCTGAACCCTTTAGTTATCGAAGAATCAAGGAAATAACATAATTGAACTGATAGTTGCAAAAACTGATACAATTTACAAGATTAAGAGAATACTAGATTGATATGGATCTCGATGAATCTGATATGCCCCAAGTGATGATTGATTTTCCCCAAGTGATGAGGACTTTTGATAAATCAGTAACTAGACGTGGTTGTTATCTTGATTACTGAGGAAAGATATGATATCAATAAAGATATGATTTCAAATTAGATTATAGACTTTGAATGATGTGCAATACCATGCCCCCTTCAGGATTAAAATTGAAATCTGACAAGAAAGTCAGTGTTGATAGTTTAGAAGCATGTTAATTGATTTGAAAAGTGGTTAAACACGTCTGGGAATGCATTTTGCATCGTTTAGAGGTCCAGACAACCAAGTTTGACTAGGTTTGACCATGAGTTGACCATGGTTGAAATTTCAATAGTTTGATGGAAGATAATTAGTTAAGTTGAAAAATAGATTTCTACTATGATTGAAGGTTGATTATGCAAGTAGTTAATAATATAAACAATCTCATATTTTGATTTTGATCCCAAAAAAGGATTCTACTTATTGTTTTGTTGGAGGAACCTTCGTGTGAGATTCAACTCTTGTTAGATTTGAAGAGGCGATTTGAAGAATCGTTTAAGCATTGAAGTTTGTTTAATCATTGTGAGATCATGCAAAGATGAAAAATGAAATGCAGAATGAAATGCAACCTAAGACCTAGGAGCTACTCACTAATCATATGTCAATTTGTTATCATCATTGAACTTTTACGTAACTGGATAAATCAATACAATGCCCACTAGCTATGAAACCATAGACATATGAATATTGATTTGTATGCACAAGAATCAATACAACACCCACTAGCTAGGCAACCATGGACATATGAATATTGATTTTGTTTTCGGAATGTCAGATTAGATATAAGCACCAAGGAACAAATGCCAGGATGACCTGAATATCATGTCCATTTTGATATAGCAATTTGTATAAGCATCAAAACATAAATGTCATGATGACCTGAATATGCCTTCCATACAAACACATCAAGCAGTCAAGAGATCATTCTAAATCCAATGTGAATTACCCATAGTGACCCTTTATTGTTCAGATCCTTAGGTAAGATCGCATTCACAATAGGAGAAAGAACTCACTCAAAAAGATAATAGTTAGATCAAACTTCCTTGAATTTTTTGGGTATCAATGGTTGAGGTATGCATGGCCATCCAATTCAAGATAGAGGCTCTTACAGTCAGACACTATTTCAATCTAGAATTTTCAAAGTTGTTAGATTTTCACATACAAGAAAAAGACAAAGAAAATATTATGCCCCCAGTCATCACTCTCTAAATCCTGTAAAGGACATCATCGAAGAGCTTGAAGGGACACAATATAAAAAAATCTCAATGCGAATTAGTAAGCATACAAGGAGATAAAAACATGTGAAGCATAGATTGTTTTCAGTTTGTTGTTGATTGCATTGTTTGTAGATGCAAAATCCTTTCTGGAGACAAGATAGATTGATTGACTAAGATGAAGCTTCAAAGGACTCTGACTGGATATGATACGTCTAAGATACATTGGAGGCCATAGGATATGACATTGATTGCCCCCAAGTTTGAACATGGATAGGATACAAATGCTTGAGCTAATTGGTGTACAAACTAACTTATTGAAAACAAACTGGGAGATATGTACAAACTAAAGCAAGACTAAAAGCTGGGAAAGACCAATATTGTGCTGATAGATGGAGCATTTTGAAACAAGTGGCACCCATTTGCTAGGTTTTCACCATCTTGGCAGAGATTCTATTTTTGCTACCAAGGCACCTATTTCCAGGTTTTCACCAAGGCACTTTTTCTTTTTCTCATTTTTTTTGTATTTTTCATTTTTTCAAATTTTTTGATATTTTCAATTTTTTTTTGTGAATCATCAAGGCACCTATTGCTAGGTTTTCACCAAGATGTTCATTTTTTCGGGACATTTTACCATAGACTGAATGCCTTAGGTGTAGAATTTCTTCAGATGGAGAACGTTGATTGGTTCTTAGAGTTGTTCTCCTTTAGTCATTGAGAGTTGATAGGCACTGGAGCCAAAAGTAGTAGTGATTACAAAGGGATCTAGCCAGTTGGTTTCAAACTTCCCCTTGCATTCTTGATGTGATTGATTTTGAGGATTTTCTCTCAAGACTAGATCACCAACCTGAAATTCTCTGTGTCTAACTTTCTTGTTGTAGCCTCTAGACATTCTCTTCTGATATACTCTGAGATGATCATACGCTACTTGTCTACACTCATCTAGTAGTTCAAGTTCTTGCAACCTAAGACACTTTGTAGTCATCATCAGTTACTAGACCATGCATTCTAATTCTTAGTGATGGGATTTCAACCTCAATAGGCAGTACCACTTTAGACCCATAAACTAAAGAAAAATGTGTAGCCCCAGTAGGTGTTCTGATACTTGTTATGTAGGCCCAGAGAGCTGGATTGATCATGAGATGCTAGTCTCTTCCTATTTTATTAACTATTTAGTGTAAGATTTTCAATAGATTCTTGTTAGAAGCTTCTACTTCTCCATTCCCTTGAGGATAGTAGATAGAAGACCAATGTTGTGTGATATTGAATTTGGCACATAAATCATCTAGGTCTTTGTTCTTGAATTGGCCACCATTATCTATGATTATGGAATGAGGTATCCCATATCTGCATATGATATAGTTCAATATGAACATAGATATTTGCTTTCCAGTTGCTTGTGTCAAAGGGACTGCTTCGACCCATTTTGTAAAATAATATATAGCTGTCATTATATGGGTATGTCCATTAGAAGAATGAGGATGAATCATTCCGATAAGATCAAATGCCCATTGATGGAAAGGCCATTGCATTATAAAGGGGATTAGATCTCTCCCTGGAGCATGAATTAAGTTGCCATGCACTTGGCATTTTTGACAATTCTTAGCAAATTTGATAGACTCTTTCTTCATTTCAGGCCAATAGTACCCAACCCTAATAAGTTTTCGAGCTAGTATTAAACCATTCAAGTGTGACCCACAAATACCATCATGGACTTCCTCTAATGCATGTTGAGACTCTTCCCATTCTAAACATCTAAGTAGTGTACCATCTAGACCTCATTTGTACAGATCGTGACCAATGATGACATATCGGGAGGCATTACAGATAAGGTATCTCTTTTCATGGTGGTTGAAAGTATCGGGGATAATTTGGTCTTGGAGATAGGAAAATAGGTTTTTGTATCTGGATGAATCATGACCTACAACAATGCAAATCATATGGGTTTCGGGGGAGTCATATGCAGGATAAGATAGTGCTTCCACCAAGAACTTGTAGTGTAGCTCATGTTTAGGCTACTGTAATAAAGTGGATAGCATTGCCATTGCATCGGCAACCTTGTTCTCCATTCTAGGAATTTTCTCAAATGTGATAGATATGAAATACTTCTTTAAATCATCTACCATTCTCTTGTAAGGAATGAGCTTTTCATCTTTAGTTTGGTACACATCATTGACTTGATGAATAACAAGTTGAGAGTCTCCATGAATGTGTAGCTTTATCACTCTCCACTCAATTGCTAGTTTCATACCATTCAAAAGGGCTTCATATTCTGTAATATTGTTTGTGTAAGGAAATTTTAATCTGAATGCTTTTGGAATTGAGTATCCTTGAGGATTTATGAACAATATGCCTACTCTGGATCCATTCTGTGTATAGGAGCCATCAAAGAATAATTTCCATTCTCTAGAAGAAAGATGCATGATAGAGGAATCTAGAAATTCCATTTGTAGTGGTGTGTCATCAATCATAGGTGTATCTACTAATTGATCAGCAATAACCTATGCTTTGATAGCTTTTCATTCCACATATTCAATGTCAAATTCACTTAAGAGCATGACCCATTTAGCTAATCTACCTGTGAGGGAAGCTTTACTTAGTAGGTACTTTAGTGGATCAATCTTGGCTACCAATTGAGTGGTATGAGCTAACATGTAGTGTCTCAGTTTCTGTGATGCAAAGATCACAGCTAGACAAGCTTTCTTGATCATTGAATAGTTCTTCTCCTATGCAACCAATGTTCTACTGATATAGTATATAGCTCTTTCCTTTTTGTTCTCATTGTGTTGTGCTAGCAATGCCCCCAGTGATGTATCTATTGCAGAGACATATAAGATCACTGGCTTCCCATAAATAGGAGGCATCAAGATAGGAGGATTTGATAATATTTCTTGATATGGTCAAAGTTTTTTTCACATTCTTCATTCCATGCAAAGGTCACACCTTTATGTAATGTTTTCGTAAAAGGTTGTGATATATCAGCAAGCTGTGATATAAATCTTCTGATAGATTGAACTCTTCTTTGCAAGGTCATCATTTGACTAATATTATTTGGAGGTTGCATTTCCATTATAGCCTTTACTTTAGCTGGATCAAATTCAATGCCCTTCTTTGAAACTATGTATCCTAAGAGCTTTCCAGAAGTGACACCAAAAGCACAGTTAGGATTTAGTTGGAGACTAAACTTTTCCATTCTATCTACGATCATGCTCAAGTCCTTTAGATGTTTAGTTTTGATCATAGATTTTGCTAATGTGTCATCAAAATAATCTTCCATGGTTCGATGCATCATGTCATGGAAAATAGATGTCATTTCTCTTTGATATGTAGCACCAGCATTTTTAAGCCCAAATGGCATGACATTCCAACAGAAGGTACCCCATGCACATGTGAAAGCAGTTTTCTCTTGATCCTCTAAAGCTATTTTTATTTGGTTATATCTAGATAAACCATCCATTAAGGAATACATATTAAAACCCGTAGTCATGTCCACTATCATATCAATGTTAGGTAGTGGAAAATCATCCTTAGGGCATGCTCTATTCACATCTCTAAAGTCTGTGCACACTCTAATTGAACCATCTGGTTTAGAAACAAGTACAATATTGCAGATCCACTTTGCATAGTCAATAACTCAGATGAATCCAACTTTTAGGAGCTTTTCTAATTCAGCTTTTACCAAGAGTGCAACATGAAGATGCATCTTTCTCAATTTTTTCTTGACAGGTTTTATATTAGGAGCTATAGATAAATGGTGCATGATAAGATTAGGATCCAACCCTGGCATATCTGAGTATTTCCGTGCAAAGTTGATCTTCTTCTCTATTGGGAATGTAGTAAATTTTTGCTTCTCTTCTTCTGATAATGATTGTACTACATGTACCAATTGTGGTTCCTCTGTTGTACCCAAATTGATGGATTGAGTGGGCTCAATTAGAACTGGAGATCAATCCTGTAAATGACTTGGAAGGACATCAAATATCTCATCCTTAGGTGCCTTAGAGAGGTTTTCACCTTTGGATACATCTTTTATTTTTACTTTTCTAGGTTCTGAGACTGCCACAAAGTGGTTTTCACCTTTAGAACTCTTTTCCTTTTCCTTTTTATTCTTATTTTTCTCACTAAGATACTTGATGTCTGACTCTATCATGCTAACGATCGGTTCACTAATGAAAGTCCTCATAGGCTCAACTACATTTAGGTAGCATGCAATGGAATAGTCATTCGGGAAGGTATAAATACCATGGCTCAAATTTGTGGAGGTTTGATAAATAAGTTCTGGATATTGGATAGTCAAAGTAGGGAAAGATTGGGAGATAGTGTTTATGGATATGGAACTATCATCATTGGTCCTAACTTGATGCTTGAGTTCAAAGGTGATATTACAAATTAAGACATTCAATTCATGAATAGGCTCAATGTCATTATGGGAGTCCAATTCTACCATAGGTGGATCATACTCGATAGGTTCATCATTTCGCTCTAGACTTACATTGGGATTAGGTGCGTATTGGTGAATAACATCAACATGTTTCTCTATAATAAGCTCATCTTCATCTAGTTCTAGAATGGCTCCCCATTCATAGTCATTTGATTCAGCTTTTGATTCAGGATCTCTAGGAAATCTTAGAACATGAGTAAAGTTAGGGTGAATACCCCAAGAGGGGTTACCCTCAGTTTCTGATTTGAATTCATACTCATGGGAATCAGTTTTAGAATAACTACCACCTTCTTCCTCTTGATTGTTTTCAAGATTATCTGGTTCTTGTGTTGCAACTATCTCTTGATTGATAGTAGGTTCTTGTGTTTCTACTACATTAATTCTTTTGATTGGATCATCTTTATCATTAAGAAGGTCTTTGATCTCCTTAGGCAATTTTTCATAGGGGATGAGTTCTGAGCTATTTGAATCACTATCTAATGGTTATGTTTCTTCTTTCTTAAGAAGAGGTTCTCCTAGTGTGATCTTCTCTATGACATGAGAAAAATTACCCTTGAGGTGATAGGGTTTCTTCTTAAAGCCTAGGCCAATAGTATTCTTATTTTCTCTACCAGTATGTGGGAGAGGTGTCACAAGACCTTTTCCTCTGACTCCTAGAGGTGCTTTACCTGAATATCCCATCTTAGCTATCAACTTATTTCCTGGACTGTATGACTTAGAAGGGATCTGTGGTGTTGTAGAGTCACTAGTTTGAACATTGTGGGATTCAGGTTCATCTTTGTATAGCCATGATAGCACAGCTTCATCCTCTTCAAACTCTTGCTTGGATACTTGTTTTGCCAAAAAATTATTTTTATATGCTTCAAGAGGCTCCTTAGGTTTGGGCTTAGATTGTTTCAAAGATTTTCCATAAGACTTAGGTGAGATAGGGAGAGATTTCAAAGATAAGACTGGCTCCATAGTATATTCTCCCATACTATTTTCTTTGATATTAACCTCATTTGCAAGATCTTCCATCTTAGATGTGGATGCTTCTGTGGTTGATTCAATGGAAGATTCTCTATTATTAGGCACAAGCTTATCGACACTTTCCTTCAATGTATTGCAAGTTGTATTCAGATCTGTGGGGATAGTAACCTCTACTCCATAAGGAAACTTCAAACATTGATGGTATGTAGAAGGAATAGCTTGCATTTCATGTATCCATGGTCTCCCTAGGAGGATGTTGTAAGCCAAAGGTAGATCAAGCACTTGACAGATGGTATCTTTGATAACTGGACCTGCTCTGATAGGTAAGACAATGGTGCCTTTAGAAGATCTTTCTTGTTCATCATAGGCTTTGATAGTTATTTTCTTTCTAGGATCAATAGCCAATTCTGAAAATCCCAATTGTGTGATCAAGCTATAAGAACAAATGTTTAGGCCAGCACCCCCATCTATCAACACACATTTGACTCTATAGTTCTAGATCAAGACCTCTATATGCAAAGGCTGATTATGTGGGTGACTCAAAGAGTTGTCATCTTCCTCTAAAAAGGAGATATATTGTGGAGATGTAAGATGTCCAACCATAGTCTGGAACCTATCTAAATCAAGGTCATTAGGAACATTGGAACCAAGAAAAGCTTTGTCTAGTATGGCTCTATGAGCTAGAGATATTCAAAGCAACTCAAACATGGAGATTTTGGCATTAGTGTGCTGGAGTTGTTGAACAATGCTATAAGATGTAGGCCTTGTATCTTTAGAATTGAAAGATTTGGAAGCAGCCTTCTGTTTAGAAGCAGATGAAAGATTGAAGGGCACCTTAGGGACATTTGATGAATCTAGGATTTGTCCTTTCAGATGTTCTTGGGCTTGTGATTGAGTAACTATGTTGGTGGATTGATTTTGTCTATCTCTTCTTACAATTGTGATGACATTGCAATGCTCTGAGAGACAGGGTTCAACCATATTGATGACAACATTATTTCCAAGGTAGGCATAGTTGACTTTTGCCCCCATATTAGGCTGAGAAGTTGAAACTCCTTGACCATGTTGTGGAAATGGTTTTGTAAATGCCATATGATCATTATTGCTCTTAGATTTGTCAACTATGATGTCTCCATTATCAATCAGATCTTCAATGGTGTGTTTCAACCGGAAGCAGTTATTCATTTTGTGACCTTTACCTCGATGGAAATCACATAATTCATTTTCTCTCCACCATTTTGGCTTAGGCTCAGAATCAGGTGGTCAGATTCTTGGCAAAGAGATGATGTTATCAGCTAGTAGGGTTTTCATAGCTGATTCTAAAGATTCTCCAAGAGGAGTGAACTTTCAATGTTTATCCCAAGATTTATATTCTGGCTTCTTTTGGAATGGTTTAGATGACTTTTTTTCTGAAGCTTTTATGGCTTGGGAACCAAGAGTCATATTGTAGGTTGGTGCCTTTGATGGGGCATGGATAGTATCAACAACACCATCTATGATGATGCCTTTGTTCTTGTTCCAATTTTTGTTCTTGTCTTTAGAACTGGATCCTGATTTGTACTTGTCTTTTTGAAGTGTGATTTCTCCTTTTTTCACAAGCACTTTTTGATTTTGATAGCACTATCCACCATCTTATCAAAAGATGTATGATATTGCATTTTTAGAGGATAATTGATTTCTAGAACAAAGTTATTGATGAAGATTTCCAGTTTTTCTATTTCTGAAATAGGTCTGGCATATAGAGAGAACTTCTTCCTCCATCTCTTGAGAAATGTTAGGAATGGTTCTCCTGGATATTGCTTGAGATTACAGATATCAATCATGGTGACTAGATGTTGAATATTGTAGGAGTATTGCTGATAAAACAATTTGATCAACTCCTCAAAAGTTTTGATAGTAGAAGGCAATCTAGAGAACCAGTGGATGGCTACTCCGCCTAGAGATCTAGGAAAGAGGCACATCAGATAGGTCAGTTGATGCATGAACTCCATGGATTGTGTACAAAATTCTCTGACATGATCTTGAGGATCTGAGTGTCCATCATACTTATCATACTTTGGCATCTCCACTCTTTTTGAAAATGGTGGCATATACAAGTCTTTGTCAAAAGGAAATGGGCATAGAGCTTCCATGGAGAACTCCTTGGGTTCCTTTTCTTTCTCAAGGCTGTTAAGTTTGACTTGTAAAGCATGTATCTGTTTCATCATAGCTATTATCAGAGTTTCTTCCTCATGTGTGATGATAGATTTGACATTAAAATTAGGAGGAAGCTTAGCTCCTTGATGAGCCAATTGTAAAAAGTATGCTTCTCTGTCTTCTTTCAAGAAATGCTTCATCATTCGTTTGAAGTTATCATCATTTTGATATTGAGCAATTCCTTCAGGTGTGGGTTCTTGATCTGCACCATGTTGAGATTGAGCTCCTTGAGAGCTAAAGCTTGTCCCTACTTAAGACATGGTAGGAGTTTGTGGACTCCCTAGAATAGATTGATGTGGCTTTGTTGGGTACCTCCGTGGGTTGATGGAGGAGGAATGTAACTAGTTTTTAATCAAAAGTTACCAATACTGTTGTACTCATAAAGAAAAAAAATGACGAGTTGCTCAAGAGTTGGACCCCTAGTAGTGGTTATAGGTAAGGTTTGGGATGCTTCTCTAGATTTCTTGTGTGAGGAAGCTCTGGTTTCCACCATCAACTTTGAGTAAAATAAAGAATAAGATCCAGATGACTAAAGAATGAATTGAATCAAGATGATCAAATGATGCAACCTTGTCAAGGTTTGATTGATTTGAAGATTCAATTAGATGTGGATGAAGGATAATGTGCCCTGGATGTATGGGTAGATTGCCCAAAAGATAGTGGACACGAGTTCACAACACTTAGTCTATTTTTGAAGATTTGATAGAAGATTGATAGTTATGACAAGGTTTTGACACAAGATGATAAAGACTTAAATCGATTAAATAGAAGGCTAAATCAGATTCAAAAGACCACTTTTTGAAAATGATAGGATTCTCAATAGCTACTACTCTATTCTTGACACAGTGATTTGTTCGACAGATTCTGGAAATAGGCTGAAAAAGCTAAATATCTGGCAATTCTGACAATTTTATGACAACTTTAAAAATTTCCCAAACGACACTCTGCAGACTCATATGATAGTGGGTATACTATGAAATGATAGTTGAAAAACTCGTACGAGAGTTGAAAAACTCACACGACAATGGGTATTCTATGAAACGACAGTTGAAAGGATCATACGACAGTTGATAGCAAGATTTGACTTTTTGAATTTGACTAGTAGAAAGACTCGTACAACACTGGGTTCTCTATCATATGACAGATGGGCAGTAATGAAATGACACTTGATAGAAACTCATATGAATTTCTGACCTCTTGAGATGACTTTTGACTCCAGAAAAGAATTTTACTTTAGATTTTGCAAATTTTGAGTTTTCAGATTCAGATTGTTTGCAAATTGTACTGTCTAGATTTGAGGATTGTAACAGATTTGTTTGTTTTCAGTAACCAGATAGATAAAAAGGCACATAAAATAGCAAGCAAGTGATTTCAAGCATGTCTAAAAACAATGAACAAGGGCAAAAGCAACCTTGTGCATGAGCAATCAAGTGACTTATTCATTCTAATCCTCATAAGTGCTAATTGTGTATGTTGCAAAGTTTTGCAATGACACACATATACCCTAGAAAATAAAAATTTGGCCTCGCTAGGGTTTTTAGTAATGGTTTGACTTTGCAACTTTTATGATCCAAAGGGGTGAACTCCAATCTTGATGCACTAGGGTTTTGACATAGTCTGAGAATTTAATCAATCAGGAGCTGCTAGGGAGATCTGACAACCCAACAATGAACCACACCTATGAAGATTTCTTCCACAAAGATATTTATATAGTGGTTGTTACTACCACATCTGAAATGGCTATTACCATTTGAGGTTCCATCAATGTAGTTTGCCCTGTGAAGGGATCATCTGCTATGGTTAACCCTCTCTAAAGGTGACTCACAGTATGATACCACAAGGGGACTTGGCTCTAGATCCAAGGTTTTGACACCTCTTCACTTTTAACCCAAACAAAGCAAGCAGATTAACTTGACATGCTAACACAAATTTTGTTTCACCAAGGTCTTTGATGTCAACCCCACATGATCTATCAACCACTCCGGAGAAAAAATGTATCGATCAATAAGAGAAGATGCACTAACCGAGTAGAATGTGAAACACACTAAGTATCCTCCCTACCTACAAGGATTCTATTGTCAAGAAGGATTTCACTAGAAATCCAATCTCGCAAGAATCACAAATAATGTTCATAGGGCCTAATTACTATGTGAGCACAAATATATTTTTGAAAGTAAATCTACCAAAAGTACCCAAAAGCAGAAACACAAACACTTAACACTTAAAGAGAATATGAGGTGAGTCCATAAGGTGGAACAATTAACCCCTCACACAAGCTAAAAATGAGTCCACAACTTAGAAAACAAGTGAGTTTCTAAAAAACACAAAAGGGTTTCCTGGTGGAACAATTAACGCTTCTATCCTCTGGACCCCTCCCCTTTATGGTGCTGAGATTGCAACCACGGGGTGGAACAAGGGGCCGGTGGATTAGCAAGTCCAATAACCCAAGATAGCAATCTAGATCAATCACAAGTATCTAAGATTTCTTAAATGAATAGCTAAGCTGTCACAACCTAGTATCAATTATACAAGTGTGTAAAACAAAAGCATGAAAAGAAGCACTCAAACTAGACACACGAGAGATTTATTTTAAGTCCAAATCAAAATATTATTAGAACAAGTAGAATACCTAAGATCCTCGTGATGTGCTTAGTAGATATTTACTTTATTTTTTATCTTTGTTAAGCAATTCCACGCAAGCAAGCAACAAACTCTCCGATAAGAAAACAAGCAAACAAGCAAACAAGATATGCAACATATCTTCAACTTATGAAAACCCTAGGGTTATCTCTAAAAATCAATTATTATCAGCAATAATAACCATCAATTAACCCAAATGACAACTCATATCATTCATTGAACCATGTAAAAAAATAAGTGCATACCCATCACAATTTTTTTTTTTTTTGCTGCATTTGACCTTGTCAACAAGATCTAATTTTTTTGATATGATTTGGGCCACAAAAATAGAAATTTAGAACAAAGACACCTACTAAAAAATAGAGAGCTTTCCAAAAATGTAGAAATTTTAGAAAAATCTCTTCTTTTGTGCCCTAAAGATCCATTTTACCAAAATAGACTATTTAAGCTATTATATTGTGTCCAAATTTAAAATAAAAAGAATGGACACCCTGTATAATTTAAAGATCTTTCCAAAAATATAAAAAGTTCCAAAAAATATGCTAATTTGCGTCAGATATTGATTTTTTCCATAATTTCAAGAAAAAATTATTAAAAATTCAAAACATCTCAGAAAATTTTTAATTTTTTATTGTAGCTTCCTTGATATGTTTGTAACCTATTAAAAAAATTTTAAAGAAAAAATCTTAGCCTTTTGAGAGATAAAATTAAATCATCGAAACTTTAGGGCTTTAGCTCCAAAAAAAAAATCAAAACCAGCATGTAATGGTGGGTTGCCCCACGGTGGGTGCCAAAAATGTGTGTGTGAATTTAGTACCTGATCTGTAGACACAATACTTCAGTAAAACATTAGAGGTTAGCAAAAATGAAATCATGCAATGAATTGAAAGCTAAAATAACGAAGTGATTTACTGCCTTCTAATAGGTGCGAGTATGATGTTCTCAGATTGTATCGAGATCAGTGACCTTGACGACACCTAAATGAAAGATTTGAATGCAAAAATGATATGAAATATGAATACAATTAATCTATTTTTTTGGATTTTAGATGCAATAATATGAAAAATGATATGAAATCTATGATATGTAAAAACTGATATGCTATGATATGCTAAATGATCTAACAAATAAAAACTAATATGATATGAAAAAACTATGCAATATTGATCTCACAAAGCTTGGATTCACAAAGATGGTTCTTCAGTCTCCAATTCAGCAATGGGATTATGCAATTCTTGTGGATTTGAGAGATGATTTGTGAAGAGCTAAAGCCTTGATTCTATAGAAATCTAGGGCTTTGGACGTGCATGGATAAAAAGCCATAAATCACTCAAATAACTCAACTTGATTTTTGAGTTATCTAAAAATAAAGATAATTTAATTCACAAAAACATGCAAATCATGCAAAAATAGTTTTTTAACTCAAATTAGAAGTTTAGATCAACTTTAAAACTCAAAAATGACATTGAGTTCCAAAAAGTCAATAACTTGCATTGATTTTCTGATTTGGAGTTTAACTGCTCTTTGATTGTGCACATGGATAATTATGAATTAATAAATAAATAAAATAATTTATTCTCAACTTAACTGATTTTGAAAAATAAAACAATTGATTTATGGGTTAATCAATTATTTTTCAAACTTTTATTCAAAATTACAATATTAAAAATTGACAAAAATGATTTAATTAATTAAATAAAATATTTAATCAATTATTTGTAAGATTGTGGATTTATTGTCAAAATTAAATATCATAATTAGGAATAATGGAATTAAATTCAATTAAATAATTAAGTGGCCAAATTAAATCTAATTAATTAAATATTGAGAATATTCAATTAATCAAACTTTAGGATTAAATAATTAAGTGGCCAAATAATTATAAAATTAAAGATAATTAAGATAATTAGAAATATTACTAAGAATTTTCCCCAATGTAGAATTTAGGATAATCAATTAGGATTTGATGATGTGCAGATGTGCCTTTGGGTAGGACTTTGATGTTGATTTCATTCGATGTGTCGATATAGAGGTTAATGAACCTATAGCCCATTTTTGGGGTATTACAAGTTGCAAAAGGAGTAAGTCAGAATACTGGATTATATACACCGATTGTTGTTCCTGAGAAACCTTGGATTGACATCAGTATGGACTTTTTTCTTGGCTTACCGAAGATAGTAAGAGGTAATGATTCTATATTTGTTGTTGTGGATAGATTTTTAAAAATGGCACATTTTATACCTTGTAGAAAGACATCAGATGCAGTACATGTAGCAAATATTTTCTTTAAGGAAATTGTCAGATTGCATGGATTACCTAGGACTATTATCTCTGACCGAGATAGTAAATTTCTCAGATACTTTTGCGAAAACCTTCTGAAAAAATTTGTCACTGAGTTGAAATGTAGTTCTACATTTCAGCCACAAACCGATGGACAGACTGAAATTGTGAACAAAAGTTTGGGAAATCTTGTAAGATGTTTGGTTGGAGACACACCGAGTAATTGGGATTCTTTGTTGGCACAAGAAGAGTTTGCATATAATAATTCAATGAATTGGAGTATTGGAAAGACACTATTTGAGATTGTGAATGGCATACAATTGAGAGCAATATCTGATTTGAGAGACATTGCTAATGAAAATAAGAAAAGTGCTGAAGGAGTAAAGCTTTTTGAATACATGAAGACATTTCATGAAGATGTGAAGCTGAAGCTGGAAGATAGTAATCAGAAATACAAAGACAGAGATGATAGATCAAGAAGACATAAGACATTTGGTGTTGGTGATGAAGTGATGGTTCATTTGAAGAAAGGTTGATTTCCTATTGGAACATGTGGAAAGATGAAGATGAAGAAGTCTGGACCTTGCAAGATTCTGAAAAAATTTGGTAGTGGAAATGCATATGAAATTGAGTTACCTGATGACATGGAAATATCACCAATTTTCAATATTGTTGATTTGTATGAGTATCATGAACCTGATGAAGAAGTGATAGTATCGACAAAATATCCTAAGAAGTAGAATAATGAAGTTGAATAGATTTTGAAGGAAAGAATTGGCAAAAGTACAAGATGAAAATAGTATATGGAATATCTGGTTAAGTGGAAGAATATACCGATGGAAGATAGTTCATGGATTTCATAGTCTGAGTTGGATGTAGCTTGGACCAGACCTACCAAATGATTCAGAGAATCATTTTAAAATAACCCCAGGTGTTTGAAGCAGGAGCGTCTCAGGTTCTTGGCAATATTGTGTCACCAAAAATAATTTGTATTTTTGTCTATGTTGCTTGGTTTCTACTTTAACCGAGTTGGTCGGTAGTTGGTCAGTTTCCTTTTGCTTAGCGAGGGTGGTTGGTTATCTCTTGGGTGGTCGGTTATTTTAGTGGTGCTCAGCATTGTCTATCTACTACTCGGTTATCTTGCTTATCGACAGCTTCAGTTTTGTTTCCTATTGTGGATGACTTGTGCATTTATATTGGATCATGGAATTAATGTTGAAATCCATCATTGGGAAGCATGTGGTCCCAAATTTGACCGTTACTTCCATTAATTGTGGATCTGAAGACCGACTCAGCTCAGTAGCTTCTTGTATAAATGTAGATGTTAGGTGGTAGTTTAGGGAGTCAGTTTTGATAGATGATAGTGTTAGAAATAGGAAATACTGAGAGGGGGGGGGGTGAATCAGTATTTCACAAACTTTTTCTTTTACCCACTTATGGATATAACAGATTACTTTAGTGCATACAAAGATTATCAAGCTGATTAACAAACATAGCAGTAAATAGAAAGAACTCATAACACATCATATGTTCTCGAGGAAACCCTGGCCAAGGGAAAACCCTAGTGGGGATGATACTCACAAAGATCACTAATCAAAAGTATCTTGTTAGGGATATTGGACCCTGTTAGGAGCCAATTTACAATATATAGTAGATCTATCCTGGTTAAAGGACTTTATCGCTTGTCAGAAGCCTTAACCCTGTTAGGAGTTAGATTACAAAACTTGATCACTAGCTGAGCTCACTGCCCAAACAGGTAATACAAAATTTTTCTGACTATAGTATGGTACTACTTACAACTTCACATCAATAGCCTTTGCTACTATCACAATATATAACTATCACAAGTTATCCTTTTCTTTCTTTTTACACATCACACATATTTTCATTACATTTCAAGTATGCCTAATATATGAGTTATTAGAGCTAATAAATTTATATGGTCAACTTCCAAAATATTTATCCAAGATTAAACATCTAGGATGTCATCCCTTCATAATGTTAAGTCATTATTTTGACAAGCAAAAATAATCCCTTAACTCTTTCGCTAATACTGTCTCCAAAACTGTTCTATCTGCAAAAATTGTCTTCGGTAAATTTCAAATAACTTCATCTGTACTACTCTAAACATTATGTGCACTGAGATGGGGTATCCTCATACTCTGTAGAAGCTTTAGTTAATTTCACAAACAATAATATTGCTCCAGTGGATGTTGCCAACTAAATCTTCATCGGGTGCTCTGTTAGGATCATTGTATCCATACTTAGACAATTTCTTCCTTCAACTTGTCATACTTGCATTCCAGATTCTATTCTCTCAATAGAGATCATATGTTTCTATAATGACAACATCTATGCATCCAAATTAGCCAAATTGCCAAAAATTTCCCCCTTTGTCATTGGTGGCAACATATGGGAAAATTGGCTAAGTGTGCAAACAAAACTTCAAAGCATTTACACAAAATTGTGGCCAAACGTTATACAAAACATATACAATATTGTACTCCATAGAATAGCTCCCCCTATGAGTATCCTTCCTTAACATATTATCAATTTTCTTCTATCTCTCCCCCTTTGACAATAATGACAAAGATAGGGTGTACAAAAAATTTTAAAAAAACTTGATACCTTGTTATCAGCTATTGCAAAGCCAGTAGGCTTGCAACACAATCACCAAACTCTGACTTCCATGATTCAAAATCTTTCTCCCATATCTTTGTGATGGATTCAGCAAAATTGAGTAGAGTACTCAATCTGTATGCTGTTGTCTGACAAGCTTGCAGGGAATTAAAGCTAAACTTCTGAAAAGATGTCTTTGCTGAAAGACATTGCTCAATTTGGTCTTCAAGAATTGAGGTCTTGATTGAGATATGCTCTCTCAAGATGTTAATCCTGATCATCTTTCTATTCTTCTCCTCTGCTAACATTTTGATTTCATCATTTAACTTCCTTATGTTCTTCTCTATAGAACTTATCTTTACATTTGGGCTTGACAAGGTGTTTGTTTCAGCTGTAATTGCATCTATCTTCTCTCTGATCTTCTTATCTTCTTCAGCTGTTAGGATTTCTGATTTTGTGCATTGTATATACAAACTCTTTCCAGTCTCAAAATGTTTCCTCAAATTCTTTATGCATACATCCAAATTACCAATATCATTTTGATTATTTACACTTAAATTTTGTTGCATTTCTACTTCAAAGTCTTCCTGAACTTTTATTCTAGAAATATCCTTTAAGTTAGAAAATTCAGAGTCAAAAGAGTTTATTACTATTTTAACTTTCTCAAGTGGATCTGATTCAAATACCTTAGTGCTGATCAAACTCTCAAGTTTCTCTATCAAAACTCTAACTTTGCCTTCAAGGTCCTTCACCTTCTTATTCTTTCTAATAATTTTATTAAGAGATGTGATGAACTCAAGTTGATCATCATCTTCAACCTCTTTTCCAAGGTCTTCAAAAATTGAACCAATTTGTCTCTTCTTACTGTCAGGTGCACTAGGGGTAGTGACCTTTGTCAAAATTTGTTTACCTTTAACTTTCTTCTCTATTGGAACTGATTCTGATATAGCTGGTGCTTCCACTACCTCTGTATCCTTTTCTAATTTTGTAATCTTCTCTTCCTCTTCTAAAGTCAAATTGTCAACAATGTTTCCTAGATCATGAAATACTACATCATCTGACTCTAATGTCACTTTGGTTCCTTCAATCTCCATTGATTCTTTGCCAATATTGATATGTGAAGAAGATGGGACTTCTTCAATACCAACTTCCTCTACATGCAGTTCCTCTGATTGCTTCTACTAAGGATTTGATTCAACATGATTTTCTGCAACTATATCTGCAAGAACTTGCATTACTGCTTGCTTAGTCTCTTTCTGTACTTCCTCCTTTTTGCCTCCCATTATAAGAATTTTTCTTCTCTTATTCCTCAATAAAGTTCCAAGAGACTTCAAGAATCTCTTCAAATGATCTTCATCCTTAACTTCACAAAACTATCTGATTACATGTTCTCTCATCTTTATGTCCTCTTCTTGTGCTCTCTATTTTCTATTCACAAGTTTGTTATACAAATCTTCTGGGATCTTACCATGAATAGTGCTAAGTTTCTTATCTGTCACAATCATGTGTGTAATCATTGCATTTTCAAAATTCAGTCTATCAAATGATCCATATAAATCATAGAATTTATTTAACTTAGTGAAGTCTCCATGCTTCAATATATCTTCATTAACTCTTTCAATTCTTGGTTTCCAATTTTTCTTCTTGATTAAAACTTCATTATCATCTTTAATTTCTGCTACATTTCTAGGTACAGGTGGTACAATCACTTTCTGTCTCTTGCCGGGTCCTGTTGCACTCACTTTTACCCTTTTGCTAGGAATAGGAGAAAAAGATTTATCTCCTTCATCTTTTTCAGGTACTTCAAATTTTACCTTTAGTACAATAAGATGAACAGGGTCTGCACTAGATGCCTCAGGTGAAATTACAAGATTTTCACTTTGCTTCAAGGCTTCTACAGTCTTCGTAGCTATGTCAAACTCATGACTTGACATACCTGATTCTTTTAGTATTTTCTTCATAGTAGATTCAAATCTCCTACTAGATTGCTTCTTTTCTCTCAAACTTATTGCACAGTTGAAATTCTCTTCATAGGTTCCAAACCTATTTGCATGACCATCCAACTCACACTTTAAAAGTATGTTCACATATCCTACTATTTTTGCTTCAGATATTTTATAGCCAAGAGGGTCTATGAATTCCATTCTAGGCTCAACTGCTTCAATGTAGGTGAAATCAATGTCTACCATAAAACAAATGTGATCTTTATGCTTTTCAACTAAGGATTGAGGAATCCTTGATGTGTTCTTAACATTATTCTGAAAAGTCTTCAATACAAGCTTCACACTGTCATTGACTTTATCAATTAGGTGCTTCATGTAGACTGAGTTTATTCTTTCCATTGTGTTCACATTGTCACTCCAATCAACTATGTAAGGAAATCTTCTCAAAATGTGGAAAAACATATAGGTTATTAGAGATGAAAACCTAAATTGTGTGTACTTAGCCTTATTAATCTTTTCTAAGTTCTCAAATAACTGAATTTTCAAAATTTCACATAGGTCTACTTGTTTCTTCTCAATACACATAAGATAAGCTACATGAACCATTCTTGCTACCATGTCATCTTCCCTTGAACTACCATAGAATTTTGTTGTTAGGATCTTGCAAAGGTACCTAACATCATCTTGCTTAATCTTACTTATCACAATTCCTCTACCTTTATAACTAGATCCAGTGTTGTCTAAAACAATCTTTCTCATGCTCTTTTCATTTAGTGGAATCTTTCCAACTTTTGATAGTCTAGTAACATCATGAATTAGGTCAGTATTTATATCAATAACTCTATCCTCCATCTAGAATTTCCCATTGTGGATTCTACTTAAAATGATCTTGGTACATTCCTCATCATTAAATTCATACTTCATGGAATAATAGATAATTTCATTGTTCTCTAGGTGCCTATAAGATGGTTTAACTGACATGTCTTGATTATACAATTTCATGTAATCATCACTAAAATCTGCATCTCCCAAAGTTTCAAACTTGCAACCTAAATATCCTTTAACATTATGAATGTGTAATACTCCATCTGGTACTGATGATAGTGCTAGTTTGTCATCAATTTCAGCTGGTTCTACTAGTTCTTTCTTAATCTTAGGTCTATTCTTATCCTTAACATTATGAACCATAGAAATATCCATCTTATCAACTGATTAAACATCAAAAAATACCTCAACTTTGCAAATCTAGGGTTTCGATATGATCGACGCTGCAAACTACTTCCAAACTTTTTCAAATCATCCTCAATTCACTTTTTCTTCTTTCAAATCTCTTTTTCAATTGCTTTGTAATCATGATAACTTCAATTTTGACCTTATAACACTTCACATTAACTCAATCTGACATCACATTCATTCATTTTGCCGCTAAAACCTCAAAAAGCTGATTCTGCAAACCTGCAACCATAAAACTTTTTGCAACCTCGCAAAACATGATTTTTTATTTTGCGCACTTAACCATAGCATTAGTACAACATAAAAAACTTATATCTAACTACACAAAACTTAACTCATTCAAATTCCTAATCTACACTAATCCTAAGTCCTAAACTACAGTAACTTACATAATTTAAGTACTTAAAGAAGGGTCAGGTAAAGATTCATCCTTACCATCAGTTACATTACCTTCCTGACTACTTTTAGTGCTGAATATACCTCCTTGATCTATGCCTTTATCAAATTTTACTTCATCTTTATTGCTACAACAACCTTTCTCTTTGTTTCCTTCATTTTCATTCCTTCTTGCATTGTTCCTAGGGTTAGGGTTATGATGATAACCACCATTGTTCATTCTGCAAACTCTTGCTGAGTGTCCAATCTTGTTGCATATTTGACAAATGATTCCATTGTTTCCAAATCTCTATCCTTGCTGGTTAATCTATGACTTGCAATTTCTAGCAATATGTCCTACTTTGTTGCATCTAAAACATACTACCACTTTTCTTTGATTCATTTCTTCAATAGATTTCTTATCTGCATTGTTAGTATTCCCAATCATTCTACCATAATTATTCAAAATTACTTTAGATTTTCTACATTTGTTAGATCTATGTCCAAAACTATGACAATTATAACAATGTCCATTAAGAGGTTTAAATTGCTTACCTGTGCAATCTCTCTTCATGTGCCCAATAGTATTACAAGCAAAACATCTACCTTTGAATTCTCTTTGCATACCTTTAGATGATTCTTCCTATTTTGATTCTTCTTGCTTTGATTCTTCTTTCTCTTTAGGTGGTTCTTCTTTAGATGGATCTACTAATGTGTTCTCATCTACCTCCACACTTTTAGATGTCTTCAGATCTGGCTTCTTACTTTCATGGTTTGTTCTAAACATACTAAATCCAAATCCAGTCCTATCAAAGAATGATTCTTCAAAAGAAATTTTTTTTTCAGTCTTATCACTATTTGAATATAGCCTTTCAAGTTGTTGTTTAGATTGAGTTAATTCACCTTTCATAATTTTATTATACTTCTCAAGTTCCACATACTACACTTTTACTTTTTCAGATTCAGATGTTTCCTTTTCAAGTCTTGATCTCAGATCTTCATTCTCAATTTTCAATTTTTCATTATCAAATCTCAAATTTCCATCTTTCTGATGAAGGGTGCTCCCTTTAATACCACAAACACATAACAGACATAGAGAAACAACAACAATAATATGCAAGAACAGAAAATTGGCTTCTTATTATCTCCACAAATGTGGAATTACAAATTTTCAGAATTAAAACATGCAAAGCCACATGGGCATTCCCTTACAATATTCTGTAGGACAAAGCCTCGAACTATTACTCAGATCTACTACCCAGAACTATTCTGAACTACCTAAGACAATAATACAGCCTTCCTTATATAGGTAATTTTCCACCGCCTGGGAAGGTTCCAGAAATTTAGCCCATAGGGCCGACCAAACTTAGAATTATTTTATTTTTCAATTTATTACATCAAAGTCGGCTCAAAATAAATTTTGAAACCCGAACAGAAATTTTGAAGAAAAATCATTTTCTGCCATTTCAGGTGACCCAACTTCTGAAGACCATAAGTCATCACCAGTTGACCCGATTGACTATTGTAACCCCATTTCAGAAAGGGCGCGAGGAGCTCTACAACGCCTGAATCAAGCAAGCTTCATTCAGCCCAAAATTCGACCTCATCCGGGGCCTCTAAAGTCTTCAAAACTGAGTTCAAAGTTTCTGCACCCTGTTTCCAAAACCAAAAATTTTCAATATCTTCAAAACCAGACTTGATCTAGCCATGAAACTTTACTGGCAGGCTGATATGACAGAGATGAACCTCCACATGTGAAATCAGAACATTCCGAGATCGTATGACCAACTTACTAAAAATAGAAAGTTTCTAGAAATAGCAGCTCTGCATAAGATAGCCCTTATTGAAAAGCAAAAACAAATATTTTTGGGTGATGCAAGATTGCTCTTACACCCAGGATGCTTCTGCATCAGACACCCAGGGTAATTTGAGAAGTGACCCTGTCACGACTCAGGTGTGCAGAGGAAAACCAAGACGGTTAACCTCCACCCTTGTTAGCCATGATGAATCTTCAATAGGTCATCCTTTCCACTTGACCAGATATTCTTCATATGTCCTGTTCCTTGTGCTTCTGCCAACACGACTGTCCAGTATATCTTCAATCTCCTTAGTGTCTAAACTAGTTGTTGGAATACTCCACTGTGCTGCTGTGATCTCATCTTCAACACCTCCTTCATGATACTCTGTCAAATCTGAAATGTTAAACACTGGTGAAATATTTAGCTCAGTAGGCAATTCTACCTCATATGCATTTTCTGAATCATGTTTCTTCAGTATCTTGCATGGTCCAAACTTCTTCATTTTCAGCTTGTTATATGTACCAACTGGAAACCGCTCCTTCCGCAAATGAACCATGACTTCATCACCAACTTGAAATTCCTTATACCTCATTTTCTCATCTGCCTTAGCCTTATACTGTGCGTTCATCTTGGTAATATGCTTCCTCACCTCCCCATGGATGTTCTTCAAGTGTTCTGCAAAATCCTCAGCTTCAGCACTACTTATTTCTCCTTTATCTATCTTCCTCAATTCAGATGCATTTCTTGGACTACTTCCATATACAATCTGGAATGGTGATTTACCAGTGCTTCTGTTGATAGAATTATTGTATGCAAATTCTGCCTGTGGTAAAATCAAATCCCATCCCGTTGGCTTATCTCCAACCAAACATCTCAGCAAATTTCTCAAACTCCTATTCACCACCTCTGTCTGTCCATCAGTCTGTGGATGATGTGATGAACTGAACTTCAAATCTGTCTTCAACTTCTTCCACAATGTACGCAAAAAATATCCAACAAACTTAGTGTCCCGATCTGAAACTATGGTCTTTGGCAAACCATGAAGTCTCACTACTTCTCTGAAAAATAATTCTGCTACATGAACAACATCATTAGTCTTCTTTTAGGGAATGAAATGTGCCATCTTTGAAAATCTGTCAACCACCACAAAAATTGAATCATGTCCCCGCTGAGTCCTCGGTAAACCAAGAACAAAGTCCATGCTGATATCCTCCCAAGGCTTCTCTGGTACAGGTAATGGCTGATACAATCCTGTATTCTGCTTCACTCCTTTCGCCATCTGACATACTCTGCAATGCTGTACAAACTTCTTCACATCTTGCTGCAACTGTGGCCAATAATAATTCTCACTAACCAAACCAAGGGTTTTATCACGACCAAAATGTCCAGCCAATCCTCCACTATGCTTCTCCTTGATGAGATTCTCCCTCATAGAACTTCGTGGAATGCACAACTGACTCCCTCTGAATAGCATATCATCTTAGATGATAAAATCCCGCCATTTCGTCCTGTCTAGAGTAACAGGTTCTTTACAAGCTTTGCAAGCTTCACCAAAATCAAGATCCTCTAGATACAAATTCTTGAGTTCCTTGAACCCAACCACTTCAATCTGCATTTCTGTCAGCAATAGTTGCCTTCTGCTAAGAGCATCTGCAACCCTATTAGACTTTCCACTCTTGTGTTTCAAAACAAATGTATAACTCTGCAAAAACTCAACCCATTTCAAATGCCTCTGATTCAACTTTTCTTTACTATTCAAATATTACAAAGCTTGATGATCAGTATACAAAAAAACTCTTTAGGAAGCAGATAATGTCTCCACTTCTTTAATGCCTGAACTATAGCATAAAATTCCTGATTATAAACAGAATATTTCCTCTTGGCATCATTTAACTTCTCACTGAAATAAGCAACAAGTTTACCTTCTTGGCTCATAACAGCTCCTATTGCAGTACCACTAGCATCACAATCTACTTGAAACACCTTATTAAAATCTGGAAGTGCTAAAACAGGTTGTTCTGTAACTTTTTGTTTCAACAATTGAAAACTCTTTTCTGCCTCATTAGTCCACTTAAACTCTTTTCTATCCCCTCTCATTGTTTCAGTCAAGGGTCCACATATACTGCTAAAATTTCTGATAAACTTTCTGTAAAAGCTAGCTAGACCATGAAAAGATCTTACCTCAGTAGCACTCCTTGGAGTAGGCCATTCAAGGATAGCCTATACCTTCTCTGGTTCTATTTTTAGACCTTCTGCTGAAACTACAAATCCCAAATACACTAACTCTTTCTTCACAAAACTGCATTTCTTCAAATTAATCAACAATTTCTCTTCTCTCAACTTCTCAAATACCATACGAATATGCTTCATATGCTCATCCAATGTCTTACTAAAGATCAAAATATCATCTAGGTAAACAATGACAAACTTACCCAGAAATTCTTTCAGAACCTCGTTCATGAGCCGCATGAAAGTGCTCGGTGCATTGGTTAGCCCAAAAGGCATGACTAACCACTCATACAGTCCTTCCTTTGTCTTGAAGGCAATCTTCCATTCATCTCCTTCTCTGACCCGAATCTGATGATGTCCACTTTTCAGATCTATCTTTGAGAAATACATAGCTCCACTCAAACAGTCCATAATATCATCCATTCATGGCAATGGAAACCTGTACTTGATTGTGATCTTGTTTATTACCCTAGAATCTGTACACATCCTCCATTCTCCATTCTTCTTTGGTGCTAATACTGCTGGTACAGCACAGGGACTCAGACTCTCACGGATCAATCTTTTCTGTAACAGTTCATGTACTTGTCTGTTCAACTCCTCACTTTCTGCAGGTGTCATTCTGTGTGCTGCCTTATTTGACAAACTCGCTCTTGGGATCAAGTCCATTTGATGACTGATCTTCCTGACTGGTGGTAATCCATCAGGCATGTTATCGGATACAATATCCTGAAACTCATTCAACAAATCTGCAACTTCTACAGGAACATCTTCTACTTCCTCTTTACCAACTTTTGGAATTAGAGAAAAACATACATGCTCATGACTCATACCATCTAGGAAATTTTTTCCATCAACAAAAGTTATCCTTGCATTACCACATACCTTTTCTTCAGTCTCCTTCAATGGTTTTAGCTTATGTCACACTCCATCCTTTGTCATGGAATAGGTATTCGCACGACCATCATGTACAGCACATCTGTCAAACTGCCATGGTCTACCCAACAACATATGACATGCATCCATAGATATGACATCACACAGTACCTCATCTTGGTATCCACCAATCTTGAACTTCACCATGCATTGTTCATTGACCATGACCTTATGGTCATCCTGTACCCAGGCAATCCGATATGGATGTGGGTGTTTCTGTCTCTTGAGCTTCAACTTTGTCACCATCTCTTCTGACACCAAATTGTCAGTGCTTCCACTATCGATGATCACATCACAACATTTACCTTCACACTTGCACCTGGTGCGAAACAAGCTCCTCCTTTGCGTAGGTTCATTCTCACCACTCAATAGGACTCTTCTGTTAATCAGCGTTTCTCCTCTTTCAGCATCTTCAGAATTTGATGATCTGGCATCTTCATCCACATGTGCAACTCTGGCCTGGCCTTCATTTCTCCTGTCTATTCTACCTTGGCGCTGAGGACATTCAAATGCCCTATGACCTTCTTCTCCATAGTGAAAACATGTTCCACGGAAGCCACCTCTTCCAGATCTTTGTCCTCTTCCCCTTCCTCTTTGATCTCTATTATTCTGATCCTGGAAGTGATTAGAATTATTTTCTCTCTGATTCTGACTGCTACTGGCCTCATCCTTCTTTTTCAGATCTTCATTTTGGCCACCATATGACCGTCCACCAGATCCTCCACCGCGACTTCTTCCATTTTGTCTGCTCTCAAACTTCTTGTTCAGCTTTTCCTCTACTTTTAGGGAAAACTGGTATGCCTCTTCAATACTGTTCATTCGAACCAAATTCAGCTCCTCCTGAATGCTTGGCCTTAACCCATTAAGGTATCGGGCAACTTTCTCCTTATCAGCTTCGGCATGGCCTGTTCTGATGAGAAGTCGATAGAACTCCTCTGTATACTCCTGAACAGATCTTCTTGCTTGCTTCAAACTCTGCATTTTTTTCAGTAGGTCAAGCTCATAATCAACAGGAATGAACTGTCGCTTCAATTTATCCACCATCCGATCCCATCTCGTGATTTTCTCCTTTCCCCTTCTATTTCGCTCCAACTGAATCTCTTGCCACCATATCTTCGCATAAGCTTTCAGTCTGGCCTTCGCAAATTTGACCCTATCAGGATCCTCGACATCTTCATACTCAAAATATTCTTCACATTCATTGATCCAGTCGATCAATTCTTCTGGGTTAAGATTTCTAGAAAATGTAGGAACCTCAATCTTAGGTCTTTTCCCAATCTTGGAAATCGCCCGAAAAAGTCTTTCTTCCTCCTAGTTCACAATTTCAACTTCTCCTTCTTGATATTCTTCTTCGGCTTCATCCTCGCTTTCGTCTCTGACATTAAGATTCATTCCTCTACAAATCTCTTCTTGCAATGCTCGCACTTGTCTGTGCAGCTCTCTAACCTCAGGTGTCACAGCACCAGCTCTTCCGCCACGTTCTCTTCGTGGAGGCATTTTCACGATACGCGCTGAAACCCTAACCACGGTCCTGGTGCAAACTGCCTCACAGTCGGTGATTTGTTTACACACTCAGGAAAACCTGCTCTGATACCACTTGATGAAGGGTGCTCCCCTTAATACCACAAACACATAACAGACATAGAGAAACAACAACAATAATATGCAAGAACAGAAAATTGGCTTCTTATTATCTCCACAAATGTGGAATTACAAATTTTCAGAATTCCAACATGCAAAGCCACATGGGCATTCCCTTACAATATTCTATAAGACAAAGCCTCGAACTATTACCCAGATCTACTACCCAGAACTAATCTGAACTGCCTAAGACAATAATACAGCCTTCCTTATATAGGCAATTTTCCACCGCCTGGGAAGGTTCCAGAAATTTAGCCCATAGGGCCGACCAAACTTAGAATTATTTTATTTTTCAATTTATTACATCAAAGTCGGCTCAAAATAAATTTTGAAACCCGAACAGAAATTTTGAAGAAAAATCATTTTCTGCCATTTCAGGTGACCCAACTTCCGAAGACCATAAGTCATCACCAGTTGACCCGATTGACTATTGTAACCCCATTTCGGAAAGGGCGTGAGGAGCTCTACAACGTTTGAATCAAGAAAGCTTCATTCGGCCCAAAATTTGACCTCATCCGGGGCCTCTAAAGTCTTCAAAACTGAGTTCAAAGTTTCTGCACCCTGTTTCCAAAACCAAAAATTTTCAATATCTTCAAAACCAGACTTGATCTAGCCATGAAACTTTACTGGTAGGCTGATATGACAGAGATGAACCTCCACATGTGAAATCAGATCATTCCGAGATCGTATGACCAACTTACTAAAAATAAAAAGTTTCTAGAAATAGCAGCTCTGCATAAGATAGCCCTTATTGAAAAGCAAAAACAAATATTTTTGGGTGATGCAAGATTGCTCTTACACCCAGGATGCTCCTGCATCAGACACCCAGGGTAATTTGAGAAGTGACCCTGTCACGACTCAGGTGTGCAGAGGAAAACCAAGACGGTTAACCTCCACCCTTGTTAGCCATGATGAATCTTCAATAGGTCATCCTTTCCACTTGACCAGATATTCTTCATATGTCCTGTTCCTTGTGCTTCTGCCAACACGACTGTCCAGTATATCTTCGATCTCCTTAGTGTCTAAACTAGTTGCTGGAATACTCCACTGTGCTGCTGTGATCTCATCTTCAACACCTCCTTCATGATACTCTGTCAAATCTGAAATGTTAAACACTGGTGAAATATTTAGCTCAGTAGGAAATTCTACCTCATATGTATTTCTTGAATCATGTTTCTTCAGTATCTTACATGGTCCAAACTTCTTCATTTTCAGCTTGTTATATGTACCAACTGGAAACCGCTCCTTCCGCAAATGAACCATGACTTCATCACCAACTTGAAATTCCTTATACCTCCTTTTCTCATCTGGCTTAGCCTTATACTGTACATTCATCTTGGTAATATGCTTCCTCACCTCCCCATGGATGTTCTTCAAGTGTTCTGCAAAATCCTCAGCTTCAGCACTACTTATTTCTCCTTTATCTATCTTCCTCAATTCAGATGCATTTCTTGGACTACTTCCATATACAATCTGGAATGGTGATTTACCAGTGATTTTGTTGACAGAATTATTGTATGCAAATTCTGCCTGTGGTAAAATCAAATCCCATCTTGTTGGCTTATCTCCAACCAAACATCTCAGCAAATTTCCCAAACTCCTATTCACCACCTCTGTCTGTCCATCAGTCTGTGGATGATGTGATGAACTGAACTTCAAATCTGTCTTCAACTTCTTCCACAATGTACGCAAAAAATATCTAACAAACTTAGTGTCCCGATCTGAAACTATGGTCTTTGGCAAACCATGAAGTCTCACTACTTCTCTGAAAAATAATTCTGCTACATGAACAGCATCATTAGTCTTCTTGCAGGGAATGAAATGTGCCATCTTTGAAAACCTGTCAACCACCACAAAAATTGAATCATGTCCCCGCTGAGTCCTCGATAAACCAAGAACAAAGTCCATGCTGATATCCTCCCAAGGCTTCTCTGGTACAGGTAATGGCTGATACAATCATCTATTCTGCTTCACTCCTTTCGCCATCTGACATATTCTGCAATGATGTACAAACTTCTTCACATCTTGCTGCAACTGTGGCCAATAATAATTCTCACTAACCAAACCAAGAGTTTTATCACGACCAAAATGTCCAGCCAATCCTCCACTATGCTTCTCCTTGATGAGATTCTCCCTCATAGAACTTCGTGGAATGCACAACTGACTCCCTCTGAATAGCATATCATCTTGGATGATAAAATCTAGCCATTTCGTCCTGTCTAGAGTAACAGGTTCTTTACAAGCTTTCCAAGCTTCACCAAAATCAGGATCCTCTAGATACAAATTCTTGAGTTCCTTGAACCCAACCACTTCAATCTGCATTTCTGTCAGCAATAGTTGCCTTCTGCTAAGAGCATCTGCAACCCTATTAGACTTTCCACTCTTGTGTTTCAAAACAAATGTATAACTCTGCAAAAACTCAACCCATTTCAAATGCCTCTGATTCAACTTTCCTTGACTATTCAAATATTGCAAAGCTTGATGATCAGTATACAAAACAAACTCCTTAGGAAGCAGATAATGTCTCCACTTCTTTAAAGCCTGAACTATAGCATAAAATTCCTGATTATAAATAGAATATTTTCTCTTGGCATAATTTAACTTCTCACTGAAATAAGCAACAGGTTTACCTTCTTGGCTCATAACAGCTCCTATTGCAGTACCACTAGCATCACAATCTACTTGAAACACCTTATTAAAATCTAGAAGTGCTAAAACAGGTTGTTCTGTAACTTTTTGTTTCAACAATTGAAAACTCTTTTCTGCCCCATTAGTCCACATAAACTCTTTTCTATCCCCTCTCATTGTTTCAGTCAAGGGTCCACAAATACTGCTAAAATTTCTGATAAACTTTCTGTAAAAGCTAGCTAGACCATGAAAAGATCTTACCTCAGTAGCACTCCTTGGAGTAGGTCATTCAAGGATAGCCTATACCTTCTCTGGGTCTATTTTTAGACCTTCTGCTGAAACTACAAATCCTAAATACACTAACTCTTTCTTCACAAAACTGCATTTCTTCAAATTAATCAACAATTTCTCTTTTCTCAACTTCTCAAATACCATACGAATATGCATCATATGCTCATCCAATGTCTTACTAAAGATCAAAATATCATCTAGGTAAACAATGAAAAACTTACCCAGAAATTCTTTCAGAACCTCGTTCATGAGCCGCATGAAAGTGCTCGGTGCATTGGTTAGCCCAAAAGACATGACTAACTACTCATACAGTCCTTCCTTTGTCTTGAAGGCAGTCTTCCATTCATCTCCTTCTCTGATCCGAATCTGATGATATCCACTTTTCAGATCTATCTTTGAGAAATACACAGCTCCACTCAAACAGTCCATAATATCATCCATTCATGGCAATGGAAACCTGTACTTGATTGTGATCTTGTTTATTGCCCTAGAATCTGTACACATCCTCCATTCTCCATTCTTCTTTGGTGCTAATACTGCTGGTACAGCACAGGGACTCAGACTCTTACGGATCAATCCTTTCTGTAACAGTTCATGTACTTGTCTGTTCAACTCCTCACTTTCTGCAGGTGTCATTCTGTGTGCTGCCTTATTTGACAAACTCGCTCCTGGGATCAAGTCCATTTGATGACTGATCTTCTTGACTGGTGGTAATCCATTAGGCATGTTATCGGATACAATATCCTGAAACTCATTGAACAAATCTGCAACTTCTACAGGAACATCTTCTACTTCCTCTTTACCAACTTTTGGAATTAGAGAAAAACATACATGCTCATGACTCATACCATCTAGGAAATTTTTTCCATCAACAAAAGTTATCCTTGCATTACCACATACCTTTTCTTCAGTCTCCTTCAATGGTTTTAGCTTATGTCGTACTCCATCCTTTGTCAGGGTATAGGTATTCGCACGACCATCATGTACAGCACATCTGTCAAACTGCCATGGTCTACCCAACAACATATGACATGCATCCATAGATATGACATCACACAGTACCTCATCTTGGTATCCACCAATCTTGAACTTCACCAGGCATTGTTCATTGACCATGACCTTGTGGTCATCCTGTACCCAGGCAATCCGATATGTATGTGGGTGTTTCTTTCTCTTGAGCTTCAACTTTGTCACCATCTCTTCTGACACCAAATTGTCAGTGCTTCCACTATCGATGATCACATCACAACATTTACCTTCACACTTACACTTGGTGTGAAACAAGCTCCTCTTTTGCGTAGTTTCATTCTCACCACTCAACAGGACTCTTCTGTTAATCAGCGTTTCTCCTCTTTCAGCATCTTCAGAATTTGATGATCTGGCATCTTCATCTACATGTGCAACTCTGGCCTAGCCTTCATTTCTCCTGTCTATTCTACCTTGGCGCTGAGGACATTCAAATGCCCTATGACCTTCTTCTCCATAGTGAAAACATGTTCCACGGAAGCCACCTCTTCCAGATCCTTGTCCTCTTCCCCTTCCTCTTTGATCTCTATTATTCTGATCTTGGAAGCGATTGGAATTATTTTCTCTCTGATTCTGACTGCTACTGGCCTCATCCTTCTTTTTCGGATCTTCATTTTGGCCACCATATGACCATCCACCAGATCGTCCACCGCGACCTCTTCCATTTTGTCTGCTCTCAAACTTCTTGTTCAGCTTTTCCTCTACTTTTAGGGCAAACTGGTATACCTCTTCAATACTGTTCATTCGAACCAGATTCAGCTCCTCCTGAATGCTTGGCCTTAACCCATTAAGGTATCAGGCAACTTTCTCCTTATCAGCTTCAGCATGGCCTGTTCTGATGAGAAGTCGATAGAACTTCTCTGTATACTCCTGAACAGATCTTCCTGCTTGCTTCAAACTCTGCATTTTCTTCAGTAGGTCAAGCTCATAATCAACAGGAATGAACTGTCGCTTCAATTTATCCACCATCCGATCCCATCTCGTGATTTTCTCCTTTCCCCTTCTATTTCGCTCCAACTGAATCTCTTGCCACCATATCTTCACATAACCTTTCAGTTTGGCCTTCATAAATTTGACCCTATCAGGATCTTCGACAGCTTCATACTCAAAATATTCTTCACATTCATTGATCCAGTCGATCAATTCCTCTGGGTTAAGATTTCTAGAAAATGTAGGAACCTCAATCTTAGGTCTTTTCCCAATCTTGGAAATCGCCCGAAAAAGTCTTTCTTCCTCCTGGTTCACAATTTCAACTTCTCCTTCTTGATATTCTTCTTCGGCTTCATCCTTGCTTTCGTCTCTGACATTAAGATTCATTCCTCTACAAATCTCTTCTTGCAATACTCGCACTTGTCTTGGCAGCTCTCTAACCTCAGGTGTCACAGCACCAGCTCTTCCGCCACATTCTCTTCGTGGAGGCATTTTCTTGATATGCGCTGAAACCCTAACCACGGTCCTGGTGCAAACTGCCTCACAGTCCGTGATCTGTTTACACACTCAGGAAAACCTGCTCTGATACCACTTGATGAAGGGTGCTCCCCTTAATACCACAAACACATAACAGACATAGAGAAACAACAACAATAATATGCAAGAACAGAAAATTGGCTTCTTATTATCTCCACAAATGTGGAATTACAAATTATCAGAATTACAACATGCAAAGCCACATGGGCATTCCCTTACAATATTCTGTAGGACAAAGCCTCGAACTATTACCCAGATCTACTACCCAGAACTAATTTGAACTGCCTAAGACAATAATACAGCCTTCCTTATATAGGCAATTTTCCACCGCCTGGGAAGGTTCCAGAAATTTAGCCCATAGGGCCGACCAAACTTAGAATTATTTTATTTTTCAATTTATTACATCAAAGTCGGCTCAAAATAAATTTTGAAACCCGAACAGAAATTTTGAAGAAAAATTATTTTCTGCCATTTCAGGTGACCCAACTTCCGAAGACCATAAGTCATCACCAGTTGACCTGATTGACTATTGTAACCCCATTTCGGAAAGGGCGCGAGGAGCTCTACAATGCCTGAATCAAGCAAGCTTCATTCAGCCCAAAATTCGACCTCATCCGGGGCCTCTAAAGTCTTCAAAACTGAGTTCAAAGTTTCTGCACCCTGTTTCCAAAACCAAAAATTTTCAATATCTTCAAAACCAGACTTGATCTAGCCATGAAACTTTACTGGCAGGATGATATGACAGAGATGAACCTCCACATGTGAAATCAGAACATTCTGAGATCGTATGACCAACTTACTAAAAATAGAAAGTTTCTAGAAATAGCAGCTCTGCATAAGATAGCCCTTATTGAAAAGCAAAAACAAATATTTTTGGGTGATGCAAGATTGCTCTTACACCCAGGATGCTCCTGCATCAGACACCCAGGGTAATTTGAGAAGTGACCCTATCACGACTCAGGTGTGCAGAGGAAAACCAAGACGGTTAACCTCCACCCTTGTTAGCCATGATGAATCTTCAATAGGTCATCCTTTCCACTTGACCAGATATTCTTCATATGTCCTGTTCCTTGTGCTTCTGCCAACACGACTGTCCAGTATATCTTCGATCTCCTTAGTGTCTAAACTAGTTGCTGGAATACTCCACTGTGCTGCTGTGATCTCATCTTCAACACCTCCTTCATGATATTCTGTCAAATCTAAAATGTTAAACACTGGTGAAATATTTAGCTCAGTAGGCAATTCTACCTCATATGCGTTTCCTGAATCATGTTTCTTCAGTATCTTACATGGTCTAAACTTCTTCATTTTAATCTTGTTATATGTACCAACTGGAAACCGCTCCTTCCGCAAATGTACCATGACTTCATCACCAACTTGAAATTCCTTATACCTCCTTTTCTCATCTGCCTTAGCCTTATACTGTGCGTTCATCTTGGTAATATGCTTCCTCACCTCCCCATGGATATTCTTCAAGTGTTCTGCAAAATCCTCAGCTTCAGCACTACTTATTTCTCCTTTATCTATCTTCCTCAATTCAGATGCATTTCTTGGACTACTTCCATATACAATCTGGAATGGTGATTTACCAGTGCTTCTGTTGACAGAATTATTGTATGCAAATTCTGCCTGTGGTAAAATCAAATCCCATCCTGTTGGCTTATCTCCAACCAAACATCTCAGCAAATTTCCCAAACTCTTATTCACCACCTCTGTCTGTCCATCAGTCTGTGGATGATGTGATGAACTGAACTTCAAATCTGTCTTCAACTTCTTCCACAATGTACGCAAAAAATATCCAACAAACTTAGTGTCCCGATCTGAAACTATGGTCTTTGGCAAACCATGAAGTCTCACTACTTCTCTGAAAAATAATTCTGCTACATGAACAGCATCATTAGTCTTCTTGCAGGGAATGAAATGTGCCATCTTTGAAAATCTATCAACCACCACAAAAATTGAATCATGTCCCCGCTGAGTCCTCGGTAAACCCAGAACAAAGTCCATGCTGATATCCTCCCAAGGCTTCTCTGGTACAGGTAATGGCTGATACAATCCTGTATTCTGCTTCACTCATTTCGCCATCTGACATACTCTGCAATGCTGTACAAACTTCTTCACATCTTGCTGCAACTGTGGCCAATAATAATTCTCACTAACCAAACCAAGGGTTTTATCACGACCAAAATATCCAACCAATCCTCCACTATGCTTCTCCTTGATGAGATTCTCCTTCATAGAACTTCGTGGAATGCACAACTGACTCCCTCTGAATAGCATATCATCTTGGATGATAAAATCCAGCCATTTCGTCCTGTCTTGAGTAACAGGTTCTTTACAAGCTTTCCAAGCTTCACCAAAATCAGGATCCTCTAGATACAAATTCTTGAGTTCGTTGAACCCAACCACTTCAATCTGCATTTCTGTCAGCAATAGTTGCCTTCTGCTAAGAGCATCTGCAACCCTATTAGACTTTCCACTCCTGTGTTTCAAAACAAATGTATAACTCTGCAAAAACTCAACCCATTTCAAATGCCTCTGATTCAACTTTCCTTGACTATTCAAATATTGCAAAGCTTGATGATCAGTATACAAAACAAACTCTTTAGGAAGCAGATAATGTCTCCACTTCTTTAATGCCTAAACTATAACATAAAATTCCTGATTATAAACAGAATATTTCCTCTTGGCATCATTTAACTTCTCACTGAAATAAGCAACAGGTTTACCTTCTTGGCTCATAACAGCTCCTATTGCAGTACCACTAGCATCACAATCTACTTGAAACACCTTATGAAAATCTGGAAGTGCTAAAACAGGTTGTTCTGTAACTTTTTGTTTCAACAATTGAAAACTCTTTTCTGCCCCATTAGTCCACTTAAACTCTTTTCTATCCCCTCTCATTGTTTCAGTCAAGGGTCCACAAATACTGCTAAAATTTCTGATAAAATTTCTGTAAAAGCTAGCTAGACCATGAAAAGATCTTACCTCAGTAGCACTCCTTGGAGTAGGCCATTCAAGGATAGCCTATACCTTCTCTGGGTCTATTTTTAGACCTTCTGCTGAAACTACAAATCTCAAATACACTAACTCTTTCTTCACAAAACTGCATTTCTTCAAATTAATCAATAATTTCTCTTCTCTCAACTTCTCAAATACCATACGAATATGCATCATATGCTCATCCAATGTCTTACTAAAGATCAAAATATCATCTAGGTAAACAATGACAAACTTACCCAGAAATTCTTTCAGAACCTCGTTCATGAGCCGCATGAAAGTGCTCGGTGCATTGGTTAGCCCAAAAGGCATGACTAACCACTCATACAGTCCTTCCTTTGTCTTGAAGGCAGTCTTCCATTCATCTCCTTCTCTGATCCGAATCTGATGATATCCACTTTTCAGATCTATCTTTGAAAAATACACAGCTCCACTCAAACAGTCCATAATATCATCCATTCATGGCAATGGAAACCTGTACTTGATTGTGATCTTGTTTATTGCCCTAGAATCTGTACACATCCTCCATTCTCCATTCTTCTTTGGTGCTAATACTGCTGGTACAGCACAGGGATTCAGACTCTCACGGATCAATCCTTTCTGTAACAGTTCATGTACTTGTCTGTTCAACTCCTCACTTTCTGCAGGTGTCACTCTGTGTGCTGCCTTATTTGACAAACTCGCTCCTGGGATCAAGTCCATTTGATGACTGATCTTCCTGACTGGTGGTAATCCATCAGGCATGTTATCGGATACAATATCCTGAAACTCATTCAACAAATCTGCAACTTCTATACGAACATCTTCTACTTCCTCTTTACCAACTTTGGGAATTAGAGAAAAACATACATGCTCATGACTCATACCATCTAGGAAATTTTTTCCATCAACAAAAGTTATACTTGCATTACCACATACCTTTTCTTCAGTCTCCTTCAATGGTTTTAGCTTATGTCGCACTCCATCCTTTGTCAGGGAATAGGTATTCGCACGACCATCATGTACAACACATCTGTCAAACTGCCATGGTCTACCCAACAACATATGACATGCATCCATAGATATGACATCACACAGTACCTCATCTTGGTATCCACTAATCTTGAACTTCACGAGGCATTGTTCATTGACCATGACCTTGTGGTCATCCTGTACCCAGGCAATCCGATATGGATGTGGGTGTTTCTATCTCTTGAGCTTCAACTTTGTCACCATCTCTTCTGACACCAAATTGTCAGTGCTTCCACTATCGATGATCACATCACAACATTTACCTTCACACTTGCACCTGGTGCGAAACAAGCTCCTCCTTTGCGTAGGTTCATTCTCACCACTCAATAGGACTCTTCTGTTAATCAGCATTTCTCCTCTTTCAGCATCTTCAGAATTTGATGATCTGGCATCTTCATGTACATGTGCAACTCTGGCCTGGCCTTCATTTCTCCTGTCTATTCTACCTTAGCGCTGAGGACATTCAAATGCCCTATGACCTTCTTCTCCATAGTGAAAACATGTTCCACGGAAGCCACCTCTTTCAGATCCTTGTCCTCTTCCCCTTCCTCTTTGATCTCTATTATTCTGATCCTGGAAGCGATTGGAATTATTTTCTCTCTGATTCTGACTGCTACTGGCCTCATCCTTCTTTTGCTGATCTTCATTTTGGCCACCATATGACCGTCCACCAGATCGTCCACCGCGACCTCTTCCATTTTGTCTGCTCTCAAACTTCTTGTTCAGCTTTTCCTCTACTTTTAGGGAAAACTGGTATGCCTCTTCAATACTGTTCATTCGAACCAGATTTAGCTCCTCCTGAATGCTTGGCCTTAACCCATTAAGGTATCGGGCAACTTTCTCCTTATCAGCTTCGGCATGGCCTGTTCTGATGAGAAGTCGATAGAACTCCTCTGTATACTCCTGAACAGATCTTCCTGCTTGCTTCAAACTCTACATTTTCTTCAGTAGGTCAAGCTCATAATCAACAGGAATGAACTGTCGCTTCAATTTATCCACCATCCGATCCCATCTCATGATTTTCTCCTTTCCCCTTCTATTTCGCTCCAACTGAATCTCTTGCCACCATATCTTCGCATAAGCTTTCAGTCTGGCCTTCGCAAATTTGACCCTATCAGGATCCTCGACATCTTCATACTCAAAATATTCTTCACATTCATTGATCCAGTCGATCAATTCCTTTGGGTTAAGATTTCTAGAAAATGTAGGAACCTCAATCTTAGATCTTTTCCCAATCTTGGAAATCGCCCGAAAAAGTCTTTCTTCCTCCTAGTTCACAATTTCAACTTCTCCTTCTTGATATTCTTCTTCGGCTTCATCCTCGCTTTCGTCTCTGACATTAAGATTCATTCCTCTACAAATCTCTTCTTGCAATGCTCGCACTTGTCTGTGCAGCTCTCTAACATCAGGTGTCACAGCACCAGCTCTTCCGCCACGTTCTCTTCGTGGAGGCATTTTCGCGATACGCGCTGAAACCCTAACCACGGTCCTGGTGCAAACTGCCTCACAGTCGGTGATCTGTTTACACACTCAGGAAAACCTGCTCTGATACCACTTGATGAAGGGTGCTCCCCTTAATACCACAAACACATAACAGACATAAAGAAACAACAACAATAATATGCAAGAACAGAAAATTGGCTTCTTATTATCTCCACAAATGTGAAATTACAAATTTTTAGAATTCCAACATTCAAAGCCACATGGGCATTCCCTTACAATATTCTGTAAGACAAAGCCTCGAACTATTACCCAGATCTACTACCCAGAACTAATCTGAACTGCCTAAGACAATAATACAGCCTTCCTTATATAGGCAATTTTCCACCGCCTGGGAAGGTTCCAGAAATTTAGCCCATAGGGCCGACCAAACTTAGAATTATTTTATTTTTCAATTTATTACATCAAAGTCGGCTCAAAATAAATTTTGAAACCTGAACAGAAATTTTGAAGAAAAATCATTTTCTGCCATTTCAGGTGACCCAACTTCCGAAGACCATAAGTCATCACCAGTTGACCCGATTGACTATTGTAACCCCATTTCGGAAAGGGCGCGAGGAGCTCTACAATGCCTAAATCAAGAAAGCTTCATTCAGCCCAAAAATTGACCTCATCCGGGGCCTCTAAAGTCTTGAAAATTGAGTTCAAAGTTTCTGCACCCTGTTTCCAAAACCAAAAATTTTCAATATCTTTAAAACCAGACTTGATCTAGCCATGAAACTTTACTGGCAGGCTGATATGACAGAGATGAACCTCCACATGTGAAATCAGAACATTCCGAGATCGTATGACCAACTTACTAAAAATAGAAAGTTTCTAGAAATAGTAGCTCTGCATAAGATAGCCCTTATTGAAAAGCAAAAACAAATATTTTTGGGTGATGCAAGATTGCTCTTACACCCAGGATGCTCCTGCATCAGACACCCAGGGTAATTTGAGAAGTGACCCTGTCACGACTCAGGTGTGCAGAGGAAAATCAAGATGGTTAACCTCCACCCTTGTTAGCCATGATGAATCTTCAATATGTCATCCTTTCCACTTGACCAGATATTCTTCATATGTCTTGTTCCTTGTGCTTCTGCCAACACGACTGTCCAGTATATCTTCGATCTCCTTAGTGTTTAAACTAGTTGCTGGAATACTGCACTGTGCTGCTGTGATCTCATCTTCAACACCTCCTTCATGATACTCTGTCAAATCTGAAATGTTAAACACTGGTGAAATATTTAGCTCAGTAGGCAATTCTACCTCATATGCGTTTCCTGAATCATGTTTCTTCAGTATCTTACATGGTCCAAACTTCTTCATTTTCAGCTTGTTATATGTACCAACTGGAAACCGCTCCTTCCGCAAATGAACCATGACTTCATCACCAACTTGAAATTCCTTATACCTCCTTTTCTCATCTGCCTTAGCCTTATACTGTGCGTTCATCTTGGTAATATGCTTCCTCACCTCCCCATGGATGTTCTTCAAGTGTTCTACAAAATCCTCAGCTTCAGCACTACTTATTTCTCCTTTATCTATCTTCCTCAATTCAGATGCATTTCTTGGACTACTTCCATATACAATCTGGAATGGTGATTTACCAGTGCTTTTTTTGATAGAATTATTGTATGCAAATTCTCCCTGTGGTAAAATCAAATCCCATCCTGTTGGCTTATCTCCAACCAAACATCTCAGCAAATTTTCCAAACTCCTATTCACCACCTCTGTCTGTCCATCAGTCTGTGGATGATGTGATGAACTGAACTTCAAATCTATCTTCAACTTCTTCCACAATGTACGCAAAAAATATCCAACAAGCTTAGTGTCCCGATCTGAAACTATGGTCTTTGGCAAACCATGAAGTCTCACTACTTCTCTGAAAAATAATTCTGCTACATGAACAGCATCATTAGTCTTCTTGCAGGGAATGAAATGTGCCATCTTTGAAAATCTGTCAACCACCACAAAAATTGAATCATGTCCCCGCTGAGTCCTCGGTAAACCAAGAACAAAGTTCATGCTGATATCCTCCCAAGGCTTCTCTGGTACAGGTAATGGCTGATATACTCTGCAATGCTGTACAAACTTCTTCACATCTTGCTGCAACTGTGGCCAATAATAATTCTCACTAATCAAACCAAGGGTTTTATCACGACCAAAATGTCCAGCCAATCCTCCACTATGCTTCTCCTTGATGAGATTCTCACTCATAGAACTTCGTGGAATGCACAACTGACTCCCTCTAAATAGCATATCATCTTGCATGATAAAATCCAGCCATTTTGTCCTGTCTAGAGTAACAGGTTCTTTACAAGCTTTCCAAGCTTCACCAAAATCAGGATCCTCTAGATACAAATTCTTGAGTTGCTTGAACCCAACCACTTCAATCTGCATTTCTGTCAGCAATAGTTGCCTTCTGCTAAGAGCATCTGCAACCCTATTAGACTTTCCACTCCTGTGTTTCAAAACAAATGTATAACTCTGTAAAAACTCAACCCATTTCAAATGCCTCTAATTCAACTTTCCTTGACTATTCAAATATTACAAAGCTTGATGATCAGTATACAAAACAAACTCCTTAGGAAGCAGATAATGTCTCCACTTCTTTAATGCCTGAACTATAGCATAAAATTCCTGATTATAAACAGAATATTTCCTCTTGGCATCATTTAACTTCTCACTGAAATAAGCAACAGGTTTACCTTCTTGGCTCATAAAAGCTCCTATTGCAGTACCACTAGCATCACAATCTACTTGAAACACCTTATTAAAATCTGGAAGTGCTAAAACAGGTTGTTCTGTAACTTTTTGTTTCAACAATTGAAAACTCTTTTCTGCCCCATTAGTCCACTTAAACTCTTTTCTATCCCCTCTCATTGTTTCAGTCAAGGGTCCACAAATACTGCTAAAATTTCTGATAAACTTTCTGTAAAAGCTAGCTAGACCATGAAAAGATCTTACCTCAGTAGCACTCCTTGGAGTAGGCCATTCAAGGATAGCCTATACCTTCTCTGGGTCTATTTTTAGACCTTCTGCTGAAACTACAAATCCCAAATACACTAACTCTTTCTTCACAAAACTGCATTTCTTCAAATTAATCAACAATTTCTCTTCTCTCAACTTCTCAAATACCATACGAATATGCATCATATGCTTATCCAATGTCTTACTAAAGATCAAAATATCATCTAGGTAAACAATGACAAACTTACCCAAAAATTCTTTCAGAACCTCGTTCATGAGCCGCATGATAGTGCTCGGTGCATTGGTTAGCCCAAAAGGCATGACTAACCACTCATACAGTCCTTCCTTTGTCTTGAAGGCAGTCTTCCATTCATCTCCTTCTCTGATCTGAATATGATGATATCCACTTTTCAGATCTATCTTTGAGAAATACACAGCTCCACTCAAACAGTCCATAATATCATCCATTCATGGCAATGGAAACCTGTACTTGATTGTGATCTTGTTTATTGCCCTAGAATCTATACACATCTTCCATTCTCCATTCTTCTTTGGTGCTAATACTGCTGGTACAGCACAGGGACTCAGACTCTCACGGATCAATCCTTTCTGTAACAGTTCATGTACTTGTCTGTTCAACTCCTCACTTTCTGCAGGTGTCATTCTGTGTGCTGCCTTATTTGACAAACTCGCTCCTGGGATCAAGTCCATTTCATGACTGATCTTCCTGACTGGTGATAATCCATCAGGCATGTTATCGGATACAATATCCTGAAACTCATTCAACAAATCTGCAACTTCTACAGGAACATCTTCTACTTCCTCTTTACCAACTTTTGGAATTAGAGAAAAACATACATGCTCATGACTCATACCATCTAGGAAATTTTTTCCATCAACAAAAGTTATCCTTGCATTACCACATACCTTTTCTTCAGTCTCCTTTAATGGTTTTAGCTTATGTCGCACTCCATCCTTTGTCAGGGAATAGGTATTCGCACGACCATCATGTAGAGCACATCTGTCAAACTGCCATGGTCTACCCAACAACATATGACATGCATCCATAGATATGACATCACACAGTACCTCATCTTGGTATCCACCAATCTTGAACTTCACCAGGCATTGTCCATTGACCATGACCTTGTGGTCATCCTGTACCCAGGCAATCCGATATGGATGTGGGTGTTTCTGTCTCTTGAGCTTCAACTTTGTCACCATCTCTTCTGACACCAAATTGTCAGTGCTTCCACTATCGATGATCACATCACAACATTTACCTTCACACTTACACCTGGTGCGAAACAAGCTCCTCTTTTATGTAGTTTCATTCTCACCACTCAACAGGACTCTTCTGTTAATCAGCGTTTCTTCTCTTTCAGCATCTTCAGAATTTGATGATCTGGCATCTTCATCTACATGTGCAACTCTGGCCTAGCCTTCATTTCTCCTGTCTATTCTACCTTGGCGCTGAGGATATTCAAATGCCCTATGACCTTCTTCTCCATAGTGAAAACATGTTCCACGGAAGCCACCTCTTCCAGATCCTTGTCCTCTTCCCCTTCCTCTTTTATCTCTATTATTCTGATCCTGGAAGTGATTGGAATTATTTTCTCTCTGATTCTGACTGCTACTGGCCTCATCCTTCTTTTTCAGATCTTCATTTTGGCCACCATATGACCGTCCACCAGATCGTCCACCGCGACCTCTTCCATTTTGTCTGCTCTCAAACTTCTTGTTCAGCTTTTCCTCTACTTTTAGGGCAAACTGGTATGCCTCTTCAATACAGTTCATTCGAACCAGATTCAGCTCCTCCTGAATGCTTGGCCTTAACCCATTAAGGTATCGGGCAACTTTCTCCTTATCAGCTTCAGCATGGCCTGTTCTGATGAGAAGTCGATAGAACTCCTCTGTATACTCCTGAACAGATTTTCCTGCTTGCTTCAAACTCTACATTTTCTTCAGTAGGTCAAGCTCATAATTAACAGGAATGAACTGTCACATCAATTTATCCACCATCTGATCCCATCTCGTGATTTTCTCCTTTCCCCTTCTATTTCACTCCAACTGAATCTCTTGCCACCATATCTTCGCATAACCTTTCAGTCTGGCCTTCGCAAATTTGACCCTATCAGGATCCTCGACATCTTCATACTCAAAATATTCTTCACATTCATTGATCCAGTCGATCAATTCCTCTGGGTTAAGATTTCTAGAAAATGTAGGAACCTCAATCTTAGGTCTTTTTCCAATCTTAGAAATCGGCCGAAAAAGTCTTTCTTCCTCCTGGTTCACAATTTCAACTTCTCCTTCTTGATATTCTTCTTCGGCTTCATCCTCGCTTTCATCTCTGACATTAAGATTCATTCCTCTACAAATCTCTTCTTGCAATGCTCGCACTTGTCTCTGCAGCTCTCTAACCTCAGGTGTCACAGCACCAGCTCTTCCGCCACATTCTCTTCGTGGAGGTATTTTCGCGATACGCGCTGAAACCCTAACCACGGTCCTGGTGCAAACTGCCTCACAGTCGGTGATCTGTTTACACACTCAGGAAAACCTGCTCTGATACCACTTGATGAAGGGTGCTCCCCTTAATACCACAAACACATAACAGACATAGAGAAACAACAACAATAATATGCAAGAATAGAAAATTGGGTTCTTATTATCTCCACAAATGGGGAATTACAAATTTTTAGAATTACAACATGCAAAGCCACATGGGCATTCCCTTACAATATTCTGTAGGACAAAGCCTCGAACTATTACCCAGATCTACTACCCAGAACTAATCTGAACTGCCTAAGACAATAATACAGCCTTCCTTATATAGGCAATTTTCCACCGCCTGGGAAGGTTCCAAAAATTTAGCCCATAGGGCCGACCAAACTTAGAATTATTTTATTTTTCAATTTATTACATCAAAGTCAGCTCAAAATAAATTTTGAAACCCGAACAGAAATTTTGAAGAAAAATCATTTTCTGCCATTTCAGGTGACCCAACTTCCGAAGACCATAAGTCATCACCAGTTGACTCGATTGACTATTGTAACCCCATTTTGGAAAGGGCGCGAGGAGCTCTACAACACCTGAATCAAGCAAGCTTCATTCAGCCCAAAATTCGACCTCATCCGGGGCCTCTAAAGTCTTCAAAACTGAGTTCAAAGTTTCTGCACCCTGTTTCCAAAACCAAAAATTTTCAATATCTTCAAAACCAGACTTGATCTAGCCATGAAACTTTACTGGCAGGCTGATATGACAGAGATGAACCTCCACATGTGAAATCAGAACATTCCGAGATCGTATGACCAACTTACTAAACATAGAAAGTTTCTAGAAATAGCAGCTCTGCATAAAATAGCCCTTATTGAAAAGCAAAAACAAATATTTTTGGGTGATGCAAGATTGCTCTTACACCCAGGATGCTCCTGCATCACTTTCATACTAAGCTTTAGATTTACTATCTTCAACTCATGCTTAAGGATCTCATTTTCTTTTTCTAATTCATCACAATCTTCAACAAGCATATCAGATTTCTTTTCAGATTTCAGATCTTCAATCTTACCTTTTAATTTGTCAATAGCATTCTTTGCATCTTCATACTTTCTTCTTAAGGAGTTTCTTTCATCAGTAAGCATATCAATCTATTCAAGAGCTTCTTCAAGATTCTTCTAAAGTTGATCCATATCCATAGAGATCTTACTCATGCTGCTAAGCTTTCCTTGAATGTTCCTTCTCCGAGTAACTGTGCTCTGATACCAATTGTTTGAAATAGGAAATATTGAGAGTGGGGGGGGTGAATCAGTATTTCACAAAATTTTTCTTTTGCCCACTTATGGCTATAACAGATTACTTTAGTGCATACAAAGATTATCAAGCTGATTAACAAACATAGCAGTAAATAGAAAGAACTCATAACACATCATATGTTCTCGAGGAAACCCTGGCCAAGGGAAAACCACAGTGGGGATGGTACCCACAAAGATCACTAATCAAAAGTATCCTGTTAGGGATATTGGACCCTGTTATTAGTCAATTTACAATATATAGTAGATCTGTCCTGGTTAAAGGACTTTAGGCCTTGTTAGAAGCCTTAACCCTCTTAGGAGTTAGATTATAAAACCTGATCACCAGCTAAGCTAACTACCCAAACAGGTAATACAAAATATTTTTGACTGTAGTATGGTACTTCTTACAACTTTGCATCAATAGCCTTTCCTACTATCACAATATATAACTATCACAAGTTATCCTTTTCTTTCTTTTTACACATCACACATATTGTCATTACATTTCAAGTATGCCTAGTATATGACTTATTAGAGCTAATAACTTTATATGGTCAGCTTCCAAAATCTTTATCCAAGAGTAAACATCTAGGATGTCATCCCTTCATAATGTTAAGTCATTATTTTGACAAGCAAAAATAATCCCTTAACTCTTTCGCTAATACTGTCTCCAAAACTGTTCTGTCTACAAAAACTATCTTCGGTAAACTTTGAATAACTTTGTTTGTACTACTCCAAACTATATGCACACTAAGATGGGGTATCCTCATACTTTGTAGAAGCTTTATTTAATTGCACAAACAAAAATATTGCTCTAGTGGATGTCACCAACTAAATCTTCATCGGGTGCTCTATTAGGATCACTATATCCATACTTAGACAATTTCTTCCTTCAACTTGCCATACTTGCATTCTAGATTCTGTGCTCTCAATAGAGATCATATGTTGCCATAATGAAAACATCTATGCATCCACATTAGCCAAATTGCCAACAGATAGTAGACTTTAGATTGGATATTTTTGACAGATCCTCGCATGTTTGAGGACTTTTGAGATTCATTGTAATATTAGGCCCTAACTAGGAAGGCCTTATAGCCCATCATGTATGATTCCAATTGATGATAATATATTAAATATTTTTCATTCTCTCTCTCACTCTTGATGTTTGTTGCTTCCGCATGTGTGTTATAGGCTTGGATCATTAGGGCGCGCCATCCTTTGGCCATTCATGTTCCCTGCCTTGTGTCAAGAACCTTATATGGAAATCCTAGTGAATGTAAAGAATGAGGTCATGGAAGTAAGTCAAAGCTCAATTCTTATACCTAGGCAATCAGTCTCATTGTTGTCAAGTTTTACCCCTCATACAACTAGTTTAGACTCTTGGGGAGAAGAAGACTTAATAAAGATCAGTGTGTTAGAAATGGAGAAAGAGAAGGAGAAACAAGTAATGAGGAATCCATTATTTGTTGAATCAGTAAGCATACTAAACAACCTACTACCTGAGGACAAGAAAGTAATAAAAGTTCATTCAGTGGATGATGTAAGCAACATCCTATCAAGCTTTAAAGAAAATTTATCTAGTCTTGAAGAATCAACATCTAAAGTTGTAGAAGAGAAATATCTTAAGAAGAGGATAAGTGAATTGATAGGTAACTTCACACTTGACCTTAGTTCTCTAAAATTTGGACAAGCTTTTCTGAAAGATTTAACAACTAAAGGAATAAATATAATAGTTGATTGTATGAATAAAGACAAACTTACATCAAACCTTTCAAAGAAGATTCAGGAAGTTGAATCTCTGATGACAGTTGTGAGAAATTCAGTGCTAGATCCCTCACAAGATGTAAACATGTGCAATAATGTCTATCAAGTATAGTTAGACAAAATTGAGAAGGAAGAAAAAGAAATAGCTAAGATAAGGGCTAGGAAAACTTAGTTAAGGATTGCACTTGCACCCTCCCTAGATGTGTTGAATCAAACTATCAAGGAGATAGATGCCACTATTGTGACATATGATCAAGGTCCTAGCATAGATCTAGAAAATATGGAAAAATTAATTTATGCATTATGTGTCCATCTCCAAACAGTAGATGCACTCAAGGTTTTTTGGTAGCAAAAGATCCAAAACCTCAAGACTGCATAGCCGAATGTACTGACTGTGTAAGTACTTGAAGTTTCATTTTTTAGAACATTTGTCATTAATGTCAAAGGGGGAGGAGATTAATCTGAAGTAGTAGAAAGATAGATTAATATGGAGAAGTAGAAGGGAGATATAAGATAGAGTATATAATGTATAGAAAAAGATAAGGATATATGTTAGAAAGTTTTTTGTAAAGATGTAGTTTAGCAACTTCACCATATTCCTATGTTTCCATTAATGAAAAAGGGGGAGATTTTTGGCAAGTTGAATATACTAGTGTATATGACTAAGACTAGTGTTTTCATTATGGAAATAAATTCATATGGAGTTTTGGTGTCTGTGCACTTACTTAGAAGATTAGAATTTGGCTAAGTATGGAAAGATAAAACAATTAGTTAAGTACCTGATGAACAGAGCATCAATGCACGTGCGTATGATTGAATTTTGAAATGAACCCTTGAAGATAAGCTTTTGGATATGTTAGTAAAATATGGTTAAGAATGCATGGTTAGATAAGTTAGTATGAAGAAGATACAGTGAGTTGAAGTGAAATAGTTAATGAGCGGTAGAACAGAACAAAGCATGCAACCGACAAGAAAGATTTTGATTAGCGTTCATTATTTTATTTTGTAAAGGCTATGCATATATTGTAAATGTGTTGTAAAAATGATAATATAAATGTATGTAAACATGCTTGATCCAATTCATTTGGAAGCTTTGTATTTAATAGGTTATAGGCCGACCTAGTGAATAGTTTTATTTGCACCTATAAATAAGACATGTGCCTTTGTATTTGTGTATGGCATAAGATATAGAGTTGAAAGAAGAAGAGAAAAAGTATGCAAAGAGAAGTAGTATGATATAGAGATTTACAAGAGGTTAAAGCATCAACACAAAAAAGGAACTGATCAGATAAGAAGTGTCATCGTAGTAGTTCACCATTTCAGGATATAGAGTGTATCTGATATCCAGGAGGTTGTAGCCTTCCTTATTGAGTAGTGATTTTTGGTAGTGATCCTTCCACCCCTAATAGGGTTTGTTACTTCAAGAATCCTAATAGGGTCTGACCTTTAGCATAATATTGGACCTATACTCCATATATTGAACTTCATGGGGACCAACATCTAGAGTGATGTTAGCATACATTTGAGATATGTTGTAAGGAAGATGTCCCTTGTTTTAGTGTGTTTCCTTGTGACCTTAGATCCAACACTGGTGTGTTGAATGGAATTACCTTATGTGATCTTGTTGCTAGAAGAAGTTATGATAACTATGTAAAATAATATTAGATCATGATGTTTGGGTAAGTAGTTCAATCGTACAATGTTTATACTTTTAAATGTTAGAATTGAATAAAATAAGGTAAAAAAATATCCTTAACATGTATCAACATTAGAATTCCTCATTGCCTAAGATTAGTGATTCAAAATTTATCCAATGGACTAAGCTAGATGTCAACCTTGGAACTTTAACCCTAAGTGGCGTAAGAGAAATTTCATACCTAGGGGGGGATGATGTGAGGCCTCACCCTAGACCCATCATAGATTTTCCATTATCATTATGGTAGACCTAGTAATTGGCTTAATGTTTTGATTAGTTTAGTAGATTCCAACCTTTTTCCAAGGATTTGATTATAGTTTATGAGAATACATTACATTTTATGATTCTTTCTATACTCACAATGTTGACTTTATGATACATTATGATTGGCATTATGATAATTGAATTAGCTGAATACTGAGATGTGCAATTAGGGAATTTATGTGAATATGAGTTGTTAGGAAAATGAAAATCAAGAAATGAATTAGGCTGAGATATGTATTTCATTTCAAGTTAAATGTTAGGTGATGAATTATTGATGACTATTTTACGATATAAATATGAATTCTAATTTATGGTAATTTTGATTTATGAATGTTGGGATGAAGTGATGGATTTTATACGATTATGTAAGTAACTAGGAAATGAAGATTTGATTCAATTATGATACGATGAGATTTCTATTATGATTGAAATTTTAATTACTTAGGTGAAGTCTATGAGTGTCATGATGACATTTAATTGCAATTGAATTATGTATGCAATTATTATGCTACAAGCTTAATTAAGCGATGAATTGAATATTTCATGATGAGTTGTATGTATGTTATAGATGAATGATTATGCCATGTGAATTATGATATTTCAGATGAATTATCTTGATCATTAATGTTATAAATTTACATGTTTTTTTATTTCCTTGGACTACTGATGTTGGACTTTAGTGTGTAGGAAATTAGACCATGGTAAATTTGGAAAACCAGAGCATAGAATTTTGTGTAAATCAGTTCGAGCCAAGGTTACTTCTAGTGAGAGGAGAAAACCTCATTGTATCATATTTAATTCATGAAAGTAATGTGCATGAATGTATTTAATTTATATGTTAAATTGTTATGTAATTAATGTTGAGTATGCCCAAGTGGATATGCCACATGGCTTGCGATGTGTCATTTTTGTTTGTGTCACTAGACACGTGTGTGTACTTGTGGCCATGACATGTTCACTTAGGGATTGGATGCCCATCAAGCTAGGAAAGAACCATGAGGAACCCCATGAGAAATACCTTGGATAGGGAGCTTGAGGTAGTGTCTTATCAATGAATTTCGAATTTGAACTTAGCATGCACTTTTAGGGGGTTAAAAAAGTTCCTAGGGGAGTGTTTAGGCCATTTTTAGTTAGCTCACTTGATATACCTTTGGGTAAGGGTCATTTTTCACAATAGGATAACCCTTAGTTGACCAAATGACCCATCCAAAAGTTGGTTTTTCAAGATGGACGAAAATCAACTTTTGAGACAATGTTTTGGTAAGACCACCACCCATTAGAAAGGTAGTCCTTATCCCACCTTTTTAGTTTACCTTTGTAGGAGACCAAAATTGGAAACCTTGTAAGGGACTTAGGGAAGACCACCCAATGGGAATGTAATCCTATTCTTAGGAGATTGTGTGGAGGCCTTTTTAGAGTGGACTCTTCTTTTGGAAGAGTTTGACACCCACTCTCTAACTTAGAGACTAGTTAATTTTGGAAGAACTTGGATAGAGGAGAAAGCTTGGAAAAAAGGATCTTATCTTCAAATATCTCACCATTATTGGTTGGACTTAGGTTGGTGGCTCTTCATGAAAGCTCATGTAGATGATAATTTCATTGTATGTAGTATTGTAATTTTGTGTTCTCCATATTTTTGTTGTTGAGAGTATGTTGTATTGCAAGATTTATAGTTGTATATGTGAAATCTTATGCTAGATGTTGTGCAAATATTTTTGTATTGTATATGTGAAGATTTGAGTTCTTGAGATTTCTTGTTGTGTTGTATTGTTTTCTTAAGGTAGCTCTCAAGGCCATACTCACCCTTGGGAGGGAAGAGTAGCCTTGGGGGGTGAAGGGATCAATTGGGACATCCATGGGTGTAAAGCCTCTCCTTGGAAAGGAGAAGGAAGAAAACATGGATGTATGGGCTCCACGTAGCCATTTATTTTGGGGGTCATAAGGGATTTTGTGGCTTGAAACCTTGGGGGGCATAAGGAGGTTTTGTTGTTGGGTTGAGATTTTGTGAAAAAAATGTGTGTTGAGAAAGCCAAGGAGTAGGCTTGTCTTGTATATCTATGAAATGAGCTTTCTCCCCTTGAGTTTGGTTCCACCTTCACCCCAATTTTATGAGTCATTTGGAGACTCTTGTTTTAGCCTTGGATCGGAGTTTAAAATGTGGTTTTGTGTTATTGTGTTTGTGGTTGTTGAGTGTGAAACCTTGTCTATGTGATGGTTCCCCAAGCTCGGGGGTGGCTTCTTAGAAGCCTAGGATGGGAGGTGAGCATCCATGGTCTACTCTATTTTCATTTGCAGGTATTGATGATCATGTTGCAAGAAGAAGAAGCCTTGGAGTGTACCTATTTTGATATTTTTTGTGAGAACCAAAAGTGTTGTGTTGTTAAACTTTGGAATGAGAAACACTCCATGTTGGTATTGAATTTTGAAGTTGAGATATATGTAACAAGAAGTATGTGAAAATGACTTTTATATATTTTTAGTTTTGTATTCAAAGTATTAATGTAATGTCTTGATCTTCCCTTGGTTAGATTCATGTTTTGTTTTGAAAATATTGTATATTGTTCAAAGACAAATGCAAGTGTATTTCTGTTATATTCAGTAAGAAATATTGTAGAATGTATTATAGTTCATCAAATGAATTGTCTCTTGTTGATATTCCTATTTGAAAATAAAGAGTTGTTACAATATTATTTTTTCAATTGCATTATATGTTATTCTATACTCTTTGGACCATCTCCTCTATAAATTTGGTGAGAGTTAAGAATGAATGAAAAATTGTTTTGGACATGAAAGTAGTAAGAAGCTAGTAGAGTAAGTTTTGGTAGCCAATTAATGCAATCCTATTTGTTACTATGACAACAACAAAAAAAGACTCAACTCTTAGTAGCTAACAAATGAATTTAATTGAGGGGCAATGTAATAGAACAAAAAAAATAAACTATGTCCAAACTGCAAGAGAGAAATAAAATGAAAAGAAACAAGTCAAAAAAAAAAACAAGCAAAAGTTGGGAAAATGAGACCTACAGGTCTCTGGAAAATGTATGGGAAAAATTCCCATACATTTTCCACCTACACAGTCAATATAATAATATTAACCACTGAACCACTAGGCAAAAGGAAATAATAAACTATAGGAAGTGAAAGCCATCATAGATGCAAGGTCAGCTTGGGTGGGACCCACCTGGGTCGCCACCCAAGGAAGTCCTAAAAAAATAAAAAAATAATTAAACATAATCAAAATAAAATATCCTATGATAAAATTTATATTATATATATATATATATATATATATATATATATATATATATATATATATATATATAGGATTA
>BSBK01004482.1:0-22500 GCA_027943335.1 Chamaecyparis obtusa
TATATGTACATATATATGTATATATATATATATATGTATATATATATACATATATATGTATATATATATACATATATATGTATATATATATATACATATATGTCTATATATATATACATATATATGTATATATATATACATATATATGTATATATATATACATATATGTATATATATATACATATATGTATATATATATACATATATATGTATATATATATACATATATGTATAATATATACATATATATGTATATATATATACATATATATGTATATATATACATATATATGTATATATATATACATATATATGTATATATATATACATATATATGTATATATATATACATATATATGTATATATATATACATATATATGTATATATATATATACATATATATATATACACACACACACACACACACACACACACACATATATATATATATATATATTACAATTCCTAAAATGTAACCCTAATCCTATTGCCTTACCCTAATCTAAAACCTTAATGTTACACTAAATATGATAGTAATCATAATTGTAACCCTAATCCTATTCCCTTATCCTAATCTTAAACCTTACTGTTACACTAAATATGATAGTAATTATAATCATAAACCTAACATCATATCCCTAACCACATCATTAATCTCACCCTATCCCTAACCCTAACCCTAACCCTAACTCGAACCCTAACTCATACTATAAAATATCTTACTAACCCAAACTCTCACCCTATCCGTAACCCTAACCGTAACTCTTACCTGGTTTCAAATAATTTTAATAATTTATAATTTAGAACTATACATATACTATTTTTATTTTATTTTACAACATTAAACCTAATTATATGTTTAATGCTAGGAGTAAGAGGAGGGAATATGTTTAGCATTTTTTAGTTCAAAATAGTATGGAGGTTGAGCAAGAAAGCATATTTTTTTATCTAATTAGTTTTTTATTAGAGCAAAATAGGCTTTGAAGGCACCACAAAACTCTTTACAAAAATGAACAACCAATAATAGAAGATAAGCAAATGAAGTCCAACAGTGAACCAACAACAAAAAACATACTTATTTTAATCTAATTAGTTATTATGTTAGTAGGAAGGTCATTTTTGTTGAAGTATCACCTTTTTGACATAATGATTATGACCATAAGCGAAGCCTTCCAATGAATGTTGAATTAATTTTACAACATGAATATGCGGATCTTTTAGTTGTAGAAGCAATCGAGCTATATGCAATTTTTCTTAATGTGGCTCAAATTCAATTTTTTTGAGACAGATAATGAATACTATTGATTTTCAAATTTTGTGGCAGAGTCAAATTCAATCATTTTGAGTGTTAAATTGTTGTTTGATAAAAATATAAACTGCAATTAGAGAGGAAATGACCAACAAAATAAATATAAAAAATAAAACTATTACAAACTATAATATGATAACAAATTTAAATTAGAAAAGTATTATCAGACTTAAATTATAAGGAAATGGAGTAATAATATTTTTGTGAAAATAATTGCTCCACTTATCTCAACAAATTTCCAACACATACTAGAGAACACACGTCTTCTTGTTCCACTGTAAGTCCAACTTAAATTACTCATATATTTTTTAATTTTCTAAGACCATCAAATCCAAATAACCTAGTTTTTCTATTTTTGGATTGATATTGTTGGAATTGAAAGTGAAATCAAAGTTGTTTTTACCAACAAATCAGTGGTGTAATGGTGACTTTTCCAAGTATGACGTGTACAAGAATCCTAATTGGATTTCCAAAGGTTGGGTGGTTCCATAAAATTTTCTTTGGGTAACACCACCTCTTGTTGCGAATTTACTATAGAAATTCATCCAATATCTAATACAATAAGGGCATTGATGAGATTCAATACTTAGACTATACCCAATGGAAATATGTGATTGTATGCAAATCTAAAAATTAAGCTATTTTTGTATATCATTGTACATATGGATACTTTACACATAGTGATATAGTGTAGTAATACAATATAGTCCTTTACAAAATGTTGTTACACAATCAGAAAGATCACTACAAATGAATATCTTTGCAACAAGGTATAACCAAGAAAGATATTTATTTCTGATACAAAAACAAACACACTCTCTCTATCATAATAAGACTTCCTTCAATATTATGCATTAATAGCGTTCTCTACTTTTGAATAGAAAGAAAACTATCCTCATAACTATTACAATAGAATATACAACTATCTTTCTTGACTATTTCCATTAATAAACAATAGTAATCAAAATGTTTTGTCAAACTATATGAAGGACAAGACCATGATCAAATTGAATGAATGTTAAACACATTGAAAATCATACTCAAACAAAGATTCAAAGATACTTGAGAATGGGGTATGAAAAACTACTCTTACTTGGGTCAAAGAAACTGACACATTACACAAAAACCCATAGACCTACAAGGTATACTCAAACCTCATCAAAGATAAGTAAACCCAACTAAGATATTTGAAACCAAAATAAAGCTATACCATAGAATAATTTGAAACACACATACTGAATTAGTCCTTCTTAACCAAAAGATAAGCTCAAATAAGGGTTAACAAATAATAAAAAATTTATAGAGGGTAAGGGCACCAATATGGTGTACAAAAAAAGGGGCATAAGTGACCACTTTTTCTGAAATTATGTAAACCTAAACTTTGAAGAAAATTTTGAGAGTCATTTACTCAAAATTAGAAGATGTGCAAAAAACAATAATTGTAGTACTCTTAATCTAGTTTCTAAACTACTAAAGTTTTTTTTTTAAATGGATAAGATTAAGAGGTTCAAATCTATTGTGGATGAAACACTATTCTTGATTTTTTCATAAAAACATAACATAGTGTCTGATGTGTGCTTCAAAACAAATATAGTTAGATTTAGTATTTTGGAAAACCCTTATGTATGATAATAGGTAAGAGAGAGATAAAAATTGCGTATTTTTTTTATAATTTTATGTTGTGTATTTTTTTAATGAATTTTTGAAGTGGGCGCATCCCAAAAATCAAGTGTATGTTTGTGTACTGGACATAATGGTATTTCCATGGCAGAAAGGTCCAAATGTGGAAGTCCTAACCATACAGAAAGAGTCACACAATGGAAGAAACAAAGAGGAGTGCAGAGAATTCCACATCCAATGTTTGCATTATAATCATAAATTCATTTACAATAGGTTAACAACATGCGGTTTACAAAAAAAAGAATGCATGCCTGATTACTGAAATTATCTAGATTATCCTTTATGTGGGTCTCAAATATTATCATTATTAAAAGATCTACCTCACTTAAAGAATAATTACAACAAAACATCCAAGTCAGCTAAGAGTGATCAAAATCAACAAGGTAGGAAAATGTAATGTCTAGATAGGTCAGGACCTAAATCATGAAGAAATCCTCCTCTAAAGAATAGGACCTAAATATTATGGTCAACCTACTCATTTGAAACCCAAAGAAAAACCAATCATCCATTGTAAATAAAACACCTTTGAACAATGGGGTTCACTTGATGATAAGAACCTTTAAGAAGATATCATCTCCTAGTTATGTTGAGAAGAAGATGAATAACCTATTAATTTTCCAAATGAAAAATATACTAAGGCATACCCTATTACTGAAATTATCTAGATTATCCTTTATGTGGGTCTCAAATATTATCATTATTACAAGATCTACCTCACTTAAGAAATAATTACAACAATATATCTAGACATTTGCAAAACATCCAAGTCAGCTAAGAGCGATCAAAATCAACAAGGTAGGAAAATGTAATGTCTAGATAGGTTAGGACCTAAATCATGAAGAAATCCTCCACTAAAGAATAGGACCTAAATATTATGGTCAACCTACTCATTTGAAACCCAAAGAAAAACCAATCATCCATTGCAAATAAACCACCTTTGAAAAATGAGGTCCACTTGATGATAAGAACCTTTAAGAGGATATCATCTCCTAGCTATGTTGAGAAGAAGATGAATAACCTATTAATTTTCCAAATGAAAAATATACTAAGGCATACCCTATTACTGAAATTATCTAGATTATCCTTTATGTGGGTCTCAAATATTATCATTATTACAAGATCTACCTCACTTAAGGAATAATTACAATAATATATCTAGACATTCACAAAACATCCAAGTCGGCTAAGAGCGATCAAAATCAACAAGGTAGGAAAATGTAATGTCTAGATAGGTCAGGACCTAAATCATGAAGAAATCCTCCACTAAAGAATAGGACCTAAATATTATGGTCAACCTACTCATTTTAACTCCAAAGAAAAACCAATCATCCATTGTAAATAAACCACCTTTGAACAATGGGGTCCACTTGATGATAAGAACCTTTAAGAAGATATCATCTCCTAGTTATGTTGAGAAGAAGATGAATAACCTATTAATTTTCCAAATAAAAAATATACTAAGGCATACCCTATTATTGAAACTATTATATATCATTTATTTTGTCTAGGGGAACAAGAACAAAACATTTGTGAACCTACCAATCCAAGAGAAATTTTCAAAAATAGAGGCCTTGGATACCACCTAGAAGTTTAGGTGACCCCCACGTATGTTCCACTAGAATCTTTTGATTTTTATGATATTTTAATGAGGAATTATATGAAGATCCTTTTGAGTACCTCACTAAAATATTTTACCTCCAATTATATATGTACCATAACCATCATAAACCTTATGTAATGTCCTGCTAGGGAACCCAAGTGAAATTAATCTAGAATATACATCAACATTACTAAGTTTACAAAATAATATTTTTTCTTAAGAGTTAATAAATAATAATGAATAACAAAGAAAAAGAAATATAACATAAGAGAATACATACTTATAAATGTAACTCATTTACATATTACAATTCCTAAGGTTTCCATGATGTAGAAATTATGTAAGATAATTAATTGTTAAGAATAACTATATATACATAAATGCTCATAAGAAAATGAACAATATATACATGTCATCATATAAGAATGAACATGTAAAAATAATTGATAGTACCATAAGGTATACATAATAACCAAACATATGTTGAACAAGTCGCATGGTATGTAATAACAACCAAATACAAGATACAAAAACCCGTGCATATGAAAGATAAGAGAAAGCCTCCAAGAATGATAAACAAGAAGGAACCACTACTACAAGGATCATCCAACATCGGTACAAGAATGTCTGGATCTCAAATAGTAAAATAATCACTACCACCCAACCTCGTGGAACCAAAGGTCCACTCCTGCCATGCTAAGGAGATAACAATATACCCCACTCGGATAACAAACACAAAATTCAACCTTCATACAAACTAAGAAAGGAATCTTGAAATCTCTATGTTTCAAAAGGTGTGATATAACTACAAAGGTAATACATACTTATCCAGAGGCAACCAACACATGTAGGAAACCTAAGGTGTATATATAGGGAAGTGTCGTCACAGACATATAACCCTTGAGTTTTGTCTTGGAAGCCTCTCTGGACCTGACACTCAAGTGACCATATGCGACATCAGTAAGCCTCTCATATAGATAAGGTTGTTAACCATGCAAGACCTCAAACAAGCATCTTCTCCCACTCTCATCCTAGTCAAGACCTCAATCAAGTACTCAGGCATGGATGAGGAACACATCTTATTAATTCATTTTAAAACCCCACATTTAATGTATCATGTTATCACTTTATTAAAAGTTACTTACAATAAGTGATCTTGATAGCCACTTTTGGGCCCTAGTGCTTATTGCAAGTCACTCTCATCTATACACCTAGATAACCTACCCTAAGCTCATAAGTCATACAAACATCTCATAAATCCAAAAGATGTGATAATCAAATTTAGTTCCATAAAAGCTACTTGGAACACATACTAGTCGTCAAACCATAAACTCATAATTACACGTTGGTCATCAACCATCACATCAAAAAATCCATACTGGTCCTCAAACAAAAAATATTATAAAAACATGTTGTCTCAAAGAGTTCACAAAATAATGATCTTAAAGTGAAAAAAGGTTGGGTAAAAAAATCAAAACTATTATCACATTACAAACACTATAAATATCTATGCCACAGTAAAATAGTAAAACCCTAAGCCCCTAATAACAATTCATAAAAACCAACTTAATGTTACACATGCTGACAATCAAACACAACAACCAAAAACTCTAATAATAAACACATCAACATTAGATTCTTATCAAATAATATTTAATTATATATTATTATTATTCTTATTTTTGTTTTTCTAAAAGAATTTTCATGTATGAAAAAAAAATTAATAAATTTTTTTAACTTTTTTTTTTCTAAAAATAGAATTTCTAAATATAGACTACCGTTGCATGCAAATTTTAAACAGATCTTTTTTATTTAATTTTTCTATTTTTTTTCTTAAAATAGAATTTTTAAATATAGAATACCACTACATGTAAATAATATATCAATTTTAAATAACATGCAAGTGAATATATCTTTCTTAAATAACATGCAATTGAATATATCTTCTTTAAATAACATGTAAGTAAATATACCTTTTTTAAATAACATGTAACTAAATATATATTCCTTAAAAATAACATGCAACTGAATATATCTTTTCTAAGTAATGTGCAACTAAATATATCTTCATTAAATAGCATTCAACTAAATATATCTTTCCTAAATAACATGCAACTGCATATATATCTTCCTTAAATAACATGCAAGTGACTATATCTTTCCTAAATAATAGACAATTGAATATATGTTCCTTAAATAACGTGCAAGTGAATATATCTTTCCTAAATAACATGCAAGTTAATATATCTTCCTTAAATAACATGAGAGTGAATATATCTTTCCTAAATAATATGCAAGTGAATATATCTTTCCTAATTAACATGCAAGTGAAAATACTTTTTCTAAATAACATGCAAGTGAATATATATTTCCTATTTTCTTTTAATTCTAGCAAGTTTGTATTTTGGACCATGAACTTATACCTTTGAATTCTTTTTATATTGATAAACCTAGAATACACTATCTATGTAGTGAAAAACTCTTGCTTATTGGTTTGCAAAATTGGTTGTCACTATGTCGACATATTGTAAGATTGTCATGATACATTGTGAAACCCTCAAGGCTTTGTAAATCATATCAGAACAACTATTAATCTATTCAAGAAGTCACTAAGTTCTCTTTGGAATACACATTATTTCTATTATGATGGTGAGTTCTAAAAAATAAACTATAAGAAAGAACACCCCCCTTCACTGCTTCTAACCACTCAAATGTGATACCTTAAAGATAATGTATGAAACCCTACTCCTTGAACTGATGCTTATCCCTCCAAATTTGCTTCTTATTATGAAAATTTAGCATTCCTTGGTTATGAGAAATTTGTCTATCAATGAGTTTCATTCTTCAAATGCCTCTCTCTTTTTTCATACAATATTCTGATCATTATTATACAATATCATGATGGCAATGCAACACTGATATTTTACTATTTCCTTTGTTGTTCATTACAATTTTTTTATTGTTATTATATACATCACTATTATGAACATCATCTTTCATGTCTTTGGCAAGTGCTTTCTCACTATTATCATGTTTATGATCTTTTGGTGACTGCATATTATATTATTATGGGTTTCCATATGAGATTTGAGAGTCCTAATGTCTCTAACCTTTTATTCCTCTTCAATAGTATAGGAACCTCCTTGGTAATAGTCATGAAACCTTTTGGCAACAAAAATTTACAGAATTGTGAGAATGAATTGATTTTGAAATACCTTCCTCTTGGGGATCACTTAGTTGTATGTTCAATCTCCAAATTTATTCTCTGCCAATGCAATAGACCTGTAAATGTGAGACCACTCTAACTCAAAAATAATTTGGTTGAGTTGGCATACCCTACTTCTCGCGCCCTCCTTTTCTCCCTCAAAGTGAAAATGATTTCATTTTCACTTTGTTTTTTCTTGTATAGCCCGACGAAGTTGTAATTCTGATGGTCTACTAGAAATAGCTATCAGAACTCTGACTTTTTTGGGGATAATTACAAAAAAAAACCAATTTCATAAAAAAGTGTATCCTCCATGGAAAATTGTCATCAAAATTTGACATCAAATGTATCAGTGAGTGTTGCCATCAATTTAAAAGGGGGAGATTGTTGGCAAAACTAATGTAGTGATGGTAAGTGATTTCTGTAATTTTAATGATATAGATTTGATTGCATGATGATCAATTATTGGGTTGTCATTTGTAATGCCCTGCTAGGGAACCCAATCAGAAATGTGTCCCTTAATTTAGGACAATATTGGCTTGGGTTTGAGTTTGGACTTGTACGTTATCTCCCCTCTCTTACCATTTGAGATATTGTGATAGGGAAAGCTCATCCTAACAATTCAAGGAAGTCGATGCCTGGTACCTACAAACCTGCATAAAAGACAAGCATGTACATACATATATCTAGATATATAACAGACAATGGCAGGGATAGGCTGATCGTGTGGATCTTGCAAGAAAGTAACTATGACTCTGTCCCTCAACCACATCAAGAACATCAAACACAAATGTAAAACATACACATCGACCATACACATGCAAGTATGGGGTCAGTAAACCATAAGAATTAATGATATCCTACCATATAATTCATCATCCTAAAATAATCATAACATATAGAAATCAAATTATGGGAGGGGCATTACATCCACCTCCCATAAAATTAGGCTTACTCCTGGAAGCCTACAAATAGATTTAAGGATATATAGTCATTAAGAGCTTGATATAATTATGGTTTAAGAATAAACCAAAAATCACATTGATCAATTATTCATTAACAATTTAAATAGATCTAAAGCTTTATTCATTCCTCATTATAGAAAACATCTAGTAATCAATTGTATAAAATACACATTTGTATCTACATCAATAATCAATTAAAAGGTTCATGCAAACGTAGTTAATGCAACACTCGTATAAAATCCAATCCTAACATACAATTTTGATATCATACCTCTAGGTTCATAAAAAATAGTTTGAAATACAAAAGAGTCATATGTATAAGTTTTGGTTTTAAGTTTTGACAATTTAAACATCTAATGGGAACACAACTTCCTAGAGTTCTCAGTGTAGAAACTTGGGCTCTGATACCAAGTGTAATTCTCCGCCGGGGAACCCAATCAAAAAATTGTCCCTTAATTTAGGACAATATTGGCTTGGGTTGGGGTTTGGACCTGTATGTTATCTCCCCTCTCTTACCATTTGATATATTGCGATAGGGCACACTCATCTTGAGAACTCAAAGAATTTGATGCCCGGTACCTACAAACCTGCATAAAAGACAAGCATGTACATACATGTGTATATATAATAGACAACGGTGGGGATCAATCGATCATGTGGATCTCACAAGAAAGTAACTATGACTCTGTCACTCAACCACATCAAGCACGTCAAACATAAATGTAAAAAATATACATTGACCATACACATGCAAGTATGGGGTCAGTAAACCATAAGCATTAATGATATCCTAACATAGAATTCATCATCCTAAAATAATCATAACATATAGAAATCAGACTACGGGAGGAGCATTACATCATTGATATCAAGTATTGACTTAGTGTTCCTAGTATGTTGCTAAGCATAAGTATGATGATTGAGGTGTTGTAGTAAGTTTCAATTATAGAGATTCTTATAAGAGACTCAAGGATAATTTTGAATTTCAAATGCATGACCGTTATTGTTAAAATAGACTAGTAAGAAAGTTATGATCGAATGAAGGCATAAAAGCACGCAACTACTAGAAGCATTAGTGATAGGTGATCGGTGATTTGATTGGTTTGTCAAATCTTTATTGTGTCTTGTGGTATGGTCACAAGATATGGTGGAAAATAGTGTGTAGAAGCTATGGTTGCAATAATAATTAATTTGAGTAACCGGTGTGAAGGATATGTGACCGGTGTGAAGATTTAGAGTTGTTACAGGTTGAAGTGTTTATGTTCTTGAGTGACAGTTGATAAATCTTTGACTAGTGGTCGGTATAGAGTTTGCGATGAATTCAGCTGAGTTAGTCATGATCTGGTGGCATGTCTTAAATATTGGAGGTGATGATCTGGCATCACAATTTTTTATGTTAGAGTTTGGATAAGATTCTAGAGGAAGCATGTGTTTGGTCAAAATGTGTTTGACCCCTTGACACAAAATTCTCTCTAATCATTGTATTGATCAACGGGGTATAGGAAAATTGTTTCATACATCAAATGCATGTATTTGTGCATTATATTCAACTAGGAAGTTTGAAAGTCAAATTGTAAGTCGTTTAGGGATATCTTAAGGTGATGTAAAATTCTAAGGATTGATGATTAGTATATAATGGATGAAGTTGAAATTTTTTAGTGTTGATCGTGTGTTGGAAAAGTGTGGTGTAGAGTGTGAGTTATGATCAAGCCAGGGTGGAGTTAAGTGTGTTGTTAAGAGATTTTGTGCTTTAGTGGATCTGATCAAGAAGAGGTAGTGTTATTCTATATATCATTCTCTTTGTTGTTGCCTAACAACTTTACAACAGTCAAAATCCCTTAATCGGGTGGATCCTAGCAGGTCCCTAATGTAAATCCTCTAGCAAGGTGGCACATTAGCTTGTGTTTGAATTCCTCTAACAAGGATACTCTTAACAAGGTAAAATTCCTAACAGGCCTAAGGTAAATCCCTTAATCGGGTAGCTCACCTAACAATGCTTTTGTAAACTCCTAACAGGGTTAAGCTGATCACAGGGTGTACTTTAGAAGAGTACATCATTTAGTGGGTACTAATCCCCACCATGTTTTTTTCTTAATTTGGTTTTCTATGAGATAAATCTTTTTGTCAAATGTTTCATTGTTATGTGGATGTGCTTATGGTTGTGATTTTCATTTGCTGCTATTAAAGTTAATCTTTTGAATGTTGTAGTAAAGTTAAAGAGATTAAAAAGTTGGATATTTGGTTGATTATTTATTCATCCCCTATCATTAATCTGATCTTAGGCCTAACAACATCATCTTGAAGTACAATTTAATGCCAAACTAGTGAAACAAAAGATCAAAAGATAAATCTGTAGATAGCCATCTTAGTCAAAGAATAACTTTAGAAATTATTAGATGTGGACTTTATCAGATTGATAGATTATCTATAATGGATCTCAAACATGTTCCAATTTTTAAACTTGGTAGGGGTATCCATATTTGTATAGACTTTAAATATCTTAATAAAGTGCACACTAAGGATGACTTTCTACACCCCCAACATATTCATGCATCATAGTGGACTTGATCAATGGGCATGAGATTCTCTCCCTTATAGATGGATTTTTTTAGATATAATTAGATCCAAATTGTAATTGAAGACCAACATAAGACTACTTTTACCACACCTTGGAGAACCTCTTTCTATGAAGTCATGCCTTTTTCATTAAAAAATGTTGAAGCTACCTACCAATGTGTAATGATATCTATTTTCCATGACCTCTTTCATGCTATCATGGAAGATTATGTAGATGACCTCTTGGGAAAATCAAAAGTTTAAGATAATATCATATCCTCATACTAACTAGGACCTTTGAGAGATTTGAATAATATAAAGTATGACTAAATCCTAAGAAATGTGTCTTTGGAGTTACTTCAACCAAGTTATTAGGATTCATTATATCCCACAAAGGTATAGATGTTCAAATCCATATTTAAAGATAAAAAATCCTCAGTATGCCACCTCCCAAAAATATTAAGCACTCTCCAAGGAATGCTTCAACTTCCACTCACCACTTTATTTTAACCTTTAGATTAGTGTCAACTATTTTTCCACCTACTTAGAAATGATGTCAAATTCCAATGGGACTACTTATGTCAAAAGGATTTTGATCAACTAAAATCCTATCTTGCATCATCTCTGGAGCTTGTACCTCGTATGAAGGAAAGAACCATATATATATATATATATATATATATATATATATATATATATATATATATATATATATATATATATATATCACTGGAGCTTGTACCTCGTATGGGGGCACTTTTGGTACAACTAGATGAAAATGGTAAAGGGAGAGTTATATACTATATTAGTCACACTTTAGTGGGTTATGAACTTAACTAAAACCAAATAGAGAGAGTATTCCTTGTAGTTGTGTTTAGTACACAAAAATCTTTCCATTGCATTCTTAACCATAAGATTAAGCTCATCACTAAAATTGACCCACTTAAGTATCCTATGTCTAAAGAATCTCTTATAGGAAGAACCATTAAATAGGTCATGATTTTGAGTGGGTTTAACATTGAATATGTGGATAAAAAAACTATCAAAGAACAATCCATTGATGATCAATTGGCCAAATCTCCCTTACAAGGTGATCATCCCCTCATCACATAATATCCTGATGACAACATCATGATAGTTACCCTCGAGTGCTCAATGGACACTTTAATTTTTTTACCCCTACACTCAAAAAGGATTAAGGGAATGTATCATATTTATGACCTCTTGGGGAGATTGTATACCTAATTATTGGAAACTATTGTGCTATAGTGCACCAACAATGTATTAGAATATGAGGTTCTCATCATAAAACTCCATATTTCCAAGAAATGGAAATTTATTGTGACGATGTTCCATCAATAGCTTCGATGAAGAATCTTGTATTCCATTGAAGAAGAAAGAGTATTAAAATCAAGTATTATTTCATCAAAGAGTTAATTGAAAATGGTGAAATAAAAATAGAGTTTAGCATGTCTAAGAAACAGCTAGTAGACATTTTCACCAAGCCATTAAGAAAGGACAACTTTGAGCCCCTAAGAAGAAACTTGGGTATAAATATTTGGATTAGAAATGATATTATTTTTCAGCTCAAGACAAAGGGATAATGTTTGTATTTTAAATTTATTTTATTTTCCTTAAGCTGCACAAGTTGCATTCATGTGTGGACTCACCTACCTATTAGGAGTAATGTAACTTGGATATTGGCCGCAAAATTTGGTATTGCATCCTTCTAATTTCTCTTGACATTGTAGCTCCAACAAACCTTTTTTGATAGAGAAGTTTATTTGGGTAAATTATTGTGAAAATTCAATTATTTATGTGGAAAATTAATTTGTACAATAGATGAGAAGAATGTCTCCTAGTTAGTAAGAGTTTATGCAACAACAAAAAGGAATGTTTTGTGCTCTGAGTGATTCAAATAATATTTTCAATTTGTGAAAGTAGTCATTGTGTGTGGATTGCGAAATGATTTCTCCAGCTAGTCAGAATCTCTAGTTTATCATCATCATTGCAATTATTGTAACAATTGTTTGCAATTAGTTTAGTTTTCTTAGTTTGTAGTTTATTTATCAATAATCATTTCTAATTTTAAAAAGAAAAGAATTTGGCATGTCCCTAATTGGTTGTTTGACTTTTATTCCACATATGTATTTTCGATGATTGGAAAAGATGACAATCAACCTCAAGAGTTTGTTTACATGGTATTAGAGCTCTATTGTGAGTATTTTAGATTTTTAAGTTGGTATCATAGTATTTTAATTTTAGATATTGGGAAGTTGAAATCCTATATCCAATATTGAATACCAGTGTAGATTCATGGTTTTAGGGATTTTAAATCCCATATTTGGTATCAAACCATTGTATTTTCAAACTTTTAGAGATTTTAAATCCTACATATTTTTTTCATTTTCACTATATTGTAATTTGTTAGATTGTTGATCTATAAAATAAAGAAATATATTCATTCTAATTCATTATCTAGATTCTTTTATGAACTTCCTTGTGGATGATTTTGATGCCTATTTTTACTTATATTGGAATGATAAAGACATTGTGGAGTTCACATTTCATTTTACATGAGTCTTTTAATAGTTTTATAACCTTAATGTTATTTCTCATTCAAATAGAAATTAATTGTGAATGGAAATGGTAAGAAAAATTAAACACCTTTATCCTTTTGTGATTTTTTTTATAGGATTAATTGGTACTATGTATTCAACAATATAATTTATCAATATTCTAAGCACGAGTTGAATCTAAAACATCTTCAATGGATCATACTGGTGTAGTTTTTAAGTTTCATGTGTGCATTGTTCTATTGAGAATACTCATATTAAAAGCCAAAAAAATATTTCGAATCAAATTTTGCATGTGTAAAACTACTATTATCTGCCTAATATAAGATTATATAAGTTTATTTTTGGTTATGATGGGTTTTATGAGTCAAGAAATGCAGTGTAATTTTATATTTCTCCTTCTTTATAATATATAAAAGGACTCATGAGAACATATTCCCAAACTTGATAGTACTCAAAGAAGAAAAATGTAACCACTCTTATCAATTCTCCTAGTACTATCCTTTCTTTGATAATGAGCTTGCCCTTTTTGTCATTTGGTTTATCTTCTTCCATTTCCTTGACATTGAGTGGCTTCTTGAGAAGCACGAGGGTGCAATAATTCACATCCAACATAATACAAGATGGAAAATTTATAATACACTAGAAAGTGTAAGCATTTTATATAAATATATAACATTTAGCATTATAAGTCAAAAGATTGAGGTATAAGAATTAAATGTATTTTGAAAGAAATATTTTTTAAATTTATATATGTTTGATTAGATCAATCAAGAAAGAGCCCAAACCCAACAAAAAGTAACATGAAGTCATAAGACAGTTCCAAAGGAATTCACTAGTGAATTCAACCAACAAAAAAACTAATCAATAACGTAAGATTTAACCTATAGTCTAACCATTAAAGACATACTATGGTGACAGCAGGTGAGCGGGAGGAATTTTTCAAATTTGAACTTGAACGTGGGTGGGATTCTTGGGTAGCAGGTTCAGATCGCTACTTGCCATGGGGTCTCTACAGATCAGGGAGTGGGAATAGAAGAGAGCTTGAATGGGGACCCAAGAGTCAAGCAGATCAACCCTGGAAAGGAGGTCAGAGTGGGTAAAGGTTCTTCTTCCCCCTCGGCCCCAAAGAGTTAGGCAAAGGACCAAAGCAGTAAAGCCCCTCAGCGCTGCTGGTCTACACTTTTTGGCATCCAACCTTCAGGCAAGTCTTCCTTCCCTTCTATTAAGGATCTTTTTGATAAAGAGAAAGGTAACTTTATCATTGAAATCCCTGATGAGTTGGTGGATCACAACATTGTCTCAATGGATCATACTCTTGTGGGAAAGTTTGTGGGATCTAGACCCAACATAGACATTGTTAGAGTTTTTATGAAAAAGAAATGGGGGCTTAAAGGGAAAGTTTTGGTCACGGCCATGGCAAAAGGCTTCCTCTCTTTTGAGTTTTCTTGCAAAGAAGACCTTGACAAAATCCTTTGTGAGGGCACTTGGTCGATTGGCAAGGCTACCCTTGTTGTGTAGAAATGGACTCCGAAGCTAGACCTCAACAGTTCTTTCTTCATCGAGGCCCACGTGTGGGTTTGACTCCCAGAACTCCCTCTTGAATTCTGGGTTGAAGATGTCTTTGATGGTATTGCTAGATCCTTTGGATCTTTGCTCTCAATAGACTCGGTGACTATGGCTAAAAGTCACCTCACCTATGCAAGAATCTATATTGGGGTGGAAGAGGGCCAAGATATGCCTGAAATCATTGTTCTCCAATCAAAGCTGGACTGTAAACACTTGCAAAAGATGGATTATGAAAGTGTCCCTTTCGCTTGCCTCCACTATAGGATAAGTTGGGGTTATCAGATTCACAAGTAGACAAGGATATCCCCCAAACTGGGGAACAAATGGAGAAATCCAAACCAGGTCAAGAAAGTTTGTTTCCTCGATTGGGGTCTCCCCAGTCAAATGGCATCAACTTGGAAGTAAACATTCCTCAAGTCTCCATTGAAGACTTTGATGAAAAAGGCTTGGGGGGAGGGGGTGATTCATGCCCTAGCTCTGATTTTGCTTCTGTCATCCCAGATTCCTTTGAATCCCCCATGGTTGACTGTCTTTCTAGCCCTACTAGAAGAAAACCAGTAGGTCAACCATTGTCTAGCAACTGTCCAGAGACATAGGACTTTAACAAATTCCAACAAATGGATCTTCTTCTGGGCTCCATCTCTCTGAAAAAACTCTCAAAGTTGGAGGATCTCTTTGCCAAATACAAAGAAGAAAAGGAGGGATGGATAAAATTTTAAAGAAAAAAGAGAACAAAAAGAAGAGATCCATCTCTAGTTTCCCCGGCATCCACAAGGAGCAAAAAAAGAGTTGATGTAGAAGAAAAACTCAAATCTCCAGGCAGGAAAAGGTCAAGCCAGATCAGGCTAGAGGAAGCCTACAAAAACATTGCGGATGGTACCCAGCAAACCATCCAAACGGTCTGCACTCCTAGCAAAAGATGCTAGACACCTCAAAGGTCATTAGTGAGCTCCTTAGCTCAATCAAGCTGACTGTCAGAAGTAGAAATTTCTATCTTGGTGCTATCGATCAGGTGGTGATAGCTATGTATTTTTCTCAACAGTGCAACATCCACTGGTCCTCCCATGGTCAGTTTCTCAGATGTGGCTTTGGTCTTGGAAATGCCTTAAACTTTTGTGCCAGCTGGACCTATTTCTCGGAGGATGACCTGTCTATCCCCGAGATTATCTCAGCTGCCACTCAGGATGTTAATTGGACCATCCTTCAAGATGCCAGCAATGAGACTTATCACTCAAGGCATAATTATGAAACTTTCCATAATGGCGAGATGGATTCCCTCAAAGGGGACGATCTTCAAAGTACCATGGCTTTAACCAATAATAATTATTTTTTTTATAAGCAAGCTAGTAGAATTTATTTCACTCATGGCGAGTTGTGGTGGATATGCATGATTTTTAATTATATGTCACCTCCACACGTAGTTAGGGTGTCCTTCCCCATATCTTGCAATCATTTTTAAAAAGCTACCTTTAGTAAGAAAGCTAATGAAACTAAAAATAAGGCTAGCAGATATTCTCGGCAAAACCAGTGGTTTACCAGAGTCATCCCGATAGTCATGGTGGGAGAAAGGTTAAGAAGGGAGTCGGAAGGCGACATCAAAAAATGGAAGAAGAGAACAAAAATTTGGGATGTTTTACAGAAAGGGGAGGTCACCACATTTATTGAACACCTCCATGGACATAGGAAGGACATCACCAACATCTTTGTCAAAACTTGGCAAGATGGGTCGGTGGAGATAGAAGGCAAGATGTTCACTGTTATGGAGGAAGTCATTTTGATGGTGACCGGCATTCCTACTGCTGAGAATAAATTCTAAAGAGACCAAAAAATTTATGATATCATTGTCAAAAAGTTTGCGAGGGATGATACGGAGATGAACGCCATTGTCAAAGAAGGCACCTACTACCTCCTTGGGAGTCTAAAGATGTGACATGGTAGTATGTTCTGAGGGCTCTCTACTACTACATTACCCTTGACACCAGGTTTGATAGAATCTGAACTTATCACTTCGTCTTGCTTAATCATTTTAGGCATGATGTCAAAAAATTTATTTTGTATTATCTCTTCTCTTCTATGAATAAGAATATTACTGGTTTTAGAGATAAGAAAATTGCAAATCCTTCCCTGCATGAAGGACTTATTGTTCTGCTATATGAATTCTTTAAAACCCAAATCTTGGGCAAGGAAATAGGGGCTAGAAAAGCTATAAGTGATAACTCTGGCTCGAACTATGTCCCCTCTGGCTCTTTTGTGGGCATCCCTTCAGATGACAGTGAGGAGGTTGAGGCCAAGAATCTAGGCAAGGGCTCTCCTTCCAAGAAACAGCCTTGGAAAGTCATCAAAAGAATTCCCCTCCAAAAAGAAGAACAGGAAGGATTCTAATTCGAAGGAAGAAATGATTTCGGAAGCAGATGTGGGAAACCCTATTTTGGATCCAGCGGAAAAGTAGGAATAGGAAATGGAGGGCTCTCCTAATCCTATGTAGGACCTCTCTGGCCACCTTTCGGTTGACATCACCATCAGCGAGGAAAAATCCCCTCCTCTCCAATCCCCAGGTACTAAGAAGGAAACTCAAACCCCTGAGACTGAAGAAAAAGATGACAAGGTCACCAATCAATCACCCATAAGGATTGATGAGACAAAAGAAACTTCTGGGGAGGAGTATTATTGTTAGGACACCAGTAGGGGAAAAAAGGTTTGGAGAAATTTCAATATTAACACTATGCGTATGAGCATTATCAGGGAAGTCATCTATCCACAGATTCTGGAGGATAAAAATGGAAAAGTTCATAAGGAAGAATTGATTGACCTTGCTTTGGTTGTTCTCAGTAATAAAGCCAGGGAGATGGACATGGATTTTCTCAATAACACCAAAAATAGCATGCTGGATCAGGTTCGGTCTTTCAAGTGGCTCTACCACGAGATAGAGGACATCAAGGCTAAAATTTAGGGACTGGGCAACATGAATAAGATAACAAAGAACTCTCCTAGCCTGGAAACCAGGGTCAAGAACATGGAGTCCAAAATGATTAGTCTAGAAAAGACCCTTAAGGGAGTGGCAGAGCAAAATTTTAATATCCTTAAGACGTCCAACAAAAATCTAAAACTATTGATCAAAAAGATGGAAGAAAATTTGAATCCCAAAACTAATATGAGGACTAAGAAGGAAGACAAGGAGCAGACGGAAGGCCCAAGGAAGAGAACCAGGGCAAGAAATAGGAAGAACAGGGAGAAAACCGATTTGCAAGACTCCCAAGTGCAGAATGTTAAAGATACGGTGCAACTGATGGAAGCCCTTGCAAACAATGTTGTGGTTATGCTCAGGAGTTTAGCATAACTGGTTTCTCTATTTTTGCTTTCTTTCTTTTCTTTTTCATGCTCAGTCCTGTGGTGGCTTGTCCTTGCTACTTTCATTTTCTTTTCTTTGGTTGGTTTATTTGACATTCTCTAGACTTTTACTTTGATGTGGGTTTCAGGAGCCTTGTAAAACCTGTTTTACTTAATAAAAAACCAACAAAAAAACTAGCAATAGAAATGTAACCATAGTCCTAAAATAACGCACATGAAACCAAATAGAAAGGAGATTAATCTTCTTCCACTCCTCGTTGAGTTCCTTAAGAGTATCCAGAAAGGAAGTCTTTTTGGGATGATGTGTATCCATATTAGGAGTGGGTCACTCTTTTACTAGTTGGACAGTAACCAACAGATTCTCCTCATGCTTACTTCATTTTGTATTCTTATACTCCAGCTCCTCCTACAGATTATTGAAAGAAGAGGTCATTTTATCCATCATTTCCTTATTGAATTTGACCACATCAGCCAACTTCTTATAAATCTAACTTTGATTTTCTTGGACATTTCCCAAATCTCTAATCAGATCTCTTTTTTTTCTCATCTGAGGGAATGAGGACTTTCAACCCCTAAATTTGGTCCTTCATGATATCCTAATTATCCAAATTTTCTGCCAATTGATTAGCGACAACCCAAACACTATTATCCATATTGATATTGGACCAGTCCCCAACTTTTCCTTCAGCCTCAACAATGGCTTCCAATCTGTTGATTTTATTTCTCGCAATGTCTAATTGATTTATTAACCACTTGATTATAACATTCTGATAGTTGTAAAGGATGCAAAGTTTATCCACTTTGTTCACAATCAAAAAATAATCAGGGATATCCTTATCAAAAGTGGGGTTTTCGGGGTGTGGCAGGGAAACATTGAGGGGGACCTCAAAGTCATCTTGATACTTTTGAGGCTTAGGAACAGGGGATGAGGGATTAGGGGCATGACTAGAAGTATATTGATAGGGGTATTTTTAGGGGTCCAAAGTGATTTCACTAGAATAAGTCATAAAAAATAAAATAATACTTTTAAAATAGATTTTTTCGTAAATAGAACACATACAATATTCTAAATATTAGTATTATATTTTTAAATTAATAAATTTGTCAATTATATATATAATATCTAACTACTTATATATATTTTTAAAATCACTTAAAATAACCCCAACCATAAATTATCTATACATTATTACTATTAACTACAAATATATGTCATGTTTGAACAACTTTTCTTTTGGAGTGGATTTATATAGTGATGTAGCCCAAACACTTCAAGAACAACAATTCAGAGAACGCACAACACAGAATTTTAGAACTCCAAATTCTTCATTAATGTTCTCCAACTTACTCTACCTCTACAATGAAAGAAAACAACTCCTTATTACAATTCTGAAAATTACCATATTTGGCAGATGTTCGGAAAATCAAAAAAAATTATTTTTGGTAATTTTCAAAACCCATCCTAGGAATCCTGATTTTTTCCAAGAAAAGCCCCCAACTAAGGCAAGATGAATTGTCAACTAACCTACGAAATCGGAAACATGATTTCAAATTTATTACAAAAGCCAACTTTCTAAAAACTAGAAAAAAAATATGAAAAGCCAATTTCGGAGGCCAAGATGATATTTCTGGCTTCCGGAAAAAGGTCGAAATAGCCACCCAATTAGTAATCCAAATAGCTCCTCCTCACACAGCTGCCTGTAAAATTTCAACCAAAACCTACATTTGAGTCAAAAGTTATGACCGTCGGAAGTAAATCTAGACCAAAACCCACATCTGAATCATTAGCCTTGATCCTCGGATGCTCATGCATCATATAGATAGTTGAAAACAATTTGCTTCTAAAAGAGCTCTCATTTATTTACTATGACAATTTAAATTATTTAAATATCACCTATTTTAATGTAAAAATCTTAATTATAATTTTATTTGACTTTTACATTATAATTGATAAATACTTGTTTATTTTTGTTAACCAAATTTACAGTTTAAATATATTTATTAAAATTCTTAAATTATTAGAATTGAAAGGTGACAGTATGAGTTGAATATGAACGTACGTGATGTCTAAGCTCAGTCGGATTGCATGAAATTCCTAAAACAAATGTTACCGCAAAGAATATTAACAGGAAAATGATAGGAGGAAGTAGTGTAACTGTTAATCTTCTATAAAGTTTGATATTTCTTTGTTTTTTACAGAGGAAAAAGAGATCTCAGCTGGTGCAACCAAACAAACAATACATTCTTAATAATAAATTTCCATTCTCAGCTCAACTTCTTACAGCTGTGTTTTTAAATTTTGCAAGCCTGTTAAATCCATCCCATTTGTTTTGGCATTGATATTGTCGGAAATGAAAATGAAATCAAAATGATTTACCAAGTTGGTGGCATGGTAGTGAATTTCCCAAGTATGACTCAGGCCTAATTGAATTTCCATAGTTTGGGTGGTCCACAAAAATTCCATTGGATTATACCACCTAACTTTTTGAACTAATGAAGTCTTAAAAAATCATTGTGGGACCAAAATGAAATCTATTTTGTAAAGTTAAAATATTTCATATAGATTAATGGTAAGTCAATATTCAATTTATTTTAGTTGTAAATATCACATATTAATATATAACTTCTGATCTTTATGCCTCTCTTAATAGTCTTTTATACTAATGATGGATTATGAAATGTATTCCCAACTTTTATACTAATGATGGATCATGAAATGTATTCTAGAATCTTGATGTAAAATTAATAACCAATCTAATCAAAAACAATTAAAATCATAGATTATAGAAATCTGATATATAACAAAATAAGTTCTACATTTGTACTTTGTCATACAAAAAAGTAAGGATTTCAAATCAAGCAGACAGTACATTGTATATAACAAATTTCCAAATTGTACATCACTCTAAATTACACTACTACGCTATTCCACACAATCATCAAATTTCCAAGACATATCAGAGCAGAAACTTCCTTCATTCCAGTAAATAATGTCATATTAAGTGTTCTTCCTTAAACAGCACTGTAACTGATCTGACATTAAAAAAACATACTTAAAAATTATCTTGTGGAAGTCATAACTTTTGATCTGGCTATTGAATTGACAAACTGTTTACACTGTTGAAAATTAAAGCTCTGGAAAACCAAAATTACAGAGACAAAAAAGAAGTTTTATATTTCTACATTCTCATAGAGGGAAAAGTGATCTCAGCTGGTGAAATCAAACAGATAATACATTCTATATAATAAATTTCCAAATTTAACACCCTTCTCAATTACAATACTTCATTATTCCAGACATCTCACAGAGAATTTCCAACCCATATCAGCGCAGAAACTTCCGTTGTGCGGCGAGGAACAGGATCAAGAAAGCCAATTTAGTGAGACGCTCATGCAACGAAGCTATTTCAATGGCGGATCTCAGAACATGCTTCTTCCCAGCAACCTTCCCCCAGAAAGAGAACCCAATTCCTATCTTTCGTCTGAGACTGCCATAACAGAGAGTAATGGAATGGGCCATGGATCTGAAAATGGCAGCCTTAATTTTTCCTCTTCTTGGCGGAGCCATACTCACACAAATGATTTTCTTCATGCTTCTGAACAGATTTTCTTCAAGCTTCTAAACAGATTTTGCTTGAGAATTGTTGAATACAATGGGGAAGAGACGTGAGATATTCATTTATAGGGCATC
>BSBK01004482.1:27500-165000 GCA_027943335.1 Chamaecyparis obtusa
ATTAACATTAAATATTAATATTTTATAATTATTATAAATGTTAATATTAATAATTAATATTATTAATTATTATTTATGAATAGTTTATCAATTATATGCTAATGTTTTTAGTTAATTATTTTATGGAATTAAGTGTGTGTGTGTGTGTGTGTGTGTGTGTGTGTGTGTGTGTGTGTGTGTGATATTTTTGGCATTATTTGTACAATGGGTCAAATTGAAATGGAAATATAAATTAAGTATTTTTCTTTACATGGGTTAATTTGGTGGTATGTTTATACTTGTTTGGGATTTTCAATTGAGATGTGTTTTCTTTTTTATGTCTGTGTTATCAATTTGATACTCCTACCCTGTCATATATGTATGGTGTAACTAGATATTAGTTGACTCTAGGGGGTTGTACCAGAGGCTTGAGGTTGTATTTATTACTGAGGCTTGTATTTTTGTGGTGTTGTAGCATGATGTTGGATTTGATTCTTTTTACCCCAACCTTGTTTATGGATTTAATGTATATTTTGAGAGTGTAATTGTAATTTGTTGTTATATTTTTCTTGGGTCTCGATCTTTATGATATTGACCATAAAAGGTGACGACCATTGTTGTGTTCATATTTCAACTTGGTCACCTTGTTCTTTCTATTGAAACTTTTCTATGATTTGAAAGATGATATTGATGATCTATGTTTTACTCCATGTATGGAGAGAGAGATTTTTTTGATGCTATTGACCTTGTGATATGGTAAATTGTGAGAATTTTGACATTTTCTTTATTAAGATGTCCATTATGGGATGGATAGTTTGGATCCTTGAATAGAATGAAATGTTCATATCTACCAACATTTATTTTGATGATTTTTCATGGTTCTATGATTTATGTAAAGTACTTTTAGAGATTTTTTTTCTTAAATGGTTTCTTTTGTTGGGAGCATTAGGGTAGGTTATCTAGGTGTTAGAAGGGAAGTGATATTTTATAAGTAAAAAATTTAACTATTGAATTGAATGTTGTTGTAAAATGGTTGACAAAATATATTGAATTATGTTTAAGTGAGAGGTTTTAAGAATCAATAGTGAGTCAATTGGTTGTTTGTATAGAGATTTGATTTCTAAAATAACAAATTTAAAATCGAGTATTTAAGTTTTATAATAAAAGACCAAACAATAAATAAAAAATAGATTGAATACAAGGACTAGCATTACCACCAATTCAATGCAATTTAAAGTGTCATTCATACTAAAAATATCACTGGATTATAGGTACACCAAATTCTTTGAACAAGTCAAATTTTGATCCAAAGATGTAATTTTTAAATATATTTTATTAAGTCATAAAAAAACATTGTGGGACCTAACGAAATTGATATTGCACAGTCACAATATTATACTTAGTGTAATGGTCAAGTCAATATCAATTTAAGGTGGCATTCATGCTAAAAAGTTGCATCCTATTTATGAGTAAAAACTTTTAACTATTGAATTGAAAGATGTTTTAGAATGGTTGACAAAATACATTGAATTATGCTTAAGTGGGAGGTTTCAAGACTCAATAGTGATTCATTTGGTTGTTTGTATAGAGACTTGACTTCTAAAATAACAAATTTAAATTTGGGAATTTAAATTTTATAATAAAAAGACCAAATAAAAAAAAGGAAAAATAGATTGAACAAAAGGACAAGCATTAAAGACAAAATAACCTAACATTTGAAGTTGAAACTCTATAATAAGTATTATCCATCACATTATGTGTTACAAAGATTTTGGTCTTATTAAGTAATTTCAAAATGTACAAATTGTAATTGTAACTAACTTAAAGAGAAAGTTATGTTTCAAGACATTTATAGAATTTTTTAGAAATTTAACCACATGAAAAAAGAGGAGAGATTGAGAAAGAAAAAACTCACTTAGTGCTTACCGATAATCAATCTACTATATAATATTATCAATGTTGAGAACCAATGAATAAATCTATTCATGAAATATAGGTCAATAATTTTGGCACGAAAACTACACAGTTGAATCCTGACAGTAATATCACAATCTACTATAATGTCAATGGTATTGAGAAAATGAGTGAATAAACACAATGACTCTCTAAGTATAAAGTTTAAAATCCTAATTAACATTATTAAATATATACGTGTTTAACTTTAAATATGAAATGGTACATGACTAAGCATGAAAAATAAAAATAAGAAATCAAAAAGTTCACATAATACTAGAGATATACGTGGAAAATCCTTTTGGAAAAAAATCCACTACTAAAGAGATGTCAAGCTTCCTATTTTTTTTATACGTAAGATAAGATTTTGTGTTAATATAAAAGACATTACAAACGGGTTGTTAGCCTTTTAAGATAAAATCATAGAGTATATATGTCAAGCATATTAATTAAAAACTATAACTTTCATACCTAAAAGCTCCTAAGATGAGTAGAATTTCAACCCCTTTAGCTAAAAATATTGTAAAGGACTAGTTTGTCATATAGACATTCTACTAAAAATATTAGAACTAAAAAGGACAAGGATGTAACTAGACCAAAAAAATTCATTCCTCTTCCTTGTTCTGGTCTTTGTTGCAAGAGGCCTTTGACTTTTGTTTCTTCACCACCTTCTTCATGAAATCTATCATCCACTATGTGCCTGAGATCAACTCAATTTTGGTGATCCTTTTTAAAAAGGAGCATCCATTGAAAGAAAAACTACAATTTTGTAGGATTGTGGTCTCATGGATTGCAATAGATGTAGGTTATCCAAAATATCAATTTGGGGCAAAAGCTATAGAAAATTTTCAAGAAAACACAACTAGAAATTTTAAATCCATACTCCACAACCCTTGAAAGAATCTTCTTACAATGGTGCTCCTCTTCTAGATCAAATGTCTCCCCTTACATAGTGGCCTATGCATCAAAAGGATCAAGACGCCTTCAACATATTGCAAACAAAAGAATTTACTTTTTCTCAAATTGCAAATTCATATTTGAGGAAAGAAGTAATTTTCCTCACTTTTGCATTTTTTGAATTTGGATTTTTCTCCAAATTGGTTTGGAAAAAATCATTGATTTTCTCATTGTGTTTCATCTATTTGTCAGATACTTGTGGGTAATGGCTCATTGGATTCATACTGTTCTTGCTAATCATATTGTGGAGCAATTTTTGTTTCCATGAATAATTCAATTCCTTTCACTCCTTTTCATGTTTCCCTCATTTGTATGAGGTAGAGCATCTCGCATCTTTTGATTTGCTTTGTTGATTTCTATGGAATAAAATGTTATAGATTTGTGGGCTGAGAATTAACATTCTCATTATTTTTGTTTACCTGGTTGAGTTTTTAGAAGCTTTTCATGTTTGTTAATTTTAGACAAATGAATTTTGTGGAGTTATGCTACCCTTTTTTCTGTCCATTCCCAAAACAAGAATTTTATTAGATATTTGTCATGGTGGGTGTATTTAAGAAAATGGATTTTAATTTCATGGTTTAATTCCAAGTTTCATTTTTGGGCATTTTTTAACTCACCTTATTTTGTGTGCCTTCTAGTTTTTTTTGTCGTCATTCTTAGCATATTTTGAATGTTATAATTAGTAGAGTTCCATGATTCTAGTAATCTCATGGTATCAAAATAGATTGAGGATATTTCAGGTAATAGATACCATGATCTGAAATTACCCTTTTAATGTTAAAATGTTGATTTTGGAACCTTTCCAATTTTTGCCCAAATTAGGCATTTAGAGTATTTTTTGTCTTCTTGAGCCTTCCTCATGTTCTAAAGAAATGTTAATTGTATTTCATTTGAATCCATGTTCTTGGAAAAATTTCCAATGAAGCTATTTGGTGTTTGTCTCTTTGTTTGTGTTCGCTCAGTTGTCATGCCTTAAGTATTATGGAGTTGATTTTGCCTTCAATTATTGCCTTGCTTTCTTATTGGTGCTTATGTTATCCACATCCTCTGTAGACCAAGTAGAAATTATTTCTTGTTCTTTGGTCCTCGATGTAGACTGAGTGGATAAAATTTTGGTTATCTCATACTTAGTGTAGACTGAGTGGACAAAGTCCCCATTTGACATCCTTGGTGTAGACCAAGTGGACGAAGTGTTTTTCTTATGTCCTCGATGAAGACCGAGTGAACAGGCTATGATTATTATTTCCTATGTGAAGACTCAATGGACAACCTTATTGTATTGGCCTCTATCTTGGATTTGAGCCATAAGACTTGGTGCATTGAGTAGGCATGGGGAGTAGCTCCATAAGTGGACCCCAGCTCATAAATGATCGCATAGGCTATGTCAAGGAGTTTTCTTAAAAATTGATAACTTGATAAATGAATTAGGTATATATATAACATTAAACAAGATAGATTGGTATTGTGGAAACCATTGAATCTCTAGATGCCATGAATGATCCGTGTGAGTGGTAGATGGTAGTTGAATCCATGATTTTTTAGAGATTGGCCCATGTGGGTAGTGGAAAATATTGAATCCATGGATTTCATAGTGACTCATGTGAACCGTAAATGGTGCTTGCATCTTGACCTTCAGTAGTGGTCTTTGTGGGTGGTGATACTCCCTATGGTTGGTACTCTTGTGTCTAGGTCTTGTAGTGGTAAGTAATACCTGGTTTATTTTGATTATGTAGCATCTTGTTTGTACTTGGACTTTGGTTCTCATGTCAAGTGATCTCCATGTATTACTAGACTCTACATCTATATGCATTAATTTGGCATGAGTGTATACCTAGATTCCTTGGTATGCTTTATTTCTTGATTGTTTTTGGGTGACTATCTCTGTAATTATGATGGGGTGGGCTTGAGGGTTCCACATGGTAGGGTGGAATTACACTTTACCACTAATGGGGACCAATGTACAAGTGGCAGATATCTTTCAGTGATGGATTTTCGAGCATGATGTGCCCTTTTTAACCCTCTTTATTCTTTTAACATTTTCTTATGTTAGAATAGTTGTTATTGCTTTCATTCATTGTATCCAGTGTCTATGACCCTAAATTATATTATCTAGCACTCCCTGGTGAGGAGTGAGCCTTGTATGTTAGTTATACATTGGTGTCGGAAAGCCTACCTTGTTATCAGACTGAGAGGCCCTCATTCAGGAAGGTTTCTAGTTTATTTTACATTTTTATAGAGTAATCTAGCACATTTTTTTATTCTTTTAGCGTATACATCTATTCTTGTAGCACATATGCAATGTCTTGTAGCACATATGCATTGTATTCTAGTGCATATGCAAAATAGAGTAGTGCATTTACACTCTATTATGGTGCATTTATTTTACCAAATAAGTCCATTTGTGATTGTTGGTAGTTCCTAAGGGACTATTTAAAAATAGATTTTATATTTGAATTCCTATTGTTTTGAGATTATTTTCAAGTATTTATATTCTATTTTTCAATTCATCATGGTATAATTATGATCACTTTTTTATTTAGGCTTAAAACAAACCTTGTTTTGGATTGCACCGAGGATGAAATTTTCTCTTCAATTGGTGACCATTGATAATGGTCCAATCTTGTCCCATGAGGTTTTTGGAAGTGATCTAAGATCTCACGTGGTGACTTGAGCATGAATTCTCCACTTTTTTTGTTTGGGATTGTCTCGAAATCCTTATAATTTTTTAAGTCTTCCTCTCATGCACAATCATATGACGATCGTGATTTACTTCATATGGTTGCATCTTTGTTATGCTTCATAGTTTATATTGAACTTATGTATTTGATGTATATCTTTACTTTCAAAAAAAATTTGTTCAATGCATATTTAACCCTGTTGGCTCTTTTCCTTGCAGGACCAAGCTTGAATCAAATAGTTGGGCTTAGACTCACTGGTTAGGCACTCAAGCTTGACAAGAAAAACACACCAATTGATGAGGATAGAGAGAAATCCTCCTTCTTCTTTGAGCTCCACATTCACTCAGGTGGGTATTGCCTTATCTGCACATTCAAGACACCTCATGACAAAACCAAAGGCCTACAGACAAATTAATGTGGAATAGCAATCAATCTCCTATAGGTATCCTGTACCCCAATGATAGAAAGTCTCATGCAATAACCCTACTTGCATGGAATGAGACTGAAAGCTAGAAACCTATCCTAACAACATGAAAGGGAAAGGGTGGAACTGAAAGGAAATGATTTTAAAGATGAGTTTGAAGGGACCCCTAAGAAACCCTAAGTCTCTCATAGACCAGTGCCTTATCCAATGGGCAGCAGAGTCAAATACTTCACTGCAATAGAGCTATGAAACAAGAAGACAACACACTCACCCTGACCAGATCATACATTACCAAACCACCTATGCACCCAAATATGTTATCACTTATCCAAAGGAAGACTTAGGAACAAGTCATACATTAACTAGCATCCACTGGAAGACAAGCATGATGCATCTTTGATACCCCGACCCATACATATCTGAACACCAGTCCTAGACTCAGTTGCTTCTGTGAAAACAACTCTATTGCAGACACTCACTGGAAATGCAAATAGAAAGAGTACACACCCTTGATGTTGTAATCTATAAGTCTAAAACCCAGATGGAGACAATCTGATACAAGAACAAATATGCTGCAATCTCATACATAAGACATCTATTACAATTTCATTATATTCCCATAGCCAGAAAGGATAGAGAAAACACCCTGTATGTGGAGAAGAAGGAAAAAATCTACAGGAAAAAGACCCTTCACATGGAACCAATTCTCCTCAAAAATTTTGCAAAAGAAGGAACCCTTACAAAATCGAACAACCTACCATTTATACCACTAGCTGCCTTGGAATTCTCAGAGAGAATGCAACAAGCTACGGACAGCTAGGGCTAGGGTTTCAACTACCCAACCAACCAAAAGAATACATCAAAATTTATTACAGGGGCAAGAAACCAAGTAATCTCAGAGAAATAGATCAAAGATGATCTCCAATCATCATAATCCTCATAACAGAGCATAGAAGACCACAGATCTATCAAGAGAGAAAATCAAATCAACCACCCTAAAATCACACCTTGAGCCACTCCAAAACTATCCTCCTCCACATGGCACAAATCGCTGCAATCACTCAAGGCACCCTGGACCACACTGGAATGGCAGAGAAGTTCAATTTCACCAACTCTGGCCCCCTCTGTCATCAATTTCAATCCCTCCTAGTCACTGGAAATGTCTCTGAGATTCAAATTCAAAATCCAATGGCTAAGTCTTAGCACCAATAGCACATAAGTGTATCTGATTCGATCGGAGATCGGCAATTAAGTCCCGTCCATTAGATCTCATCTTCCCGAGCTTTAGATCTTAACCCATCAAGCACCTCGGGTTTCATTTCATGAACTGGCGACAAGGCAAAATCCCAGTTGCGGAATGAAAGGCCTAACTATAGTTGAATCCCGTGAACACATGACTACACGTGTTGAAAAAGTACTTTAAGTCATCTGGTGAACTAGCGACAAAGGAACTTTTGCCAATTCGTGAAAAACACCCTGCCTCCGCTAAAACTCTAGTGACCCCGCGACCACTCATTCGCCAAGTCGCCAGACCAACTAGCAAACCGCCAAATCATCTTGCGAACCAGTGACAAGAAGGAAATATATCGGCACCACTAGATCTATATCCGTTCTGCCATTAACTCTGCAACCGCGACACATGATGCCACCTGTCACCATGCCCTAGACCTGGGCCCACCATACGCCACATGTCACACCATCACTCGTTGCAACCACCGAGTCACCTCTATCACAGGACCCATGCTTACAAGCCTTCAAAATTGAACGGCGAGTGCATGATCGCAAGGGGTCTGACACCTCCCATGAGATCATGTGCCAACCACTAGATCTGCCATGCCATTCTCTCCGCTGAATCACTCAGGCCCACCAAATAGCCACAAATAGGCCCCAAGACATGTGGCATCCTGTCGCATGATCGCATAGCCCGAAAATGGGCTATGCGAACATGCGACCACCCACAGATCGCTACCGTAACCACCACCGCACGGAGATAACACCACCACCCGCCGGCCAATAGAACACCGCCACCACAACTGGAAGATGCCCCATCACCCGTTACTGGGCCCCAACACCACGTGGCACCCAGTTGCATGATCACATAGCCAAAAACTAGGCTATGCAATCATGCGACAGCCAATCACAGGCTGCCACATCATTGCCTCGGACCACCAAACAGCAACCACCAATGGGCCTCACACGGATAGATGGCAAGTGGTCACATGATCGCATGTCAGAAAAGTCTGACATGCGGCCATGCAACAGCCAATAAGAATATGCCATCTGTCACCCCTCTGACACCGGGCCCACTTCACCAAGGCAACACTGGAAACAAACAAGATCAATGGTAGGCACATGATCGCATGGGGATAGAATATTCCATGTGATCACACACCAACCATTGATCTCCTTCCTCTGATGCTTTGAAGAAACTGGCCCCACATCATCGCACTTGCACGCTTAAGACAAAGAAGACCGCCAGGCAGCAGAACAGGACTGGGAAGTTGGGATCATGCGGACACGTGGCAGGCGTTCGCATGATCACATGTCAGAAAATTCTGACATGCAGCCATGCGATGGCCAATCAGGAGAAACTTTTGAAGGCCCGGGCCCACCTATCATCACACTTGTGCACTTAAGGAAAGCCGGCAGACAGGGAACTAGGAGGTCGAAAACACACAAAGTTTTCACAACATCGAAGGATCAAAAACACACAGGTTTTTTGACATTGACACAAAGGAAAACAAGGCTACGAAAACATCGAGGATTTATGTAGGGCAAAAAGGTCAAAAACATCATGGATTTTCAGAAACACTGTGGGTTTTCGACACTTAGGTAGATTTTGAAATTTTGTTTCCCGCAGACCTGAGAACTTTAATCTTTTTCTAGATCTTGTGAATTAGCACGTGAAATTTGGACCAGAGCAAGGTGACAACATGGAGAACACAGGGCAGGAGGCAATGAAGAACACTTGCAAGGAAAATAGGCCATTTTCATAAATTTTTTGCTATGACAGAAAAATGGCCTAACAAACCCTACATGCTGAGGGTTCCTTGGCAAGGCATTATAGATTCCTAAACCACCTCCAAAAGGTTCTATTTGATAATCTCCCAAAAATCCTAGTAAAATTCCACTGGGAATCCATCAAGGCCTGGGGATTTTATTATTTTCATCTAAAAAACAATATACTCTAGTTCATGCAATGAGATAGGATGAATGTGATCCTTATTCATTTCACTACAAAAAAGAGGAGGAATGCAATATAAAATAGAATCTTCTTTAAATAGAGAATAAAAATACTAATGAGATTGCTGAGAAATATTCCACAATGAGGAGATTTGAGCCCCCTCCAAAGACACTAAGGAATAAATGAGGTTTTTGGTTTTTCTTGTCTTGATAGAATTTGGTGCAGGAGCACCTAGAGGTTAGGGGTCACCATGAGGCTCTAATGGAGATCCAAGAAGAGATTAAGACCAATAAGATCTATAAGGTCTTTTGATGATGTAAACATGATCTATAAGATCATAATTAGGATGTAAGGAGGCTAATAAAGCCATTTTGTTAATTGTGTTCCAAGTTTGGAAGCAAAGTTGCCAAGATTGGAAAATAAAACCTAAAAGGATAAATGTAATGGTTTGGTATGTCAAAGGGTTAAAATGTGTTTTGAAGGTCATTAGATATCTAGTTGTCGAGTTGACAACTTAGTTGTCAACTTGACAATATTTTAATACCTTTGTAAATTGCTAAATTATGGGATAGTCAGTTATAAACTAATCCCATTTGGTTCAAGGGAAGTTAGGAAGGTGGTTGTCAGTTCCAAGGGACTGACAAAGGGGTATGTGTAGGATCATGGTATACCAAGCTATGACCTTAAGTGGCAATGAAAAATTAGAAAATCAGGGTTAGTCAACTTGACATAAAAATTTGATCTTATTAACCTTATGTGAAAAAATTGTAACAACAGAATCTGTAGGAAATTGAATGTAGTTTCTAAACTACTAGCCCTTGTCTAAAAAAAATTAATCTAATTATTCAAAATTTTAGATTTCAATGCAATAATACAAAAATTTCAGGAAAAAGATAAAAAGTACGTGTATGTCTAACCACCTTAATCACAATCAAATGATGACATATTTTCACAAGATTCTAGATATAAGTAGTAGACTCATGCCCAGATGTGACACATATTTTTGTGTAATTTTTTCCCAAATTAATAATTAATTATGAATATTTTGCTATAATTTATTCAGAATAAAAAACTCTCATGTCTGGCCACCTTAACTAATCCTAAACTTTACAAAATTGAAAAAAAAAAATTCTTATAGTAGGCGAAGCATAGAATGTGACGCATATTCAGATTTCAAAAAGGTTAAACAGTTTGAAAGTTATAGTTGTTTTTCAATCAGTCTATCAATTAAGAATTTAGAGATAACTCAATTTTTAAAAAAGTAATAATTACTTACTGAACTCAAAATTTGACAACAATTATATTGATGGAAAGCTGATAATGTCTTTAAAAAACTTTTTTTGTTTCATCAATTTCAGGTGAGAAAAAGGTCGTCAGCTACATGGTCAAAGTCTAGAGATCAGAGGAAATATGGTGAACACATCTTTTGGGTTGACCATCCACGTTTGGCATTGCAAAGTCAAAAACCAAGGCAAATAACAAGCCTAATCGGATATCTAAAATAATATCGCATATCCAATATAATCAGATATTCGATAATTTCACATATCTGATAATATCAGATATGCGATATCTCCCACCCAATTTCAACATTTTAATTTCAATTTTTTTTCAATTTTATGATTTTTGAGTTTTAGGTTATATATATTATAAATTTCTTTTTTATAATATTAATATTAAATGATAATTGCATTAGTATTATATAAGGATTTATATTAGTATTGTATTATATAAATTAGTATTATATTATTATTATTTATTTCTCTATTGTATAATAGTATAATATTAGTATTAAATATTTATTAAAATGTTTATAATATAACAATAATACCTAAGAGAGAGAGAGAGAGAGAGAGAGAGAGGAATGAAAATGTAAAAAGTTGAGGCAAAATTTGAGCGGGAGATTTTGGATATCTGAATTGTTTTACTAGCATCCAAAAGAAAAAGTTGATTCTTTGGGTCCCGCAGTCTGAGAACCACATTTTATGCAAAGGATATCACGGGATTGCAGTTGTAGAAGACAAAAAATTATTTTTTCCACCCTTTTTGTTAGAATTTCTCTATTATCAAAGGTTTTTGCATCACCTTTTTGGTCTCACCATGGGAAGTAGTAGTCGTCGAAAGCATAAATGGAAGGGGAAGCTCACAAATGAAGAGATTTAATTGTATAGAGAAATGGATAGGGCTTCCCATTGGAACAAGAGACAAGGTATGTTAAATATTAATGAAGATGTGGGCATAGGCCCACCCTTAAATGTGGTTTCAAGTGAAGAAGAATATGAATTTGAAATTATTTATGACAATAATATTGAAAATGAGAATGTAGGAATTGAAGATGAAAATGTAGGTTTTGAAAATGAACATGTATCTATGTGGACAATGGAAGTGTGGATATTGACAATGACAATCCACTGATTGAATATGAAGGAACTGACAATAATAATGACACTTTCCTGATTGGCACTATTATATCAGTCGTTGACTTTGCAAAGAACTATACATTATAGCCCCAAAATGAGTTGCAAACTCAATATTACAATTATATTCAAGTTGCTATGTTTGTGCACATAACATATAAACATTCCCCTAATAGTACAAAAGATTACCGAAAGATAATCAAAGAGTACCATTTCTATATGAGTGATGATAGATATCACTCTCATGAGTATGTCTAAAATTTCTTTGAGAATTATTTTGAGTGGGTGCAGGAAAATAATATTGCTATGGATAGACATCTCATTTGGTCAGATAACTACACAGGTCAATTCAAAAATACTCGTATGTTTTATTGGTTATGTAGAATGCATGTAGAGAGAGGTGTACCTCATATTTTGAGTTTTTTTGAGGTTGTTCATGGAAAAGGGAAGCATGATGGAGCAGGTGCATGTGTAAAGAGAGCTCTAGTTAAAGACAAATTGAGGATTTCAGGTGCAGAACTCCTTGATGCCCATTCTATTGTTGATTGGTGTACTTCAACATTATCATAGGGGGGACTCTTGATTCAGCGGTGCGTAGATTCTTTTGGTTGGTTGAGTTGGGAACAATAGGAGATAGGTTGGATTGTCAAACCGTGAAAGATTCTTCAAAAATGCATGCATTTTGAATCTCAGATGCTAGTACATGGACCATTTGGACACGAGAGTTGGCTTGTTATTTTATGAGGTGTCTTTAGTGTGATTGGGATCAGTGTGAGTCAAGTGAGTGGGTCGATACGTGGGCTCCACATTATCTAACTCCTTTATCTATCACACTCTCTATAATAAATGATGACATAGATTGTTCACTTGACTACGACCATCTTTCAGCTCTTCTACAACTAGGACATATTTTTGCATTGGTTGCACCACAGGGGAATGATGAGAGATCGGATTACTGGTTAGCACGTTGTGTATGAGGAAAGCAAAAACTTGCACAATCGATGATAGATGATGATATGTTCACATATCCAACAGGTCACATGTTGTTACGGGAACATTGTTGTGCACATACATGATTAAAAATAATGGCATTCTTGCGTTTGAAGACTATGAGAAGCACAAAACCATTCTCATGTATTCACGCCTTGTTATAGCAGCCAATGTTAAGTTGTTAAAACATCAAGGAAAATAAAAGACAAAGGAACTTTGGACTATTAGTACTACTGATCATGAAGAAATATTGAATACACTCAAGCAAAGAGATGACCCTTCAGGCACACTTGAGTAGGTAAGTTCAACTCACTGCAAGGTTTTCCATGTTTATTACAGTTATGTTCAATAAATTAATTGTAGTTTTCTACTTTATTTTTTTGAGCCAATAAACTTGGTTTTATATGTGGATTGTAAGTGCAGTTGGATACATATATGATAGATATAGAAGATTGAGGTGTGCATTTGATTAGCCCATCTTTTATGATGGTAAACTTCACTATGCATTGGCTAGTCATGTTCTTTGGTTTGTTTAGTTACTTATACATTCATAATATTTTTGTTGAAACCTATAAACTTCTTTTTTTCTCTATTAACTTGTCTTGTGCCTTCTGAATGCAGGGATTGGAATGTAGATGTCATCGAGTACCATGTGTTAAAATTATACAATTTAGGAGCATAAATGACACTTATTTTTTATATATAGTTATTTATCTAAGATTTTGAGTAATTATATATCTTGTACTTTTGATAATATTGATATATTTATTCATATAATATGTTGTATCAATGATATGCAATGAATTTGTATGAAAGGTGGTGTGTATAGTCAAGATTTTATAATGATGAAATACAAGCAAGAATGCAAATATTTCACAAAAAAATCTTAAGGCTTTTTTGAATGTGTTATATAAGATGTATTATAATTCTTGTACAATAAAATATAAGGATTTGTTGAATGTGTTCAAAGTAGTAAAGTATTTTATTTATATTGTGGTTTGTTTGTACAAATGTGGGTTCAATCATTCACCTATGAATCCCATGTAGTATCAAAATAATGTAGTCTCGGAGTCTATTTAACATGCCAAACTACCTTACTTGACACTCACAAACACAACCAAAACTGACTCTTTGGTTTCTAGTTCACCAACACCATAAGGGCCTAGAATGCTCTAGTTCCTAGTAGCCCTTTTTTAACACCTTTTCTAGTTTTAATTTTAAATATCCCAAAGGACCTAGAAAATTAATTGTATGATCAAAGAGTACTAGTTGGATATTTTCTTCTTATTAGATGATAACATACAAACATATATCGATTACAACATATACACATGAGGAGAATATGCATGTTTTTTTTATATTGTGTGGCCTAGTCTTTGATAAGGTCACATTGTGTGGCGTGGTTTGAGAAAACTAACCTAGTTAATTGTTAATGTGACAATATGAAATGTGTTCCATTATATCTTAGTTTCTTTTTATTGTCAAAAGAAGTCATTTTAAAAAATAAAGTAGGGCTTTCACAAATTAGAGATATGACTCTTGATTTATTTCAATAATGGTCAAGCCCCTTAAGAGTTGTGTAAATATAAAAATTTAATCAAGATTATAATTTTGATATAATTGAGAGTAATATAACTAAACTAAAACTAGAACATTCGTGACCATGCTAGACCAAAGTGTCCCCAAGGTGCACTAAGAACGATTGGATAGCAATCTTTCAAGGCTCGTATCTCGAACACCGTGAGAGGTATCAAAAAACTATGAGATTCTACATGGCCTTTTTTTTTAGGCCTACAATAACCTCTCTTTGTTCTGGGAGATTTTAATTTTTTTGAATTTGGCATGCCAATCTCACTTGATGCAAAAACTTGCAGTGAGGATCGGTTGAAAGTTGCACCACTGGGTTTCTTCTGAATTGTTCATCGTGGCACTGAATGGTCTATGCCATTAGCTTTGATTGAGTGGGTCAATGCTAGTGACAAACTTGTTGTGATCACGGAGTCACTAGAACATTCACGACCATGCCAAACCAAAGTGTCCCCAAGGTGCACTAAGCACGATTGAGCAGTGATCTTTTGAGGCTCGTATCTCGGACCCTGTGTATTGGCAAACCATGAGATTCTACAAGACCTTATTTCTAAGGCCTATAATAACCACTCCATTCTGGGAGATTCAAATTTGTTTGAATTTGGCAATGCCAATCTCGCTTGATGTCAAAACTTGCAGTGAGGGTCAATTGAAAGTTGCACCACTGAGTTTCTTCCAAACTGTTCATCTTGGCACCGAACAGTCTATGCCATTAGCTTCATTTAGGTGGTTAGATGCTAGTGACAACCTTGTTTTTACCACACAGTCACTAGAACATTCATGACCATGCTAGACCAAACTATTCCCAAGGTGCACTAAGCACGATTGGACAACGATCTTTTGAGGCTCGTATCTCAGACCCCATGAGAGGTATCAAAAAATTGTGAGATTCTACAGGACCATGTTTCTAAGACCTACAATAACCTCTCTCCATTTTGGGAGATTCATTTTTTTTTTAATTTGGCATGCCAATCTCGCTTGACGCCAAAACTTGTAGTGAGGGTCAGTTGAAAGTCGCACCACTGGGTTTCTTCCAAACCGTTCATTTTGGCACCGAACAATCTATGCCATTAGCTTGAGTTGGGTGGGTAAATGCTAGTGACAACCTTGTTTCAACCATGGATTTACTAGAACGTTAGTGACCATGCCGAACCAAAGTGTCCCCAAGGTGCACTAAGCACAATTGGGCAGTGATCTTTCGAGGTTCATATTTCAAACCTCGTGAAAGGTATCGACAAACCATGAGATGATACAAGAATGTGTTTCTGAGGCCTACAATAACCTCTCTCCATTCTGGGAGATTCAATTTTTTTTGAATTTGGCATGCCAATCTTGCTTGACACCAAAACTTGCAGTGAGGGTCAGTTGAAAGTTGCACCACTGGGTTTCTCTCAAACTGTTCATCCTAGCACCAAATGGTCTATGTCATTAGCTCTCATTATGTGGGTAAACACTAGTGAAATCCTCATTTTGACCACAGAGTCACTAGAATACTCGTGACCATGCTAGACCAAAGTATCCCCAAGGCGCACTAAGCATGATTGGGTAGCGATCTTTCGAGGCTCATATCTCGGACCTCATGAGAGGTATCAGAAAGTCATGAGATGTTACAAGACCTTGTTTCTAAGGCCTAAAATAATTTCTCAAGATTATAATTTTGATCTAATTGAGAGTAATGTAACTAAACTAAAACTAGAACGTTCGTGACCATGCTAGACCAAAGTGTCCCCAAGGTGCACTAAGAATGATTGGGCAGTGATCTTTCAAGGCTCGTATCTCAGACACCATGAGAGGTATCAGAAAACTATGAGATGCTACCTGGCCTTATTTTTTAGGCCTACAATAACCTCTCTTTGTTCTGGGAGTAAATATAAAAATTTAATCAAGATTATAATTTTGATCTAATTGAGAGTAATGTAACTAAACTAAAACTAGAACATGCATGACCATGCTAGACCAAAGTGTCCCCAAGGTGCACTAAGAACAATTGGGTGGTGATCTTTCGAGGCTTGTATCTCAAACACCATGAGAGGTATCAGAAAACTATGAGATGCTACATGGCCTTGTTTTTTAGGCCTACAATAACCTCTCTTTGTTCTAGGAGATTTTAATTTTTTTTAATTTGGCATGCCAATCTCACTTGATGCAAAAACTTGCAGTGAGGGTCGGTTGAAAGTTGCACCACTAGGTTTCTTCTGAACCGTTCATCATGGCACTAAATGGTCTATGCCATTAGCTCTGATTAAGTGGGTCAATGCTAGTGACAACCTTGTCATGATCATAGAGTCACTAGAACATTCATGACCATGCCAAACCAAAGTGTCCCCAAGGTGCACTAAGCACAATTGAGCAGTGATCTTTTAAGGCTTGTATCTCGGACCCTGTGTATTGGCAAACCGTGAGATTCTACAAGACCTTATTTCTAAGGCCTATAATAACCACTCCATTCTGGGAGATTCAAATTTGTTTGAATTTTGCAATGCCAATCTCGCTTGATGTCAAAACTTGTAGTGAGGGTCAATTGAAAGTTGCACCACTGAGTTTCTTCCAAACTGTTCATCTTGGCACTGAACAGTCTATGCCATTAGCTCCATTTAGGTGGTTAGATGCTAGTGACAACCTTTTTTCGACCACACGGTCACTAGAACATTCATGACCATGCCGGACCAAACTGTTCCCAAGGTGCACTAAGCACGATTGGACAATGATCTTTTGAGGCTCGTATCTCAGACCCCATGAGAGGTATCAACAAACTGTGAGATTCTACAGGACCATGTTTCTGAGGCCTACAATAACCTCTCTCCATTTTGGGAGATTCAATTTTTTTTTAATTTGGCATGCCAATCTCGCTTGACGCCAATACTTGCAATGAGGGTTAGTTGAAAGTCGCACCACTGGGTTTCTTCCAAACCATTCATTTTAGCACCGAACGATCTACACCAAGCTTGGGTTGGGCAAGTAAACACTAGTGACAACCTTGTTTCAACCATGGATTTACTAGAACGTTCGTGACCATGCCGGACCAAAGTGTCCCCAAGGTGCACTAAGCACAATTGGGCAGTGATCTTTCGAGGTTCGTATTTCAAATCTTGTGAAATGTATCAACAAACCATGAGATGATACAAGAATGTGTTTCTGAGGCCTACAATAACCTCTCTCCATTCTGGGAGATTCAATTTTTTTTGAATTTGGCATGCCAATCTCGCTTGACACCAAAACTTGCAATGAGGGTCAGTTGAAAGTTGCACCACTGGGTTTCTCTCAAACTGTTCATCCTAGCACCGAATGGTCTATTCCATTAGCTCTCATTGTGTGGGTAAACACTAGTGAAATCCTCATTTCAACCACAAAGTCACTAGAATATTCGTGACCATGCTAGACCAAAGTATCCCCAAGGCGCACTAAGAATGATTGGATAGCGATCTTTCGAGGCTCATATCTCGGACCTCATGAGAGGTATCAGAAAATCATGAGATGTTACAAGACCTTGTTTCTAAGGCCTAAAATAATTTCTCTCCATTCTGGGAGATTCAATTTTTTTTGAATTTGGCATGCCAATCTTGCTTGACGCCAAAACTTGTAGTGACAATCAGTTGAAAGTTGTACCACTAGGTTTCTTCCAAACCATTCATCCTCGCACCGAATGGTTTATGCCATTAGCTCTGGTTGAGAAAATAAACACTAGTGACAACCTCGTTTCAACTATGGAGTCACTAGAACATACACGACCATGCTAGACCAAAGTGTCCCCAAGGTGCCCTACGCACGACTGGGCAGTGATCTTTCAAGGCTCATATCTCAGACCCTATGAGAGGGATCATCAAACCATGAGATGCTACAAGTTATGAGGCCTATAATAACTTCTCTCCATTCTAAAAGATTAAAATTTGTTTGAATTTGGCATGCCAATCTCACTTGATGCCAAAACTTGCAATGAGGGTTAGTTGAAAGTTGCACCATTGGGTTTCTTCCAAACCGTTCATCCTGGCACCGAATGGTTTGCACCATTAGCTCCCATTGGGAAAGTATACAATAGTGAAAACCTCATTTTGAACATGAAGTCACTAGAACATTTGTGACCATGCCAGACCAAAGTGTCCCCAAGGTGCACTAAGCACCATTGGGTATGTTGGCAAGCATTCTGGTGTGTCAAGAAACAAAGTGGGACCATTCCTGGGGTAAACCTACCCAACTAGATGTGATGGAAGCATCGGTTTTTTCCCACAATGAATAGATGTTGTTTCTCCAAGGGAGATGGGGACATGACCGTAAAGGGTCATTGGAAAATGTAAAGAGACGATGGATGGTCATTTAAATGTGTTTTAAACATGTTTGTAATATTTTGATGATCATTGTGTAACATTGATAAAGACCTTGAAGGTCAACATTGATTGTAATGTGGCCAATAGAGCCATTAAAATGATGTAAATGTACTAAATGTGCTAAAATGGTATAATAGTGCCTTATTGGCAAAATAATCCTTAAGGGTCACTATGAGGTCTAGATGACCTTAGGGGAAATATATGGTTTGAGATAGAGTGTTTAAGACTTAGACAAGGATCTAAGAAAATATATGCCTTGTGAGGGTCAAGTTGACAAAGGTAGTTGTCAACTTGACAACTTCTTTAAAAAACTTGTAATTGTTAACAGTTGGTTTGTGACTGTTGTAGATAGTTTTAGAGTTAGTTATTGTCGGTTTTAGACTGTTTTGGGATCTATTAGAGGAAATCCACGTGAGTATGATTTAGTATGTAGAGTGGTGTGATAGAGAACCAATATAAATGGTTCCAAATCAATAAACAAATTTGTATTCTTGCAAACTGGTTCACTGACCCATGGGTACAGTCATTAAACCAAGGCATTTGAATGCATTGTGGAATGTGCCTATGATTGGAAATGGAGTAAATTGATTGTCTATTGTCTTTTTATCACTTCCATGTCTGTATTGCATCATTTCATTGGTATTTGAAGGCAGGTAATTAACTGATGTCTTGTACAATAGTGTTTGGTTGCAGGGATATGTAGGATATGGTGGTGGAGAGATGACAAATGGTAGTAAATGTTGATTGAAGGTGCATGAAGCAGCACCAGTCATTTTTGAAAACATATACTCCAAAGGATGAGTATATTTTGTGATGGGTCTATGCTATTGGAGTCCATAGGGATGTTTTATATCCATTGGGGGGATCTAGAGAGATTTGCAAGAGTCTTTTTGAACAAGCCCTAGCGTATAGACCCTAGAAAGGAGGGTTTGGTACCTAGAATGATAGGTAATTATTTTCTCAATAACAGTTTGATAAAATCTTGATGTATAAGCATCATTCCATGAATTTTCCTACTGCTTCTCATAGAATGATGTGTCTTTGACATGTATAATAGAATTCTAACATGATACACTGTAGAAGAGTTGATTTAACAAGGTGATCACCAGATTTGTGAAGTGAACTTTAAAGGATTTTCTTGGTTGAGAGCATCAGATACACATGAATACAATGTAGTACATAAAGCATGAATTCACTTAAATGATGAATTACACATGTGAACACACATAGAACATAAAGCGCACACATAAATTTTCTTAAGTCATGAACACATGACAAAGATAAAATAACAAGAAATGAACATGTAGATATGTATATATGAAATAGTTTTGTACAAAATGTGGCACATGCCATCTCAAAATATTTACAAATTCAACATATCTAGATACAATGTGGCATACACCATCTCAAAATGTTTCATATGGCATCTCAAAATAAGAAGTTTAATTACAAATATTTCTAGGACATCCTATTCTACTGGTGGATCATCAAAATACAACCTCTTTGAAGTACTCTTTGGCTCTGATGGATCCTACATTCAAACACAAAAGTGAAACCCTAAGTTAGATTACTTAATTTATATGGTTTCTACAAATAAAAATTCAAAATTCAAAATCATAGTCAACAATAATAAATAAATTAAAATTAAAATTAAACTCTCATGTACCTCACCTCTCGCTCTCCTCACGCGAACATGAGACCTAATATATGTCCTTGATAGCAAAGGAACAATGCCACCAATGTCGACTCAAACCTATATATGTTTGGAAACATGAGATTGATCTACAAGTTATACTATTTAATGTTAAATCCTTGGTAGAAAATATATGTTTACAAAATAATTGAATTAACATTAAAACTTACATGTGTTAAACTTTCTTCAGGAAATGTCAGTTGAGTCATCAATGATACAAACCCTTGGCATTGTACCTCCCTCAAACTAGGGGTGACCTACAAAATTCAAATAGATACTTCATACAATCATGACTTGATCATATTATATATACTCGATAGTAAAATACACACAAATAACTTTAGAAATTCATCTCTCTAGCCAACCACTGGAATATTGGGATGAGCAAGTTTTCCGATGGATAGGCAACTCCTTCGGCTCATTCATCACAATGGACCAGGTGACCCATTCTAAATCCAGGTTGGTTTTTGCTAGGTTCTGTGTGACTGTTACTCTAAATAAAACCCTACCCAACTTTGTCATCTTAAAGTCTAAACTGGGTAGATGGACCCAAGCGCTGGTGTATGAGAATGCTACCCTGTTCTGCCAGAACTATGATAGTAGAGGCCACTCTAGTGACAATTGCATGACCTCCAAGTCGGGAACTAAAAAAGGGAACAAGGACTAAGGAGTGGCTGAGGGTCCACCCCCCACAGATGAAGTGGGAAAGGAGGAGACTAGGCCACCCTTGGTGGCTAACGAAATGAAAACCCTAGCAAAGGATGATTTGGCTCTAGAGGAAGGTGAGATTGTCCCCCCTCAGGAGATGGATGTGGGGAGCCCTATTCTCGGCACTGCTAAACTCTTGCCTATAGAAGAACCAATTCTCTAGCCGGTGGTGGAGCCGGTAAAGAACCCCCTAACGCCCCCCCTAGAGAGGAGGATGATTAACCTTACTGAGATAGAACAGCCTGCCATTGTGGTTGCTCTGGAGCTAAATTCCCCAAAGTCAGATACTAAACCCCCCCCAAAGCTTGTGAAGAACTCTTCCAGCTCCCTTGATGGTTTGGAGGAATATGATGGGGAATGGAAAATGCAGAGAAAGAAAACCAAACCTAAGAAGGCTGATGTGGGAATGGAAACACCTAGGAGAAGGCCTTCAGACTGTGCAAGGAGATTGAGAGGGACCACAAGGGATGTTATAGTAGGTAAGCAGCAAACCCTAGAATCTAGTTTTAAAAGTAAGAAAAGATTTTCCTTTCTTGGAATGTGAGGGGCTTGAACAACTCCCTTAAACAAAATGTTATTAAACACTACATTTTTTATCATAAGCTTGATGTTCTCCTACAAGAAGTTAAGATGTCTGCTAGTAATTTCGCTATCCTTGCACCCAATCTTTGGCCGGGTGCTATGTTCCTTTACTCTGAAGCTGTGGGTGTGTCCAGTGGCATTTCTACACTCTGGAACCCCAATAGGATAACTGGTCAGCTAGCTATTTCTTCCTTGAATTTCCTAGCTATCACCTTCAGGAAGAATGGAACTAAATGGATCACTTTTAATATTTATGCTCCTAATACCTGGTCTGGTAGAGCTTCCCTATGGGTTGATCTTGGCCTTCGGCTGGATCAGGACAGTTCTACGAACTTCTTGCTGGCCGGTGACTTGAACACCCCCCTTTATCCCTCGAAAAAGTGTGGTGGACTAATGGACTACTCTGATAGCATGGGGGAGCTGGCAGATTTTATTTCTTCCATAGGCCTTCTTGACATCACTCTAAAAGGGAACCCCTTCACTTAGACCAACAATAGGAAGGGACTCCATCTCATCCAGGTGAGGTTGGACCGGGTCCTTACCACCTCTTCATGGGACCTTTGTCTGAACTCTACCTTGTCTTCCCTCCCTAGAACTATGTCTGATCATAACCCCCTCCTTCTCTATTGGCATGACGCCCCTAAGGTTGGCCCGGCCCCCTTCAGATTTGAAATCATGTGGTGTTCTCACCCATCCTTTAGAGATCAAGTGAAATTATGGTGGGCGACTAACATCAAGGGTACTATCATGTTCAGAATCATCCAAAATCTTGAAATTATCAGAAGAGAGGTTAAAGGTTGGAGCAAGCATAACTTCGAAGACTTTCATAAAGAGAAAAAAGAACTGTCTAAAACCTTAGAATCCCTCCACGCCCAATTGGCTTCTGGAAGCTACCCACCCTAGATTCAGGTGGAGGAGGAGTTGACTAGACACAAGTGGTGGGAAATCTTGAAAAAAGAAGAAATCTAATGGAAGCAGAGATCCAGAATCTAGTGGCTTGCTAAAGGGGACAAGAACACAGCCTTCTTCCATAGGTCTTCCAGCAACCATAAAAGAATAAATACCATCACTGCTATTAAGGATGAGGGAGGGAACAAAATCAAGGAGAAGGATAAAATCAATCAGGTTGCGATTAACTACTTTAAGGGGTTGTACTCTAATGAGGGTCCTATATGCCCTAACAGCATCCAAAATCAACTCCTAGACCACATCCAAAGTGCTATAAGTCTTAGGGATAATGACCAGCTCACAAAGCATGTTTCTGATGAGGAGGTCAAGAATGCGGTCTTTGCTATGGGAGCTTACAAAGCCCTGGGGCCGGACGGATTTCCTCTAGCATTTTTTCAAGAATATTGGAACATTGTGGGGACTGATGTTACCAGTGCTGCCAAAGACTTCTTTAGGATAGGGTGCCTCCTCAGATAGCATAATAAAACCTACATTGTGCTTGTCCCAAAACATGACAATCCTACCTCTATGTTGGATTTCAGGCCCATCAGCCTCTGTAATACCTTCTACAAGATCCTTATCAAGATCCTGGTTGGAAAAATCAAGCCTCTTTTGGATAAGATTATCAGCACTACTCAGAAAGGTTTTGTTCTAGGAAGATAGATTCTTGATGCGGCCATAGCCACCCATGAAATCATCCACTCTATGGACAGGAGCAAGGTCCTAGGTATGGCCTTTAAACTAGATATCTCTAAAGCTTATGACAAAGTTAATTGGTCATTGCTACTTAAAATTCTAGCTTAAATGGACTTTAATGAGAAGGTTATTCAGATTATACAAGAATGTACCCAAACTATTAGCTTTTATGTGCTTGTCAATGGCACTCCTGGTGGCTTCTTCAAACCTGAAAAGGGTCTCAAACAGGGAGACCCTCTCTCCCCCTACCTCTTTATTATGGTGGCTGATGTTCTTAGCAGGAATCTGAGTATGCTTTCCTCTATGGGAAGAATAAAAGGCATCAAACCTGCTTCTACCCTTCATCAGGTTGTGTTAGAACAGTTTGTGGATGACACCTTCCTTTTTGGGTATTCTTTAGTGATTGAGGCCAGACAGTAGAAACAAATCCTTGAAAGTTATGCTTGGGCTTCTAAATAGTGTATTAATTATCAAAAGAGCCAGTTTTTCTTCTTCAATACCCCCATGGAGTTACAAAATAGGGTGCTTCAAATCCTGGGTTGTCTTTCAGCTTCGCTCCCTTCTACCTACCTTGGCCTCACCCTTACAGTTAAAGAGGTGTTCCAGGATTTCTAGAATTCCATCCTTGAGAGAACATAGAGGAAACTCGCTGGTTGGAAGGGGAAGATTTTAAGCAATGCTGGTAAACTTCCTCTCATGGCCTCCACTCTCCAAGGGATCCCTATTTACTTCCTATCCCTCTTTAAGATCAGAAGCAACATGGCAGACAAACTTGAAAGAATTCAGAGAACCTTTCTGTGGGAGGGGTCTGAAGAAAAGAAGAGGATGTCTCTTGTCAATTGGGACACTATCTGCCTCCCGAAAAGACTAGGTGGTCTAGGACTAAGAAGAATTGGTTTGATGAATAAATCCCTTACCATGAAAGTGGCATGGAAACTCATAGAAGGAAAAGTGGACTGGTGCAGTATAATGGAAGCTAAGTACCTCCAAGGACATCCCTATGGGAGGAACTACCATGATAGTGACCTCCCAAGTTGATCTAAACTCTAGATGAACATCTGTAAATGTAAGACCCTTCTATCTAAAGGAGATTTTTGGAAAATTGGAAATGGGAGATCCATTAGGTTCTGAAATGACCACTAGATCCTAAACCAACCTAACCTAGGCTACAAATTCAAACCTCTTATGGACTACCTGAAACCTATCCTTGGTAATAGAGCCTCCAACTACATTGCTGGCAATGACTGGAAGGATATACCTAATTGGATAAGAGACAAACCAGACCTTCAATAATTGGCCAAGGAACTCATGGAAAACCTAACTAATATCAGAATATTGGGGCTTGATGACTCTATTATCTGGGGCCCCACCCAGGCTGGTACCTCCTCAGTAAAATCTGCTTACAATCTGCTTCTGAAGGAGGAGAGTAACCCGGGGGACTAGAAGAAGGTGTGGATCCCTCATCTCATGCCGAAAATCAATTTTTTCTAGTGGACTCTCATGCATGGTAAGGTCCTAACCCAGGATAATCTTATAAAGAGGGGCTTCTCCATGGTGAATAGATGTGTCCTATGTAAGGAGGAGGAAATGGTGAATCACCTATTCATCCACTGTGATTATGCCACCAGCATCTAGCAAGAGGTTATTGGAAAATTGGGTATCTCATGGGCCCTGGGTAGAGATGTGCATCAATTTAATAATTGGAGATCTCCCTCCAATCACCCCCTCCTCCAACTCCTTTGGCGTATGCTACCCCCTCACATATGCTGGACCATTTGGAAGGAAAGGAACAACAGGATCTTTAGGGAAGCTAGTAACCAGTCTGAGACTTGTCTCCATATTGGAACTAAGTTCCTGTGTGAAAATGCCAGGGTGGCTAAGTGGAAGCTTCCCTCCTTTCCTCCTGCTTCCTGGGAGGTTAGAATTGCTGATAGTTGGAATCTCCTAGCTGGTTTTTCTAGGTTTGACGATGCTAAACAGATAGCTAGAAAAGCTACCAGATGGACCGCCCCTCTCAGAGGATGGACCAAATTAAACTTTGATGGGGCTGCAAATAATCTTGGCCAAGGTGGGGGTGGTGTTCTGAGAGATTATAAAGGCACTTTCCTATTGGCTTATGCTAGGCCGCTCAATAACTACACGATCACCCAAGCGGAGGGAATGGCCCTTCTTTGGGGGATTAAATTTGCAACCCAAATGAACATCAAGCTACTGGAAATTGAGGGGGATTCCAAACTTGTTGTTGAGGCTGTCAAAAGTGGAGCTAATGCAGGGTGGCAGGTTAGATCTATTATGCTGGAGATTTGTGAGCTTCTCAACAGCTTCCAGTGCATGACTACTGCACACATGTATAGAGAGGGGAATTCGGTTGCTGACTCAATGGCATCAATAGGCCTAAAGAAAATTAAACTTAATAGTTAGAGGGTGGTCAGCGATTTACCTACGCTGACTCAGCAACTCATCGGAGGAGAAATGAATATTACAATTTAAAATGAGCCAAGTTGTCATATTCATTACGAATCCTTCCTTGATCACGTGTTGGCGTGCTCTAGCAATTTTTGTGATTATGAAAAGGAGAACCCAAAACCCCATAAATAATCATCATTACTTTTCAAACGTGTGGAGAGAGAGCTGTCTGAATTGGAGGGCTTACTTGGCTAATAAGGACAACAAGTGCGTCCCTAGCATTATTGCTATTAATGGCACCTGGAGATCCATTAGATCTATCTGTATGGAGCCCATCTCCCAATATTTCACCCAAAGCTAGTAATTTAAGTATAATCTTTCCTCGAAATGGCTATGCAAAAATAGGTGGTTTTTTATGATCTGCAAAGAAGCTCGGCTCTTAGGTTTTCAGGATATTTTGGCGTAGGAGGGGCAAAGCTTTGAAATGGGAGGCAACACTCTTCACATAAAACCTGACAAGATCGACGAGGCTTTCACCTTTGATACCTTGGTGACCCACTACTGCAAAGAAAGTGGCATATGGGGTTTTATGGAGTGAATGAAAGGTGGGCATGATGAGCGAATTTCCAAACAATTCGTCTCATCCTGGAACAATAGGAGTGTCTCGATTGGTGGCATCCACCTCCAAATTAATGAAGAGGTCATTGCAAAGGTGATGGGCCTCTCTATGGAGGGGAGGAAATACAAAAAGACCAGTCAGACTCCTGACCCTACCAGCCTCAACCAAGTTTTCAAGGAAGGTGAGAATCCAGTGAAGAAGCAAGGGGGTTTTAACAGGGAAGAGCTGTCAGACTTTTGGCCAAAGATTTATCTCATTGTGATGAAGTATTTTATGTTGGAAGGTAAGTTCACTTTGTTCTACTACTACCACTTACCGTTCCTAAATCATATTAGAAATAAGGATTTAATTTTCATACCCTTCTATCTTTTGCATTCCATAGAGAGTAATATCATGGATATTAAGGACAACCCTGATAAATCAATCCCTATCCTCCATCAAGGCATCCTTCTTTGCATTTACCACTTCCACAAAGCTATCTTCCCGGTGCCCCAACACCCCCCCCCCCGATTATCCAAGAGATGACCCAGGAGGAGTCCCCGGCCAAAATTGAAAATCCCACTCATTCCACCTCCTAGTCCATCCAGGTTATCTAGGAGTCTGAGCTGGGTGCTAAAGAGGGTAGAACCTACAAAAAATGTGTTAAAAACCCTTTCAATAGGAAGCAGGGTCAAGAGGAGTCTCATGTCTCTGAATCTGTGGAGAACAAAGATCGGAAGGAATCTGACAGTACTCCTGAGACCGAATGAAGGCCCAAAAAATGGAGAATGATGGAGAGCCAAGTTAATCTGGAGGTGGACTTAAGTGGCTCGGGTCGCCGAAGGTCTAATAGAATTACCAAGGAGAAATGTAAAACCAGGATGATGGAAGCGGCCTCTAGAGAGCAGTCCCTGTCTGAAAAAGACTCTCACACCATTGAGTCCATGAAAGGTTCCTCGGATGATCACATGAGTCCTATTAGGACTGGTAACACTCCCCCGCCCAACCTCTAGCAAACCATGGAAATCCCCCGTAACCCTACCCTACCCCTGAGTCCTTTTCATGATCCACAGGATAAGCCCCCCACCTCTAAGCACAATACCAGGGTTCTGGCTGACAAAAACAAGTTTAAAGGCACTCTCAAGATGAGGTTCTCTAATATGGACAAGGAGATTGTGGACATCAAAAAGAATATGCAGGAACTAAAGCATCACTGTATGATGACTAATAAATTTTCTCTGAAGTTCATGCATGCTTCAGCTATGACCCTCTATAATGTGTAGGAAAAATTGGCAGGTGGCAGTCTAGAAGCGGATGAGGATAACAAGGATCTTTTCATGTTCCTGCAGGAGGAGTGGGCTAGGACCCTGATGTCTAAGCATCTGGGTGGGAAGAACTAACTACTGGTGTTCATGAGTTGGTTATTTTTTACTGGGCTTGGCCCTCGAATCCCCTGTTTTGCGTTTGGGGTTAAAGTTATTTTATCTAGCTTTTGGTTCAGCTCTGTGTGGCTTGTGACTATCATTTTAATTGCTACTCTTCATTTTAAGTACTCTGGTTTAATCCTTTTGATTAGTACTGTGATTTATGTTTTTGATAGGGGCATATTAGACTTGGTGATTCTACTGTTAAACCATTTTTATCTGCTTTGACTGGTGCCATTAATGTGCTATTAATGTGCTTCTAGTCCATTTGTTCCGTGGGCCAGCACCCTCTTGTTTCTTTTTCTATCAAAAACATGTGTACCATGGGGCTATCACTGCGAATTGAGATGTGTGTGACTCTATCATGGTGAAAGAGTCTCATGACATTATCAAACACCACCCTCTATCAAATAAACTATATAAATTAAAAATAAGTACGCACAATTGACAAGTATACATGTATCCATAAATAATATAAAATACTTAATTACCTTCCCCTTGTCAACGCCAGATGCCTGAACCCCCTTACATTGGCCCCCAATGACAACTGGGGACATCTACATTAGTATGTAATAAGATTATCATAAAAATTAGAGAACACATGTATATACTATTATAATAAAAGGAAACCAATGAGTACATTAAAACGTATGTACCGTGCAAGTGTCAAGGCCAAATAAAATGGCCGAAAGCATGGACCCCTCCACTTGTGCCATATCCTCCTCTATCATCAATTGAACATAAATGGAACACATAAAAAAACATAAGTGGACAATCATTATAAGAAAATTCTACTAAAAATATGAACGTTTAAAATTAAATACAATGTTACAAGTGAACTGTTTACTCTTACCATAACAATAGGAGTCAATGGCTTTGTATGCCCTTGGTGCACATCTTCATGAGGTGCTTTAGTGTTTGTAGTGTGTTGTGTAGTATCGTCCACCTCGAAGACATAGTTATATGCATCACTATCATTCAGGAGACCCAAGCACATATTCTTGCACATAATGCAAGTGTGGGGCACACAAACATGTGAGCTTGTGGAGGATGTGGAAGGGCCAGAAGCATCAGCATGAGGAGACAACAATATCATGCTCTACGTAACCACTAGATCACTCAAGGTGTGAATGGCTCGAATAGTTTGAGTCGGCCTCAACAATAATATTAGGATGTTACACTATAGGAGGTGGTGAAATATCTGGAGGGGGGACATATGCGTGAGATTTCACTTGGTGTGCCCATGGCCTATCCTGAGGAGCGCCTAAGCCTACACCCTGGTTCAGTCTCATGGTCCAATAATTTACCTTGTGACTGAGCACAAATTCAGCATACAATTTTCTTATGAAGCATAATGGTACATCCAAATTATTGTGGGGTGTTCTATCAAAAACCATCCACCAATGATCCCAAAGTTGTCATGTATTGCATCATTTGTGCACCATTTAATTGACAACTTGGGCTTTTTAGGGTCCACTTTTAAACCAGTTTTGGGATCCACAAAAAGATTACATATGTCATGTTTTGTTTATATTTAGGAACTCATAACTGATCATAGTCAAGCTCATCATCAAACTGGGCGTGCATGGAATCGTGCCAAAGAAGTACAACATTATGTTGCTCTGTAAGTTTCTCCATGTTTTCAATAATGGAGTTCAATGTGGAAAACATGGGGTGAAATGTGGGGATATTGGCATATGTGGTCTAATATTCTCTAAGCTGATTTAGATTGTCTCCTATGAGATCCTCTAAACGTTGAGGGTTTGAGATTGGTTGATCTTCTGAAGGTGGGGGATTGTTTGGAGGTGGTTCAGGATTATTTGTGGGATCATTGGGAGGGTTTTCTGATTGGTTTGAGTCCATGTCTGATTACAATTAAAACCAAAATAGACAATTATAGTCAATTTTTAAAAACAATAAAGAACATCATTTAAACCCTAGATTTTATAAAAGAAAACTACAAATTTCAATTTAAAAACAATAAAAACTTAAAAATTTAACATACCTTTCAATCTGGAGAAAATCGAATATCAGATTGTTTCTGATATGCGAAATCTTTTGGCTGTGTTCAACATTTTCACAATGAAAACGTTGAACGCAACCGCAAGCTACAAATATATTTTACTAGTGAAAATCAGATATCCGATAATATTGGATATCCAATTAGGCTTGTGCTTTGGCTTTTGGCTTGGTTAGGTGTACTGACACCCAGGCCTACTAAAAAGTCAACAAACTTTTTAGTGCACTTTTGGACAAGTGAAAAGTTCATTTTTTCACATCGCCACTTTTTGGCATACCATGATCCTGCACATACCCAGAGGTCTATTAAAATCCCGACACAAAGAGGGGTGATTGATGGAGATCATTGTAATAGATTGGAAAAGCAATAAAGTTGGCATTTCCTGCATTTTTCTTATGTTCCCTTACTGTTACAGTTACCTTTGAATATAGTAGGATTGAAATGGGTTTGTTTTGAAGTAATTCTATTTGGATATGTTAGTACATTGAATCTAAAGTGTTTTGGCTTTTGAATGATCTCAATCAATTCAGTATAGTGGAAATTGTCTTCATTTTGCTTTGATTGTACAAATCCACTTTCTAGGGTATTTAGAGACTTTGCAATGTAAACTTCTTTCATTGTAACATGTGACTAACCTCCATGATAGGTAGGGTTTTGGATGAGGATATAAAATATCCTTTCCAAAAAAAAATTGCACGGAACAGTGATATGGATGGCATGAATTTCGAATAGAGGAAGATAGTAGTTATTGAAAGAAGAAGGAAAGATTGTCTTACAAAATATAGTCTCAATGCAGGGGAAATATCTCGCAAACCAACCGTTCGATCTTACTAAGATTTGGATATGTTTGTAACAACAAAATTACAATGAATCTCACTGAAGAGATCGAAGAAATTAGATCGTGTTAAAAATTTATAGATAATTGTATAAGAGTCTATATGAAAGAAACTGAGAAGTTCTTTTCCACAAGATTAATTTACAAAGCTTTCAAAATATACAAAAAATAATAATATTTTATATATTTTATTTATATTATTAATTTAATAGAATCAACAATTTCAAAAAAATTATTTTAAAACAAATTCAAAATATTCAAAATATAAATAAAATTTACCAAATAATAATAATAAATTGATTATATATATAACCACTACTAAATCTTACATTTTATTATACATCAAACAATTCTGTTATATGTGCAACAATGATTCATATTTATCTAAAATAAACTAATATTTTAACCGACCATACATTATATAATTCATTTCTTAGAGAGAAAAAGTTGTACCGATGGCATTTGTGTAAGAAAATGAGGTGTTAAAGTAGGTTATATACCTAAATGGTGGAAAAAAAAATTCTCCCTAGTCTACGACGATGCCCACAATTCTACCAAACCAAAATAAAGTTCTTTCTGGTTATTATTATTATATAGATAATGAAAAATATTTTCTCGCTTGTCGTACAGAGATAACTTTAGTTCTTCAAGTTTGTTTTTAGTCTAGGCTATACTTTACTTATATGATTACTTCCAGTCAAATAAAATAATGGTGTGTTGCAAGTAAAATCAACAAAATATTATATAAATATGTTGACAATTTACATACATGTCGCTTACTTTTGGAGCTAAAATGCAAGTCGAAATAGATTGTTAGTTTTGGATTGAAATCTCGTTTTTAACATGAATTTAAGAAATTTGAATGTTTGTTTAGTTGAATGATCACAATTTGTTTTGAATATTGAAAGTTTTTGGATTTTATTGTATGTATTTTTTGTGTAAATATTTTGAATCATATTTCATAATTTATTATCAGACAGTGGGTATTTAGAGAAGAGAATATATATTTTTGGGTCAATGTTTTGGATCGTACTCAGAGTCTATCATCGGGACGAACAAAAGAAGAGAGTACGTTTATATTTTGTGTCAACATTTTGGATCATACTCATAGTCCATCATCAAGACACTGAGCTAGAGAAGAGAAATTTTTTGTGACAATATTTTGAGTCATATTCCATAATCCATCATCACGACAATGAACTAAAGAAATCGTAACTTTTGATCTGATTGTATGACAAATCGTTTGCACTGTTGAAATGCTCCCAAAAGAGATAATTCCAGGGAAAAAAATTGTAGAGACATTTTTATATTTTTTGTCCACCTTTGAAAACTCATAACTTTTGATGGGATCGTTGGATTGACAAACCATTTACACTGTTGAAAAGTTCAAAAAATGATAGTTCAAAAAACAAAAACTTGGAGAAACAAAAATAAGTTTTATATGGTCAATGGATCCAATGGTTCTGAATGAGCCCACCAGAGATCAAGTCTTGCTGAGGCAAAGGCTCCGACATCATAAGGAATGAAGCCTGGATGACATCATAAGGCATGAGGTCAGAATTGTGTCCCGAATGGATTTTGACAAAATTGTACCCCTCAGTCCTTAACTCTTAGCCGAAGAAATTCTGAACCTCCAACCAAAAACATAAAATAAATTTTATATTTCCACATTCTCATAGACAAAGAAAAAAAAAACAGAGATCTCAGCTGGTGCAATCAAACAGACAATACATTCTATATAACAAATTTTCAATTTTCTGCTCCCTCTCAACTACACTACTGTATTCCAGACATCTCACAGAAAATTTCCAACCCATATCAGAGCAGAAACTTCCGTTGTGCAGCGAGGAACAGAATATAGAAAGCCAATTTTGTGAGACGCTCATACAACGAAGCTATTTCAATGGCGGATCTCAGAACATGCTTCTTCCCAGCCACCTTCCCACAGAAAGAGAACCCACTTCCCATCTTTCTTGTAAGGCTGCTATAACAGAGTGTTATGGAACGGGCCATGGATCTGAAAATGGCTGCCTTAATTTTTCCTCTTCTTGGCGGAGCCATACTCACACAAATGATTTTCTTCATGCTTCTAAACAGATTTTTCAAGAATTGTTGAGTACAATATTGGGGAAGAGAGGTGAGATATTCATTTATAGGGCATCCAGGGGACATAAAGGTCCCACATTTCTTAAAAATGTTATTTTTTGTATTACAAATTTCTTCGTGTTCCTCTGGACACCACCATTAAATTCTGATGTCTGACCACTGTGCATTTTTTGGGTTTTCTACGCTGGTTAAATCCAGTCAATTGAAGGCGAAATCGATATATTCGGTCGCACATATCGGTGCGAAAACAGTGAGTGATGATGCAGGAAATTGCCAAATTGGGTTCCCATGCATGAATTTAGTCCTCTCCTATGCAACACCCTCTGCTTGATTTTTCTGAGCAAATCGAACTCCGACACGAAAAACCAACAAATTTTATATGGTCAATCTTGAAATCTGTGGGGCCTCACTCGATCGATTTTACGAGTCAAAAAAAAATTATAGTTTTTGTTCCTCACGCGTTAAGGGGGAAGACTAAACAGTAGTTCAAAGCATCTTCTTACAATTGTGATCCTCCTCTAGAGTGAACACCTCTCTTTCAATAGTAGCCTATGCATAAAAAATCTCAAGATGTCTTCAACAAATTGTAAATAGAAGCATTTATTTTGTACCTCCCAGATTAATGGGAGACCCAAAAGGAAAAGCAGGTGGGATATAGTACTGTAGCCTTTAATGGGATGATTTCTTCCAGTCAAATAAAATAATGGTATGTTGTAAATAAAATCAACAAAATATTATATAAAAATGTTGACAATTTACATACATGTCGCTTACTTTTGCAGCTAAAATGCAAGCTGAAAGAGATTCTTGTTAGTTTTGGATCGAAATCATGTTTTAACTTTTTGTTAGTTTTGGATTGAAATCATGTTTTAACAAGAATTTGAGAAATTTGACTGTTTGTTTAGTTCAGAATGATCACAATTCAGTTCTTTTGAATATTGAAAATTTCGAGTTCTTTTGAATATTGAAAATTTCTTGATTTTACTGTATATATTTTTTGTTTCAATGTTTAGAATCATATTTCATAATATATTATTAGATAGTGAGTTTCAGAAGAGAATGTATGTATTTTTTAGTGTCAATATTTTAGATCATACTCTATGATCTTTTATCATTACAATAGACTAGATAAAAGAATGCATCTATATTTTGTGTCATTATTTTAGATCATATTTATAATGTATCATGGGAACAGTGAGTTAGAGAAGAGAACTCTTTTTTGTCAATATTTCAGATCATATTCTATAATCCACCATCAATGAGCTAGAGAAAAAAAAATTATGTCAAAATTTCAGATCATATTCCATGATCCATCATCGTGACAATGAGCTAGAAAAAAGAAATTCTGATAATAGATTTAAAACGTTAATACAAAAAATACACACAATCAAAATCTCATTAACATAAACTGAAAACGTAATCATTTTCAAGTTTTTTACATGTTATACAGATTAGATTTAGATTTGATGGATAACAACGTGAGCTGACTATAACGTTTAAGCTCAGCCCCATCATTATGTCAAAAGATATGGAAAGAAAATGGTGACACAGAGAAAATGAACAGTAAAATGATTGACTAAAGACTGTAATGACTTGTCTTCTATAAAATGGGCAATGTAACTTTTGCAATCTTTCAATCAGGAAATCCATCATTCTAGTAAAGAACTCTTTTGTGTTAAGATCGTCTGGATAGTCATAACTTTTAGTTTGAGGCTGCCATAACAGAGTGTTATGAAATGGGCCATGGATCTGAAAATGGCAGACTTAATTTTTCCTCTTCTTGGAGGAGCCATATTCACAGAAAAGTTTTGCTTCATGCTTCTAAACAGATTTTGCAGGGAATGTTGAGTACAATGGAGAATAGAGGTGAGATATTCATTGATAGGGCATCCAGGGGACATAAAGGTCCCACATTTTTTTTAAATGTCACTTTTCTGAGATATCGTTTTTTTATAGGGCATCCGAGGAAAATAAAGGTCCCAGAAGTCCTAAAAATGTCATTTTTCTGAGATACAAATTTCTCCTTGTTCCCATGGACGCCACCATCAAGTTTTGAATTCTGAGCACTGTGCTTTTTTGGATTTTCTACGCTGGTAAAATCCAGAGCGCCCAGTCAATTTGTGTTTGCAGTGTTGTCGGATTTGAAGGCGAAATCAATATATTCTGTCATGCCAAATTTTTATGTCACGAAATTTCATTGGAAGACATTTTTCTGAGCAAATCGAACTCTGACACGAAAAACTAACAAATTTTTGATATCCAATCTTCGGAAATATGTGGGGTCTTGATCGATCGATCTTACGAGTCAAAAGAATTCTAGTAATCCCTACATGCAAATTTTTCAAGTGGCTCAAATCTACCTTGAGGGGAGGGACATTTTTCCTGGAAGCTTGTGGGAACGGAATATGTCTATTTTTAGTTACTATATTATTTGAAGGCCATTTTTATTGGAACTTCACCTTCTATTGGCATAATGCTTATGTCATATTGAATTATATATGACATATTGAACTATATATTTATTTTCTAATAAATAGATATCTCTAACTACAAACTCCCCTATTTATTTTCTAATATATAGATAGCTCATACAAACTTCTTTTCAAGTGCATTTTTTTAAAAGTGCATGATTTAAATTCTCTATTTTATAGTAGTGTTGACACTTTATAGTACATGTGATTAAAATTTGTACTTTCAAATTTTGGCTTATTTTGCAATTGTAATGCATGGAACTTAGCTTGGTATTTTGCATAGTGATCTAAGTCTCTTATAGCCTAATCATGGCAATTGTAGCCACTACATTAGAAATTCCAAGAAAGAAGGAAAGACAAAAAAAAAAGAAAAAAATATATAATAATTTTTTCTTTATTGTTTAATGTATTTATTAGTAATAAAATGTTTTTAAAACATTTTTATAAATTTTTTAAAATAAATAAGCAAATTTGGGAAAGATATCTCTTGGCCACCTACATTACCTATTACAACAATCCATCTTCCAACTAGTAGCCAAGGGGGTCAATTACTTCTATGCTTTCTTGGCACATCAGTCCACTCAAAAGACATCATCAGTTATTATTTGTAGTACATTCTTGGTGGTATCATTAATAGTTTCTAGATTTGCATCTTTATCATGAGGTATTTCCTTGCACGAGCTATGTTGTACACACACTAATATAAAGTTCCATTCTTCTTTGTAAGTCTTTTATGACATATTTGATGTAATCCTTATTTACTTGGTAGATTAGGAAATCTCTTTTGAGACATGGTGCATGGCTCTAGTCAAGATGTAGTGTACCAATTTGCCATTGGCAAGTATCCAACTGATGCTCAAGAAAGTTTCTCCATGCCTGATCTCTATCATATTGTAGTGAGTAATTGATCATCAATTCTTCATCAACATTAGTACCTATTTGTCACACATTGATCATCAATTCTTCATCAACATATTTACCTATTTGTCACACATTAAAACTAGTTGATCATATCATTTCCTGCAGGCCTTCTCCCAGGGTTTATGCAATATGTTTAAAAGAACAATTTCTTTTGTTACAATTAATGATGACCATTAAAGATAACGATTCAGAGATTAAAACAACTAAAGAATTCTATGGTCTATACCAATCCCTTCCTTCTTGGCAATAAAATCTACTTTGTGAACTTTACCTCCATAATTTTATTATTCCTAAATAAACTTATTGAAATCCTCTACTTTATATTGGAGATATACATCTAAAAACCCTAATGTCATGGATGCACAATGAAACCAATTATAACATGAAATAAGATGCTTATAGAGATAGAATTTTTGTTGTTAGAGAGAAATTTTACAAAGAATATCAAGGAATTGTTAGAGTATTATTCATTTATGCTTATTAATTAAATCATATTGATTTAATTATATAAGTTTCTATTACTCTAGTTACTTAAGCTTCATTTAGGTGCATTATTAATTAATTATTAATTAATAATGTGCAACCTAGCTTTTACCTTTAGGGTTTCTATCTCACCTTTTATAAGGTTGAGCCATGTACTTTTTCATTATCTCTTATGCATTTTTCACATTTGAGAGCAACTTTTCTTCTGTCTCCATTCTTCTTCTCTTGTAATAGGTTATTGGCTAACAGGTTCTTCTTGGGTTGTGTAGAATTGAGTTTGATCAATTCTTTCAAGGTATCAAAGCTCAGATCTATGGCTGCTTGTTCTTGATTTGAAGGTTTTTTTTTGGAGCTTGGAGGTTCTTCAGATTTCAGAGGCTTTTGGTTGTGGATCTGGGGGGTACTGAATTTTGGAGCACTTTGGGCCCAAACCAACCTCACAGTTGAGTCCAGAAGGCCCAAAAACCCCTAAAGTCATATAAGGCACGACCATTTTCGAGCAAGTTAAAATTTGAGGCAAAAATTATTTTGCTTCTAGGGTCATACGGCCCTGGCTCGCAACTCGAGGAAATTTATTTTTATTTCAAAAAAAAAAAATTATGCAAAAATTTCTCCAATCAAAAACAATTTGGTTCAAAAAATTTTATTTACAACTTTTAGAAAGTTGTTTGCATTTTTAAAAAAGGTCATTGAACTTTTGGCTAATGCAGGTACCAAGGTACCTATGTAGCCTTACAAAAGGTATGCAGTACCTTTCTGCCTGCGTTGTAGACCTACATAGCAGTAGTAGATCCACCATTTTTGGCGTAAAAATAGCAGATCCACCAAATTTGGCAAATTTTTTTGAAATTTCGCACATGCAAATTTATTTATTTTTTTGCATTTTTGGGCATGCATTTCGAGGTGCCACATCAGTGCCTAGTCAGCAGATGACATAAGCACCCAGTCAGCAATGACATCATCAAAGTGTCATGTGACAGGCAAACGGTCGTCAAATTTTTTGCCGTGACTATTTTTTTCAGCGAGCTCCTTTTCAGAGTACCTGTTCATTTTTTGCTCATAACTTGAGCATACGAGGTCAAAAATTGACAAACAAGATATCATCGAAAAGCTCTTTCCGAGCTCTACATGATTCTAGAGGTTTGAGTTTTTGACTCAGTCATTTTGATGCCATTTTTTAGCTTCAAAGTCACAGGTTCTTTTCTGCACTCTGGGAGCTATATCTAGTGCATCTGATCTCCATTTTGAGAAAATGAATAGGCATTGGAAAGGTATTCAAATGCTCTATCTAGATAATTAGCCTATTCCATCAAATTTTTTACCAGGTACACAAGTTTTAATCTGAACCATTCTAGCTCTTTCTGTCTATTCAGACTTTCAATATTGTACTGGGAATTGGGTTTTATCAATTGTGGGGGGTGTTATTTCTTGCTTTTCTATCATTTATCTCAGAATATAAAAACATTGTATCACATAAAACAAAAACCCTTTCTGCATCTTCTGTCTAGTTCTGAAAGAAACATAATAAAAAAAATCAGTCAGAGCACTTGGCACTATGGCAGACACAACATCTATTGAGCTCCTAACTCCACACAATTACCATGTGTGGAAGGCTCGTATGACAAAGCTTCTTCAATCATGGGGGTTATGGTCTTGTTTGGATACAGTTCAGCCTCTGTTGACTTGACCATTTGAGGTCATGCAGCACAGGAACAAGATGGATGAAGCCATGGGTTTGATGTCACTACATGTTTTAGACAATCTACTTTTTCACCTTGATGGATGCCTTACTCCTCAAGCCATTTGGGATAAGTTTCAGAATCTTTTTGGCACTGTGAATGAGTTCAGGGCATTACAGATTGAGGCAGAGTTGACTTCATTGGTACCTGATTCTTTTCCCACCATTGAGGACTTCTTGATGAAGTTTAAATCTCTTCGTTCAGTTTTACAGGGATGTGGGAAGAACAAAATAGATAATGAGTGTATTTACCTGATTCTTTCTAAGCTTCGAGGACAGTTTCAGATATTCTCTTCTACCTTCTACTCCACTATGGATGCACTAGGTGCACGACATGTTATGCCCTCTTTCGAGACTTTTTATGACCGGTTGACTCATGAGCAAACAAAACTCACTCAGATGGATTCTCTTACAGGTTCATAGTCACGGGCATTGCTTGCCAAGCCACCTCAGAGTACACAGAAGCCGAAGCAGATATCAGATTCCTCTTCTCAGCAGTCTACTGGCCCACCATCTTCTTCTAAGAAGGAGACACAGAAGACTGAGAGACCTACATGTTCCTATTGTCAGAAGGGAGCTCATGATGAGTCAACTTGTTTTCAAAAGAGATTTGATGGCTATGAAAAATAGATTGCAGATTTGCAAGCTTTTCTTCAGAAGAGCAATGTTTCCTCTCCATCCTCTTCTAGCTCATAGGGGTCTTCTTATCAGTCTTCCACTATCTATTCTACAGCTAGACAGGATCTTGGAAAGGGTCATGCATTACGGGCATCTGTTGCATCCCCTTCATAGGTCCCTTGGATACTGGATTCCAGTGCTTCTCACCATATGGCATCTTCTCAGGATTTGTTCTCTTCTTTTGAGGCTTCTTCTATTCCTCATATTCTCATGGGGAATAATACTATACAAACAGTCTGCGGGACAGGTTCAGTCAACATTCACGATGGCACATTCAATGATGTATTGTATGTTCCATCTCTATCTACAAACCTTCTCTCAATTTATCAGATCACACGCAGTGGGTCAGGGAAGACAGTTGAGTTCACGACAGATTCAGTCTTCATCAGGGATAGTACAACAGGAGGCATTATTGCTACAGGGACAATTGATCATTCCACCCGTCTCTACACCTTCTCTCACTTTGGTCCACCATCTCCATTGTCAAAGCACATCTCTCCTCTTTCACGAGAGCATCATGTGGTGCAGTCAGGTTGCTTGAACCTTTGTGTTGTTCCCGAGACCAATGTTGTGACTGCCACACCACATCCTGAGGCGTAATTTACTCTTCAGCAGGATTCTTCTTCAGCGCTGCTTGACCCTCCAACTCCATTCATCGAGCCACCAGGTGCAGTTGTTGAAGACTCTACAGAGGACATTCATCTCCTCTTTCATGACAGTGTCAGCACACCTGTCATACCTATTACACTGGGGATTCTCTTTTAGGATCCTCGTGTCTACTCCTTTGAGCACCAGCTCAGCCTTCCAGTGACACCTCAGCTTTCAAGGTTACCTCTTCAGTATCCACTATTTTTCACTCCTCTGCATTGGAGTAACAGTGGTTTGTTCATTGATCCAGGGGTTCTTTCATTCCGGGGGGGCTTTGGAGCCTCGACCCTCTCTCACGGGGTGGTTGGCAGCACGCTTTGTACTTATGGCTTTGAGAGAGTCTCTTGAAGTCATTTCTTTTTGTCTTCAACATGCTTTTATATCTCTTTTTGGAGAGGAGTTTTTTCCACTGGGTTTTCTCCTTTGTCTCCAGTTTACAGAGATTTCCTTGTACTGGGTACCTGATCAGGCCTTGTTGCCGGGGCCCATTTCTTGCTTTCATAGTTTTGCTAGGTAAGCTTTCTCCCTGCTTTCAGCTTAAGGGGGGGTGTTAGAGTATTATTCATTTATGCTTATTAATTAAATCATATTGATTTAATTATATAAGTTTCTATTACTCTAGTTACTTAAGCTTCATTTAGGTGCATTATTAATTAATAATGTGCAACCTAGCTTTTACCTTTAGGGTTTCTATCTCACCTTTTATAAGGTTGAGCCATGTACTTTTTCATTATCTCTTATGCATTTTTCACATTTGAGAGCAACTTTTCTTCTGTCTCCATTCTTCTTCTCTTGTAATAGGTTATTGGCTAACAGGTTCTTCTTGGGTTGTGTAGAATTGAGTTTGATCAATTCTTTCATGGTATCAGAGCTCAGATCTGTGGCTACTTGTTGTTGATTTGAAGGTTTTTTTTGGAGCTTGGAGGTTCCTCAGATTTCAAAGGCTTTTAGTTGTGGATTTGGGGGGTACTAGAGTTTGGAGCACTTTGGGCCCAAACCGACCTCAAGGTTGAGTCCAGAAGGCCCAAAAACCCCTAAAGTCATATAAGGCATGACCATTTTTGAGCAAGTTAAAATTTGAGGCAAAAAAATTTTTGCTTCTAGGGTTGTACGGCCCTGGCTTGCAACTCGAGAAAATTTATTTTTATTTCAAAAAAAAATTTCTTCAAAAAAAAATTTATGCAAGAATTTCTCTAATCAAAAACAATTTGGTTCAAAAAATTTTATTTACAACTTTTAGAAAGTTGTTTGCATTTTTAAAAAAGGTCATTGACCTTTTGGCTAACGCAGGTACCAAGGTACCTGTGTAGCCTTACAAAAGGTAAGTAGTACCTTTCTGCCGGTGTTGCAGACCTACGCAGCAGCAGTAGATACGCCATTTTTAGCGTAAAAATAGCAAATCTGCCAAATTTGGCGTTAAAACAGCAGATCCGCCAAATTTGGAGAAATTTTTGGAAATTTCGCACATGCAAATTTATTTATTTTTGCATTTTTTGGGCATGCATTTTGAGGTGCCACATCAGCACCTAGTCAGAAAATGACATAAGCACCTAGTCAATGATGACATCATCAAAGTGTCATGTGACGGGCAAACGGCCGTCAAATTTTTTGTTGTGACTATTTTTTTCAGCGAGCTCCTTTTCAAAGTACCTGTTCATTTTTTGCTCATAACTTGAGCATACGAGGTCAAAAATTGCCAAACGAGATATCACCAGAAAGCTCTTTTCGAGCTCTACGCGATTCTAGAGGTTTGAGTTTTTGACTCAGTCATTTTGATGCCATTTTTTAGCTTCAAATTCAAAGGTTCTTTTCTGCACTCTGGGAGTTGTATCTAGTGCATCCAATCTCCATTTTGAGCAAATGAATAGGCGTTGGAAAGGTATTCGAATGCTCTATCTAGATAATTAGCCTATTCCATCAGATTTTTTCCCAGGTACACAAGTTTTAATCTGAACCATTCTAGCTCTTTATGTCTATTCAGGCTTTCAATATTGTACTGGGAATTGGGTTTTATCAATTGTGGGGGGTGTTATTTCTTGCTTTTCTATCATTTATCTCAGAATATCAAAACACTATATCACATAAAATAAAAACCCCTTCTGCATCTTCTGTCTAGTTCTGAAAGAAAACATAATAAAAAAAATCAGTCAGAGCACTTGGCACTATGGCAGACATAGCATCTGTTGAGCTCCTCACTCCACACAATTACCATGTGTGGAAGGCTCGTATGACATGGCTTCTTCGATCACAGGGGTTATGGTCTTGTTTGGATATAGTTTAGCCTCAGTTGACTTGACCATTTGAGGTCATGCAGCACAGGAACAAGATGGATGAAGCCATGGGTTTGATGTCACTACATGTTTCAAATAGTCTACTTTTTCACCTTGATGGATGCCTTACTCCTCAAGCCATTTGGGATAAGTTTCAGAATCTTTTTGGCACTGTGAATGAGTTCAGGGCATTACAGATTGAGGCAGAGTTGACTTCATTGGTACCTGATTCTTTTCCCACCATTGAGGACTTCTTGATGAAGTTCAAATCTCTCCGTTTAGTTTTACAGGGATGTGGGAAGAACAAAATAGATAATGAGTGTATTTACCTGATTCTTTCTAAGCTTTGAGGACAGTTTCAGATATTCTCTTCTACCTTCTACTCCACTATGGATGCACTAGGTGCATGACATGTTATGCCCTCTTTCGAGACTTTTTATGACCGGTTGACTCGTGAGCAATCAAAACTCACTCAGATGGATTCTCTTACAGGTTCACAATCACAAGCATTACTTGCCAAGCCACCTCAGAGTACATAGAAGCCGAAGCAGATATCAGATTCCTCTTCTCAGCACTCTACTAGCCCACCATCTTCTTCTAAGAAGGAGACACAGAAGACTGAGAGACCTACATGTTCCTATTGTCAGAAGGGAGCTCATGATGAGTCAACTTGTTTTCATAAGAGATTTGATGGCTATGAAAAATAGATTGCAGATTTGCAAGCTCTTCTTCAGAAGAGCAATGTTTCCTCTCCATCCTCTTCTAGCTCATAGGCATCTGCTTATCAGTCTTCCACTATCTATTCTACAGCTAGACATGATCTTGGAAAGGGTCATGCATTACGGGCATCTGTTGCATCCCCTTCACAGGTCCCTTGGATACTGGATTTCGATGCTTCTCACCATATGGCATCTTCTCAGGATTTGTTCTCTTCTTTTGAGGCTTCTCCTATTCCTCATATTCTCATGGGGAATAACACTGTATAGACAGTCTGCGGGACAGGTTCGGTTAGCATTCACGATGGCACATTCAATGATGTATTGTATGTTCCATCTCTATCTGCAAACCTTCTCTTGATTTATAAGATCACACGCAATGGGTCAGGGAAGACAGTTGAGTTCATGACAGATTCAGTCTTCATCAGGGATAGTACGATAGGAGACATTATTGCTACAGGGACAGTTGATCATTCCACCCATCTCTACACCTTCTCTCACTTTGGTCCACCATCTCCATTGTCGGAGCACGGCTCTCCTCTTTCACGAGAGCATCATGTGGTGCAGTCAGGTCGCTTGAACCTTTGTGTTGTTCCTGAGACCAGTGTTGTGACTACCACACCACATCCTAAGGCATACTTTACTCTTCAGTAGGATTCTTCTTCAGCACTGCTTGACCCTCCAGCTCCATTCATCGAGCCACCAGGTGCAGTTGTTAAAGACTCTACAAAGGACATTCATCTCCTCTTTCATGACAGTGTCAGCACACCTGTCATACCTATTACATTGGGGATTCCCTTTCAGGATCCTCGTGTCTACTCCTTTGAGCACCAGCTCGGCCTTCTAGTGACACCTCAGCTTTCGAGGTTACCTCTTTAGTATCCACTATTTTTCACTCCTCTGCATTGGAGTCACAGTGGTTTGTTCATTGATCCAGGGGTTCTTTCATTCCGGGGGGGCTTTGGAGCCTCGACCCTCTCTCACGGGGGGGTTGGCAGCGTGCTTTTTACTTATGGCTTTGAGAGGGTCTCTTGAAGTCATTTCTTTTTGTCTTCAGCATGCTTTTATATCTCTTTTTGGAGAGGAGTTTTTCCCATTGGGTTTTCTCCTTTGTCTCCGGTTTACAGAGATTTCCTTGTACTGGGTACCTAATCAGGCCTTGTTGTCGGGACCCATTTCTTCCTTTCATAGTTTTGCTAGGTAAGCTTTCTCCCTGCTTTCAGCTTAAGGGGGGGTGTTAGAGTATTATTCATTTATGCTTATTAATTAAATCATATTGATTTAATTATATAAGTTTCTATTACTCTAGTTACTTAAGCTTCATTTAGGTGCATTATTAATTAATTATTAATTAATAATGTGCAACCTAGCTTTTACCTTTAGGGTTTCTATCTCACCTTTTATAAGGTTGAGCCATGTACTTTTTCATTATCTCTTATGCATTTTTCACATTTGAGAGCAACTTTTCTTATGTCTCCATTCTTCTTCTCTTGTAATAGGTTATTGGCTAACAGGTTCTTCTTGGGTTGTGTAGAATTGAGTTTGATCAATTCTTTCAGGAATGCCCTATTTTACCTTCTAGTGAGCCCTAGAAGGTGTTAGAAATAGATGGATCAGGTTGCCAGAGGCTTTTGAGAAATCAGAGCCACATCTTGAAGCAACCATAAACAGGACACCCAAGTATATGCAACTGGGGAGGCAGATTCGACATGAGCTTTGGTGTCCTCTGACATTTCAGCCACCAATGCTCATGTGGCCCCTATATGATGTCAATGCTATAAAGATAGATCAGCTTCAGGAAGATTATAGGGTGGATTATTGGGAGAAGACTAGAGGATTTTACTATACTTTCAAGAGTAAGAGAAGAGGAAAGACTAAATTTGGGGAATTCTGAGGAATAGTTAAGAAATGCAATGCTTGAGGACAAGCATTATGCTCATAGGGGGAAAATGATGGATCTATAATTTGTCTTTGTTTTATGATGTTTTTATGCTTTGTTTCAAACATTTCTAAAACACTTGTTATACCTTTTCAATATTTGAACTTTTGAACATGTTATAAGTACAGTCAAACCATCAAAACCCATGGGTAGATAATAGTTGATATACTTTTCCAAATATTATACATATATTGTAGTATTTCATATAGTTATTTGAATGTGTGTTCTAATATTTGGATTAGTTGAATGGTTAAATTCTTGAAGATATGTATATGCTACTAACCTACTAGGGAAAGATGAACGATTGAAGAATGGATAAGCGGGTGTTGATGAAGAGTGAGGAAGACTCAATCACGATGATGGAAAGTCATTATGATACCATGGGACATGCCTGATAAATTGAAGAAAGAACTGTTCCAGAAAATATAGGAACACACTTACGCTATATCTTCTTTTTTATAAATGTTTTGTTAAAGTAGTTATGCATCCTTTATGTTATTTTATCATGGATTGTTGTATTTTCCTTCCTTTATGGCACAAATTAGTTAGAAATTATCTTTTTTGTTCAAATAAGCATTGATCTTCTATATAAAGGGAGATGATGGTTAGATACAAATTTAGTTAGATGGTTGTATTATTGATATAATCTGAAGCGAAATTACTTTTCCAATTCTGTGTGTTGTCTCATAATAATGTAATCAGTTTTCTAGAAATACAATGAAGAAGTGATTTTGAGTTCCATTTTGTGTTGGTAGCTAGTAGAAGCTGGTCAAGGGGGCCCACTTGGAAGGTGAATTAGAGTATATTAGATTAAGTTGTTTGAGTATTTACAACAGTTCGAGTAGAGTTCATTGTTCTTTCCTATAGCATTATACACTATGTATGTTCCTACAACACTTGCAACAATAATCATTGTGAATGCTTTAGGTTGACAGAATATATTAGGATTGAAGTTATAGTTATCAGCACTATTTTCATTCGTAGATGTGTGTGTTTACTTTCCTGCAACAATAGTGTAAGTTTCTTTCATGTATTTTCCTTCCTGCAGCTTAAGCAAAATGACTCCATGAGAGACTTAGTGCACAAATTGTGTTATCCCATTTCAAGTATACGTCCCTGGGTTGACAATTTAAATGCACCTAATGATAGGGAAAATGATACTTAGTTCGAATATACTATTCCTAGGAGAAGCCATGGCATGATTATTATTACCTATTATGGGGTTGTTCAATCATCACTTTACATGCTAAATTGGGTCATGTTATTTTACAAACTTATATTCATGTTGTGTGCAGTGCTCTTAATTATAATCTTCTCTTAGGACGACCATGGGTACATTCCATGCACATTTTTCCTTTAATAGTTCATCGCAAAGTGAATTGAATCTATAACAACATCATGTATACCCTTTTTGTTGATGATAAAATCCAAAAATTATTTACGAACTAAATCTAATTCTCCATCTATTCCTACACCATTTAAACAAAACATATCTTCTCCTCCTAAAGATGCTTCTTCTCCTACAAGTTCCCTTTTATAAGATTTTTTGGGGTTATTAGATTTTACACCATATTTTTTAGATGAATACAAACTTCCTATTTTTAACATAGGACCCTTTAAAGGGCCCAATGTGTTTTTTATTCAACTCGATTCTCCTAACATTTCAAAAACTAATCTTCAAAATAGTTTCTAGGGTGTATGCAATGAAGCTTTGAAACTCATGAGAAACCCAAGGAAGCATTCAATATCAATCCTCCTACTTTGAACACATCTCCTCCCTTATCATCTAACATTTCTTCTATGTCTACCTTTAATCAAGATATCATTTTACCAAACCTTCATCATACTAAATTGATTACTCAACCTAAATAAAAGAAGAACCATAGCAACAACCTTATGAATCTTCATTTTTGCATGTATCATTGATATCACGATCACTCTACTAGCAATTGTCAAGCTTTGCATTACAAAATTCAGAAACTCATTGATTATGATATCTTTCATATAACATGCTCTAATGAGTTTTTTTTCAATCATGATTACTTTGAATAATATTTAAGTTCATATTATGTTTCTCCATACTATGTAGAATTGTTAGTTTAACCATTGGGGGCTCGCTTTCATTCATGGTGGTACAATTTCAAGTGCAATTATACTTTACGAGTAACATAATAAGTCCTCTAAAAACCTTATTCTTTTCTCTATACCTAGAGGCAAGGGTAGTGTGTCAATATCTCCTCCTTCTAAGGATCCACTTTTCCCTTGGAATTTTTTATCTTGTGATATCTTTTCTTATATAGCATTTTTGGTTTACATTAGGGATTCTCTCTTATGCAAGAGGTATGTCTCCTTGATCATAACCTCTTCTTTATTTGCAATTGTGTGTCCATGGTAAACAAAACCCTTACCTTGGGGTCTAAACTTGTATATCATCCTTCCTTGAGAATCCCTTTACCTAACAATAGGGAAGGTTTGAATTCTTCCCTTCTTGCTCTACATCTATTTTCAACATCTTTCAAAAGGATCCCTTTACACTTCTTGCATAGTATCTCTTTGCATGTGTCCCTTCCTTGACCTCATAAGAGTTGTGACCTCTTTGGTTTGGACTCGGTGTTTTGTGTGGGATACCTTCTTGGTGTTAAAGGTTATTTCTTCTTGTTCTTATTTTCCTTAAGATGTCAAAATAGTCCTATTTTTCATCTTAAGGGGAGGCATATATTGCCTCCTTATTGTAAAACATTTTATTTACTTTAAGTATGATAGGTAGATTACACTAGTATAGTACAACTTGCTAGAGTCAGATCACTCTTCTTTATACATTTTCATATTTCCTTGGATATAATGTTTTCCTTGGTTATCCTTAGGATTGGTTGAACTATCATAACACGACTTTATATCCCTTTTGACCTCTCCTTTTCATACATTTTCAAGATTGGTTAGACTAGCATAACATAACTTGCTAGACCATGCAACCTCTCATTTATATAATTTTTTATGAGTTGACTAACATGCTCTAGACCATCCACTCCCTCTTTACATTTTTTTAATGGGTGGAACTAGCATAACATAATTTTCTAGACCATTTCCCCCTCTCTTATCTCTTCTTTCTCTCTCATGGATCACCTAGCACAACACAACTAGCTAGCACATGCCATCCATGGTTATCTTTTCTCTCTCCTCCATTTCATAGCATAACACACTTTTCTATTTGATTGGATCATGGAGTCTTATCTTATCATTGATGTGTGCTCTTTCTCTTTTCAGGTGACCACTTGTGCTTTTGCAATAGCTTGAACCAAGTGTGATATGTACTAATGGTTGAGATGTTTTCTTTAGTGAGGTCTCTTCAACTAGTTGACTAGGAATCTTAGTAAATTTAGGATTTTGTTATTTTTTTATGTATCCTTAGACATGGTTGTACAAGTTAAGATCCTTGGTTTTGGGTATTGTGTCCTTAAACTTGGCGATATCTTATCTCCTTGTAGTTGTCCCATGATCTTCATCTCTTTCTCTCTCTTTCTTCTACTTTATCATGAGCATGAGGTGGAATCATAGTCCTACGAAAGTGTGGCCTAAGTGTACCATCCTAAAAATTAAGCACCCTTAATTTGGTTCTCATTTTAGCCTCATTTTAGTATGTATGTGTTCCTACATTGATCTCATGCTCTCCTAATGCTCATTGGACCTTCAAATTAATATTATAAGTCTTGTATTGATTCAATTTCTTCAAAAATTGAGGTTAGCCCTTATTTCTAAGTGTGCTCTATTTTTTTCCCAATCAAATAAGTCATTTCATCACCTAAGCCCTATATTACCATTTATGGCCTTTACATTCTCTCCCAACCTTGAAACTAGTTGTCCGATCAAATCTTGCACCCCTTGAATTTTTAGGACCCACAATACAAATTTGGGCCCTAATTGGTGGTTATGTAAACAAAAATTGATATGTACTTAGGTACAAAATGCTTTTTTCAATCTCTACCCTGACTTTTGTGCCCAAATTCAAATTTACAGTCATCCTGCCCAAGTTTTAACCCCCGAAATGATGGATTGAGTGTATAAACACCCTATCTCTCCTCATTTTGATGGAAATTTTTGATCTACAACTTGGTAATCAAGTTTCATAAAGCATCCAAGCATTCTCAAGGTATTCAAGCATCCATAGCTTCAAGTCTTCAAAAGAATCTTCTTCTTCTTCTTCATTGAGCATTGTGGCAAACTACAACATCCATCATACAAGGCTTATCTTTCATGATATCCTTTTGGATTTTTGTGGAGTTTAAATCTATCACATTAACATTTGTGGTCACATCCAAAGAAGCATTGTGACATCAAGGCATGAGGTAATTGAAAAACTCTAAGAAGATCAAGACTAGACGAAGCATCATTATGAGTCTTAGATCAAAACCTAGGGTATAGAATGCCAAATTCAATTTATACCTAGGTATAGGGTGCCAAACTCAATCTACACCCTTCAAAATAGGCTCAATTATAGGGATAATTACAGCTTCGGGATCTTAGATTTGTAAGTATAAGTGCATGTGTGATCTTGACTGTCAAAAATTTAGATATGTAGCAATATAATTCCTATTTCATTTCTAGGTGCACCCAAATCTTCTTTTAGCTCCCTCTTTATATCATGTATAGCTTTATCAAGTTCATACTTGGACATTTTTCATAGTAGCTTTATCTATCTTTCTCCATTCCAAGTAACAGACAAGGAACCAAAACCCTTCAAGCATAAATATTGCATTGACATATTTTCTATCAAAATTTTGTCAATCATATTAGTCTTGAGTTGGTTATGTATTCCTAATGTCCAATAGGAGATTGGATTGATCCCCCTGTGATCACCATTTTCTATTGTACAATACCTATGTGCATATAAATAGTCACCCTTATATCATAATTATACACGTGTATAATATTCTATTATAGTATAAACACCTAAGTAAATCTAATAAACAAGTGCTATTTTTGCTAATTTTTTTCCAAGAGGGTTTCACATGGTAAACAATCATGTTAAATTGTGAGTGTATTTTTATTTTCTTTGTACTATATTTAAGATTTTGTTAATATTCCTTATCTTTGTTAGAGAAATAAGCCACATCCAAACCATAATAAGGAATGTAGATAAAAAATTATCTAATAACCTTGGGGCATAAAAATGGTAGATCAATGGTATAGGCCCCGAGCATACACATAAGAAGTCTTGGATTTGGTTTCTTATTAGTCCATGAAAAATAACATAGAATTACTATTAAATTAGAAACCATGAGCCTCTAAGAATGACTTGAAAAAGGTTTGCAAAAATGAACTACACTCAAATTATAACAAGAAACATGTCAAAAAACAATTATAACATGATCAATAATTCAAAAAGAAAATACCTCAACATATTCATAAATGTAACTAAATTTAAATTTGTTGATGTTATTTCTTTTCAATCAAATATTTTTCATTATCATAATTACACATACATTAAAAGAAAGAGGGTCCAATAATGAAGAATCTTAATATATTTAGTATATACTAGCTACAAAAATAGGTGGTTTCTCTATCTAGCTAATCACCATATAAAATAAAATGATGACGAATGTTCTTGATTATGCCAACTTTTTAATGTCCATGTACACTCCTGCTCACTTTTAGTGCCTATGTGTAAGTCTTTATCTTAAGACACTTTATCCTTTCTCATCCATATCTTTTTAAGGTCACTTTTAAAACCTTTTGGAAGGAAAGGTGAATTGCAATTTACTCTCCTTTTATGGCCAACTCCAACTCGCTAAATTAGCGTGATATTTACAAGTTCCCCAAAATTAAATTAAATGATATGGCCTTGTCTTTCGAAATGTATGAGGTAAATCCCTCAACATCCTCAAAAGTCTTCTCACTACTTTGCACATAATATATATGAGGTAAATTTAATTTTTGTGCGTATCAAGAATTTTAGTTTCCTTTGTATCAGTAGTTCAAAATTGATCCTAAGCGATAGTTATAAGGATTAGGGGTTTGTTATACTTCTTAAATACTTATTATTATTTTTAAAAAATTGGATGTAATACATTCATAGCGCATGTACATGCTTTGTAATTGTTGTTTGTTCACTTAAGTTTAATTGTAATATACCTGCATCAACATTTTTTTATCTAATAGGAAAATGTATGTCAAAATTCACTCAAGAATTTTTGTTGTCAGAATATTGCATTCAAAACCATAGAAATATTAAAAGTTATAGGTGCATTTATTAATTAGCCGATAGGCTATTCGTGGGAGCTTTGCTTTGCTCCCTGAAAAATAATTTTACTGCCAGAAAATTGTCAGCCCTTTGCCGTTGATTTTTCTTTTCCGGCTACGAAAAATAGTTAAACTTTTATTTCCCCTTTTTTATAAAATTACCAAACAAATCTGAAATAAAAAATAGCAAGTTAAATTGTTTTTTCTCATTCTTATATTGTAAACAAAAATAGGAAGTTACCTTTATTTTCTTCTTTCCAAACACAAATTCGTTAATCAACTCTTCAAATAAGGTATGTTTGTTGTATAGAGTTTGAATTGGTCTCATTTATAGTTTGATCGAGCTTCTTATACTAGCTTTGTACAATGCATGGAGGGTTTCTAGGGTTTATAAAAAATGAGAAGATTCAACACTGTAAATTTCAATATGCACAATAATAATTTTGTAATGATTTAATACTTTTTCCTCTGTTTCCATGTATGGTTTTTTGACTGATTTTTTTGTTTGGTTGTGATGGGTAGAATGTCTGAATCTCAAGGGAAACAAACTTGGATGGGTTTTTTCTTTTATGGTTTATTCTTGGAGAGGAGCTTGAATTTCTTTGCCTTGATATTTACTTTAGCTAGTTTGGTAGTGTGATAATATCTTGGAATTTTTAGATCTTAAAAATTGAGAATTTCTACGGGTAAACAAAGACAATTTCTTATGCTAGATCAATTTAGAAAAATGAATTGCATATGTTTAATGTCACTTTCAAACATATTATATAGAGTCATTAGAGTAATGATTACTCATTGAAGTAGTCTTGATATAACTAAATAGTTAAAAACTATGTTATTTTTTGTTTTCAACATTCTAAGAAATACGTATGGGTTTATTTCTTATTGTTTCTTAAAAATTTATCAATATTATGAAAAAAAAACTAACATATTTGACACTTAAGAGAACAAATTTAAATTGCAATACAACATCATGATGAACTAAGGATTGTTAAATGTCATTTTAGAAAATTCCTTCTACATACAATTAATGAGCAATTTTTCATATCTTACAAGAACAATCACTTCTCTGAAAATTAAAAACCTATTGGGTCATCGTTGCACGTACAAAAATGTGCAACTGCTAGTATATTTTAATTAGAATTTGGACTGCTCAATAGTTATCCATATCTTTTACTAAATAGTAGGTAGCTTTATAGTGTTTGGAATAGAAATGTTTGTAAACTTAGAAATGGAAGAGAAGGGTTAAGGAGTGTACCAGCTATAGGTAAAACATCCAAACCATTTAGTGGGGATACATGAAGAATCTACCTCATTGATGAAATGTTTAATTAGCTGATTGGCTATATTACGTGAGGTTTCATGTAAAACCTGTCTGACGCTAAAAAATTGGACAGCTACACAAAATAGTAGTTTGCAAGGGAGAAACTACTTACCGCTGAATACTTTTTCTTAGATTGTTTGCTATTTAATTTAATATCACATAATAATTACAACTCAATCTAGATGAATCTTATCGAATCTAATTTTCTCTATAAAAAATCTTAGAAAATCAAATCTTTTCAAAATAATATCTTATCAAATCGAATTTCCTCTCTAGAAATCTTAGAAAAATTTCACTTCAAAAAAAAACCAATATTTTTAAATTTACTTCCCTTATTATAAATAGATTGGAGCATGCAATTTAGGTTTGTCTTGTTTTAAAGAAATTTCTCTCTAGTAGGCAGGGTTGCACAATTGTCGTCCCCTGCAAACATTCCCACCATAATTTTTCTCTGTTATTTTTTTTACTAGTTGATCTTCTTGACTGCTGCCTACCTTTAATCTTTTATCACTTTCTATTTAACTTGATATCGAATCAAATTTGAAATCAAATCGTATCTAGATTTTAAATTTGAAATAAAATCGTGTTTGAACATTGATTTGATTTAACTTGATATCAAATCATATTTGAATGTAAAATGTCACAATAAATTCTTCAACTTGTTGCCATCTTCCTCTTCAAATGAGCAGAATCCTCATTAGGCTGTACAGTAACAGCCTCTGTAATTGCACAAGAACTCGCCACAAGCTAGAATGAAAATTGCAACGACGCTTATTCATTCCAGCGGCTCTTAAATTTATTTGAAATTGTTGTAAAACCAGAGGTTGCATGACTGTTGGAGCATGAACATTTATATTCTCTCAGATCGCACAGAGTCATCTGCAACATGCTGATTTAAAACTAAAGTCATAACCAATACTAAAGTCAGATGTTGAAAGTAAATTGCAGACAAAAATAAATTAAAACAGAATAGAAAATAACAGATCAAAAACACAGAAATAGAGACACACAAAATTATAGTGGTTCATCCAGCTAAGCGGGGAATTGAAGTATCCTCATGCAAGTGAGGAGGGAGTGAAGGTAGCACCATATGTTGCGCACACATAGACTGTTGCACGCGCAGTGTAAGCCCCTTGCACGGGGAAGTTTGGTCCACGCGTTGGAGAGTGGTGTCCCTGTGAGGCAAAGGAGGTAGCGGGGAAAACAACGTCGGAAATGACTCTTGTGGCAGGGTAGTAGAGTGTTGTCCTTAGCGCGATATGTAACCAGGGGCTGCAATGGAGTATTGGCATGGGGAGGCATGGGTAAAATGGAATTAGGTGCCAGCTATTGGAGAGACATGTGAGGCAGAGCCACCTACTCTTCTCTTTCACCGCAATGGTAAGGGCTAGTCAATGTGAACTCAGGGTTGTCATTGAACAGTGGTTGTGTGTGAACCACTAATGGTGTTGGAGACAAAAGGGACTGCTATGGTATTGGGCAAGACAAAGAAGTTGTGGAAGAAGTATGTTGTGCAATGCTGGAGGGCATAAATGTAGATGGGTGGAATGTGACTCAGGGTACGTTATGCCTATGATTTCCATTATCAGACAGATCATATTGAATAAAATTATCAGAAGAAGAGTTCTGATTTTGAAAATTGAAGAATGACTTTTCATTGAATACAACATCCCGGCTCCGTATCACTTTCTTGGTGATTGAATCTCAGAGACGAAAACCAAATTGATCCTCACCATACCCAAAAAGATGCATTTTTTGGATTTGAAATCCAACTTCATTCTCTGCTCTTTATTAATGTGAGCATATGCATCACATCCAAAAACACGCAAATGAGAAAATGAAATTCTCTTACCAGCCCACCTCTCTTCCGGAATATCAAAATCCAAACGTGATGAAGGAGATCGGTTTATTAAATAAATTATTGTATTACATGCCTCTGCCCAAAATTCCTTCCCCAAGCCAACATTAGACAACATACACCGAGCTCTTTCCAAAATAGTTCGATTCAATCTCTCAGGTGCACCATTTTCTTGAGGTGTATAAGGAACTGTTTTAATCCTCTGAATACCATGATCTGCACAAAAAATGTCAAACTCCAAAGAGCAATACTCACCACCATTATCCGTTAGTAAACATTTAATTTTCTTACCAATCTGATTTTCAACCTTTGCCTTGAAAATTTTTAATTTTGTAAATGCCTCTGATTTCTTATTCAGCATATAAATCAAAACTTTACAAGTGCAGTCATCAAGAAAAGTAACGTAATAATTTGCACCACCGATAGAAGTTACCTTTGTAGGACCAAAAACATTGGAATGAATGAGCTCTAATGGAGAAGATTTCTTCTCATGACCCATCCACACAAAATTGGTTCGATTTTGTTTGTCATAAAGACAATGTGCACATATCTCCAAATCAATTGATTTAAGACCCGGAAGCTGATCTCGTTGAAGCATAACTTCAAGACCCATTTTGCTCATATGACCAAGCCTCTTATGCCAAAGTTCAGTATTGCTATCCACAACCACCATGGCTACTCCCACTTCACCATTGCACTCTAATGTGTATAAACTTTCAATTTTCTGCCCTTTAGCTAAAATTAATTGACCTTCAAGGACACTTTCCAAGAAGCAAGATCAAAATTGACATTACAACCTTATGTATATAACTGACTGACTAAAATTAGATTACGCTTAAGTGTAGGAACATGCCTAACATCTTTTAGAACCCATTTACTTCCATTTTTCAGCGACAATGAAATATCCCCTTTGCCAACAATATTACACTCTTTGTTATCCCCAAGAAAAACTTTACCAAACATGCCTTCATGGTAATTTCTGAAAGCACTCTGACATGGAGTAGCATGAAATGATGCACCGAAATTGAGAACCCACAAGCTTGAATCTGTGTCACTGGCTAAAAGTACCAAGGCTCCATCCATTGCAGCATTGACGCCATCATTGATAACTTTATTTTGAGCCCTTTTATAATTCCAACATTGCTTCTTTGTGTGCCCAGATTTTCCACAAAATTAGCATGTGTCATTTCTTCCTCTCGATTTTGAGTGATGATTTGATCTACTTCTTCCATTATTATTATTGTTGTTTCTTCCTCTCTCATGACTTCTACCTCTATTGCTTGTGCTCATAGCTGTTAGAGCATCACCGGAAGAGGGTTCTTGGTGCTTCCTTCGCATGTCTTCAGTAAGTAGTGTGGCTACAACTTCATCAAATTTCAGCTTGCTCTTGGCTGCAACTAAAGTGCTCACAGCCATTACTACGCCTTCCCAGCTGTTCAGAAGTGAGCATAACAATAAGATTGCCTTTATTTCATCATCTAATGGAATACCAACCGAAGTCAGCTAAGTAACTAATGTATTGAACTCGTTGAGATGATTCGATATCACTCCTTTCGTTTTTAGATTGTATAACTTTTTCATGATAAATACTTTGTTCGATGTTGAAGCTATCTCATATAATGAAGATAACTTATCCCACGGCTCTTTCATTGTCGGCTCTGTCGAAACATTGAAGAGCACATTGCTTGATAGAGATAAGACAATCGTTGCCTTTGCTTTTTGATCGATCTTCAGCCAGTCTTCATCTAATAAAGACCCTTTACCCTTGGTTTTTCCAAGTAATGCAAGTTGCAAATCCTGCTCGATAAGAAAAGATTCTATCTGCACTTTCCATAGCCTGAAGTTTTGCCCTGCAAATTTTTTGATCTTCCATTTGTCTGTCTCATCCATTCTTCACCGATTTCTAGAAGAATAAAAAATGAGCTTTCCCAGCTCTGATACCAATTGTTGAAAGTAAATTGCAGACAAAAATAAATTAAAACATAATAGAAAATAACATATAAAAAACACAGAAATAGAGACACACAGAATTATAGTGGTTCATCCATCTATTCTGGATTACATCCACTCTTCAAGTAGAGGATATCTCTTCTATTATTTCCCAATGAATAATTACATTGTTGTAGCTCATTAAATTATATTAGGCATCGCAATGAGAGGAATGTGAAATGGTTTTCAGCTGTCGGCAAGACCAGAGTAATGATTAGTCTTCATAGGTAGGCGACTGTTACAGTCAGAGTCGTTACATCGCGAACTAGGCCATTTTGGTTATGGTATTTTACAGTTCTTGCTAAAAAAATCCTCAGTTCTCCAATGCAATTGGTGTTAATTTGATTTAGGGTTGTTACAAACAAGCATTTGGCTGTATAAAGGAATCATATGCTATATGATTAACACATTTTGATTGGCTTTATATTATGAATCATATGCTACATGATTGAAAAATAAGAATAAGTTTATTGAGGATAATTTTATTTGTAAATATTTGTGCATTATGGATAATTTTATCTAATATAGTGGTGGTAATGATTTTTCAAATCAATTGTAAATATTTTATTCTATGTACAAATTTAATTAAAAAATGTATCTCATACATTTGTCTTTGTAATTTGAGTTTTACTCTCTTGGATATTTTAGTTAATATATGAATTAGTATGTTATTTAGATTTCAATTTTACATAAATTCATTTTTCAAGGTCAAGATGTTTTTCTTCTGTCTTACCTTAGCTTTACAATTTTGAAAGTGCTCTACATCACTTTTGTACTCACTAAAATGATCTCTTTCTTTTAAAATTAATATATTACAAATTTTGTACTAAGATATCACCTAGAGATATCAATACTACAAATTACCAAATAATCAAAAAGGTAGTAGCATATCACAAATTAAATGCTCCAACATTCAACATACAAATAATAACTCTTGCTCACTTTAAATCACTCTACTTAAACCTTAACACGACTAACTTAATTATTAAAAAAAATTACACCTAAAGTATATGCGATTTTTTTAAATATATTAAGGACAAATAGATTTATTCACCACCTTTGCAAAAAAAAGATATGATTTAGATCAATTATAATAAACATGACAAAAATAGAGATAAAAGACAAATAAGAGACAAAAAAAAAGTGCACTTTTAAGACATATTATTTACTTATTGTATGGATGGGATTAATTTTCCAAATTCTTATTATAAATAAGATTTAACAAAGAACATTATTTTCATACAAATAAATTATAATATATAACCATCAATTACAAACTTAGGAAATATTTAAAGAGGAGAAAATAACAGGAGTATCTTTTGATTTTTCTTCGGAGGAGTCACCATGGGTTCCTTCTTCTTCCTCTTCCGCTTCCTCCTTGTCTTCTCCTCCATCATTACTAGTCTCCTCCTTGTCTTCATTCCCCTCCTCCAGCCACTCATTCATTTCCTCTTCTTGATAGCTTCCAAAATCTTCCTCTTTCTCATTGATTTTCTCTTCCTCTTCAATCTCCTTCTCACTGTCTTCCACCAGAACACCCTTCCCATGCAAATTAGAATTGAGCGCGAACTCCTTCACAGTTGTGTCCTTATCTTCAGAAGCAGCATAAAACTTTCCTTTTTTTATCTTTATTTTCTTGCTGGTCTCAAGTTCCTTCTCAACACCTTCCAAAATAACAGGAGTATCTTTTGATTTTTCTTCGGAGGAGTCACCATGGGTTCCTTCTTCTTCCTCTTCCGCTTCCTCCTTGTCTTCTCCTCCATCATTACTGGTCTCCTCCTTGTCTTCATTCCCCTCCTCTAGCCACTTGTTCATTTCCTCTTCTTGATAGCTTCCAAAATCTTCCTCTTTCTCATTGCTTTTCTCTTCCTCTTTAGTCTCCTTCTCACTATCTTCCACCAGAACACCCTTCCCACGCAAATTAGGATTGAGTTCGGACTCCTTCATAGTTGTGTCCTTATCTTCAGAAGCAACATAAAACTTTCCTTTTTTTATCTTTCTTTTCTTGCTGGTCTCAAGTTCCTTCTCCTCCTCAATCTTCACCTTCCTTTTCTCCTTGATTTTTTTAGGGATAGGGTCCGGAATGTTATCCCTAATGTGCTCAGAGATGAGGAGAATCAAGCCTTCGTGTAGCACCAAATTAGAAGCCTTCTTTCTATGCCCTATAATGCTGCTATTTAGAGATCTTAACAAGTAAAAAGGAAAAGAGATCCTCCTTTTGTGCCTGAAGTGGTTAGCAAACACAAAATGAAAATTATATATTTTCGAATACCGCCCATCCAGAGTAAAGTATTCAATCATGGCCTTCAGAATTTTAGCCCAAAATTCATCAATGTTAGAAATGTCCACATAGTCCCCCTTCCCCTTAGTCATTAGGGCTTTCTCATCAACAGTTTTGGGAAAAATAGAAAAGGCTTCAGTTCCTAGCTTATTATTACCTCTATGAAAATGGGTACCATCAACAAGTAAACCAGTAATTTCCGCTATGCTAGAAATAGAAAGCTTGAATGACTTGCCCCAAAGAAACACCTTACCATTGTTCCAGCCCTCCGCAAACAATGTCATGATTCTTTTTTCGTGACCATGAAGCTTCTTCATATACTTGGTCACCCCCCCTTTTTTCAGCTTCTTCCACACATCTCTGTCTTGTCTCCATTTATCGCAGTCAGAGGGCTCTTCCCTCTTCAAACCACCTCCCATAATTTTCTTGTTTTTCATGAACTGGTTCAGCTTCTTTCCAGACTTCTCCTCCTTACTTCTCAGGTTCACAATGTTTTTTTTTGTTATCAAGATTAACCCTTTGTCTGTGCCTTATTGTCTGCGGAGTAATACTCCCACACTTCAGCTTACATACAAGCCACCTTGGTAAATGATTCATCCTATTCATCATTAACTTAAGTGATGTATCCTTCATTGTGATTAATTTTGTCATACTTTATTAAACTGGATATCTCACTCTTGAGATTCACTTTCCCTCTCCACTTTTGGATGACGTCAGACAAAGTACCTTCATTAGCCAACCTGTCTAGCGGTTTATTTCCTTCATGATAAATGTGAGTGACATGGCATTCCTCAAAGGAGCTCATTAAATGTTTAATTTTTTTGATAGTGTGTTCTATCATCCATGTGTATGCACCCTAAAATGGTCGCCTAGACTTTGGGCCCCATTTATTTGATTTATCAACCCTGAATCATTTTGATCAATAATCAATATTTTGAACATTATCAATCTCTTGATCAAATCTTAATTTCAATCATATATTGGATTTTTATCCTATGGGCTAACCATTTATCCTAAGTTTTTATTTGATTAAAAGGAATATTTCCTCCCCTTTCAATTAAATAAAAAAGCCCCACTTTCCTCTTATCCTAAGTTGCACAAATAAAATGTTATTCCTATTTTATAAAAAAGGGAAAAAGCACTTTTTGCCTCACATGAGGCTCAAAAGTCAACACTTCACTCTCATTGGAGGATACTTGTGCACATGGATTGCTTCTCTTTCAACCTCCACCGCTGATTAAGACTTTTTGCCCCTTAATCTCCATGGTCCATTTCACCTCATTTCTTATAAAAGGAGAGCTCTCTCCTTCATTTGCATATCCATATTTTATGCCATTGTTATGCTGCAGGTTTTGGAGCTCTTTGAAGACATCCTTGCATCCAAGCTTTGAAGACATTGTTGTTGCATTTCATTTAGTTTGCTTTCATAGTTGCATAATCATGACATTCTTAGTATAAATTTTCTTTATGCAATAGATTAATCTCACATAGCTTAATTAGGAGGGATTGTAAGACTTGTACTTTCCTTTCATAGTTTAGTTTGCACTTTCCTTTCATAGATTAGATTTCTTTTCAAGCATTGCATTGTTATCATTTAGCTTAGCTTGCATCTTCATTCTTAGTTTACTTGCATTGCATTTTATTTGATTCTTGGAGATATTGGCATTGTTGCCCTTGTCTTCACTTGAATCTCTCATTGTATGGTTGACTAGCAAGGTCACTTTCGTGTAGCTCTAGCTGAGAGCAAAACTCATAGTCCCTTGCAACTCCATGCATAGAGAGCTATGAGCCGCTTTGTGAGGCCTCATTCTTGAGCAACCTTGCATGTAATGGTTCATAGAAGTGCATATTTTAGTGTGTACATTTCTGGCGCCCACCGTGGGGCAGAGTAGATAGCTTTGTCCTTTCATTTGATGCATTTTTCATCATTTTCGGATTAATTTTCAGAAAATCTGCGTCTCTGGTTTTCTGTCTCAGATTATCGCGCGACACTTCTCAGAAATATCGCGCGATATACTTCCTGTCTTGGCGCGATACTTCGCTCAGGAAAAAGTATCGCACGCCTATATTGAATTCTATCGCCTGGCATCGGGCGAAGTATCGCCTGGCATCGTGCGAAGTATCGCTCGACTGGGGAAGTATCGCCTGACTATAGGAAACTGTATCGCGCGATACTGTTGAAGACTGAGAAACATCGCCTGGTCTGGCAGAGACTTGCGCTTTCAGTTTTTTTGTCCGAATTCGACTATTTTAGCTTGCTGTTTTGTTTTACTTTGTTTAAATAGGTCTAACCTGCATCTTTTAGCTTGAATCCATTAAATTATTGCACATTTACATTTAGATTTTGATTTTGCTAACATTGTGGGCCTAACAAGTTGTGTTTGTAGGTGCTCTCCTTTGCTTAAAAATTGCTAAAAATGCATGTCAAAGAGGGCTACTAACAATTTTTGCAGGGCTGCCCAAGCATAAAAACAAAAAAAAATTTCTCATTTCTTGCTTGTTGTTATTTTCCTTTCATTTGTGGCATTCACTAATTGTATTAGGAATCTTAATACCTTGTGAAAGGGATTTTGAGGTGGTAGGAGAAGTATGCTCTTCACCTTTAGGTGAATCAGAAAATCTTGACCCATCTTAAAGTTTTGGAAGCAAGGGGGTAATTGATCTCTTTGCTTGGTGTGTTTGGGAAAGATTCTTGAGATAGGGGAGTATGCTCTTCACCCTTGTGGTGAATCAAAAACTTTGAACCTCAAGATTTGATCCATTTTGTTTAGTTTAGGAATCCTTTAGAGGGCCTGCTCTTGAGCAATCAAGAGGAACGACTCAAGTGGGGACAACCTTGTCATCATTTTCCTTGGTGGCAAGTGATTCCAACTCACTATAATCTCAAGGCTATCAAGGACACCAAAAACCTTGATAGACATAACACTTGTCTTCGTTTGATGTAAGTAGCTCATGGGATTGCGACCATGAGGAAAACATTGAACAAGAATGCTTAAGGTACTCTTGAGGCCGCGAGGTCCTAGTCCTTTATGAGGAGCAAGAGGGGTGTTGTGAACGGAAATCCTTATTAAGAACCATTAGATAGGAGCCATCCTCTTTTAGCCGCTTATCTTTTTAGTGCAAGGATTGATCCAAGTGGTTTACCCGGATCACCTTAAGATACTCACCATATGTGTCCCTTTGGTTGTGTCATTTTGACATTTCCATGACAAAGCCAATATCTCTTGTGGGTAACCACTTGGTGTGAGGCAAGGGGGCATCAAGTTGTGGGCTAAGTTGGTAAGTATTGAGCCTTGTCTTGTAGGTAGTAATTGCTTGAATTGTCTTCGATTGTGTGATACCAGTGTAAACGTTCTCAACATGCAAATAATCGGTAGCATTCATAGGGTGCTTTTTCAATTTTGATATCACAAGTGTTTGTCTTGGCAAGGTTGCTTTTGCCCTTGTTTCAAGTGTTTGAAGACATGTTTGATCCTTTACTGTTTGCAAACCTGTCCAAATGCTGTTGAATTTGTGACTGAAACCAAAAACATCAACCCTCAGACTGAAAATTTTGACCAAACAGACCCAAAAAATGCAAATTTCACACAATTCTGGTCAAGAGTTGAATAATTCTGCAACAGTATCGCGCCCTGTAAGGCGAAATATCGTGCGATACTTCGCACATACTATAAATATCACCCCCTTTGGAGAGAAATATCGCGCGATAGTTCACCCCTGACGGACTATCGCCCTTCCTGCTTGGAGTATATCGCCCGCTAGTGTTAAGAAATATCGCCTGTCTTAGGGCGAAGTATCGCACGGGTATAGGTTTATCGCCCCAGTAGCCTGGAGTATATCGCCTGGTTCATTTTTGTCGTGCTTAAATTTTGGTCAGTTTCAGTTGCTGTCAATTAGGCCAGGTCTTAGAACAGGCTTCTCACCCTGACGTTTGAGATCTGTCTTGACTCCAAATCTCTGGTTCTTAGTTCTCCGGGATAGCATCATCTGATTTACAAAGTCACTTTGGAATAATTGTCAAGTTAGAAAGCCATTCTTGGTGCCAAGGTTCATCTTTAAAATTGTTAGCTATATTCTGGGAAAATTTTAGTTCTCTTATTGTCCAAATCGCTTTCATTTTCAATTATCTTTTGGCCTAGTCCAACCTCCTGATTCAAAAGTGCAAGGGTAGTCACCCTTTGATTTGAAGCACCTCTTTGACAGTGTTGGTAAAGCCCCCTTTCTTTTCTTTTCTCTTTGGACAATAGAGGATTTCGATTATCCTAGTTTGGTGTTGACACTTTGAAAGGTCACCGTATCATTGAGAATATCTCTCTTTCATGTCAGTTACGACAAGGTACCAAGTTAATCAAGGGAAGCGACCCCCTGTTGCCTTTAGCCAGTTACCACCTATCAAGACCCATCGACAACCTAAGGGAAAAGGACCTCTTTTTGACCAATCTCCTAAGAGTGAATCTGAGGTTTGTTTCAATCCAGGAGCTAACCCTAGTGAAGTGAGCACCTCTTTCATACCACTTTCATCAAGTATGGACATGAGTTACACTTTCACCCGACAACAAAGAGAAGCCATGAATCAAACTCTCGAAGATATCTTTCAACGACACAGAAGACAGTATGGTGGTTCTTCCCATGCCAGTCCACCCGGGTCACCTCCTAACAACGCGAGGTATTTTGATGCTCATCAACGAGCCGAAAGATAGCATAAGTCAGCTCACTCAGATTCAGGGTCACAACACGAAGACCAGAACAACGAATCTAGTGATCACCATATCAACGCAGCTAATGCAATAAGGCATTCAAGAAAAACCTCCCCACTTAAGGACACTTCTCGATATGCAAATACAAGATTAAGAAGCATTGAGAGAGAGAAGCAAGCCTACTTAGATGAACAGGCTGCAAAAAAGGAAAAATTCTGACAACTAGAGGAAGAGGAACGTGCATTGTTGGATATACAGAAAAGAGTCACCCAAGAAGAAGAAGATAGACTCTATGCACAACAACTCCAAAGTCGATTTAACGGGAGGGGAGCCAATAGTGGGATCAACTCGCCCCCATCTACCCCTTCCCCTAGCCCTCGAAGAAGATCAAAGACACCCTCACGATCCCCAAGTCCTAGAGGAAGAAGGACTTCAAGATATGACCATCATAGGAGACAATCGTCTCATAGACATTCAAAGCAACCCTCCCAACGAGCACATCATGGCTCACAACATGGAGGCAGTTATGCTAAATCTGATCATATGGACTTCATGACTATGCAACAAGAACCATCCTTTCAAGCCTATGTGGAGCAATACGTGGAACAAAACAAAGACCAATTTTTGGAAAGTCTTATCAACAAAGGCGCTAAAGTTCCATATAACTTTGATGTTCACCAAAAAATCAAGAAACAGAATCCTTCAACTGATGAGTTGATCTTACAAATGCAAAAGGATATAGACAGAATAAAGGCTCCCAAGAGCACATTTCATTTGGACTCCATATGTCCTAACCCCATTGACAAAAGTGTGGTGATGGTAGAATTTCCTAAGAAAGTTGAATTCCCAACATACGACAAATATGATGGCACAGGTGACCCTCACGACCATGTTCGACAATTCTACATAATGAGCTTTTCCTTTCACCACGAAGACTCCTACTTGCTGAGATTATTCCCAAGGAGTTTAAAAGGTCAAGCCATGGAGTGGTTCACCAACCTTTCCCCTCCAGTAAGGACATTTAGAGAACTTGTCCAAAGATTTGTGCAACATTTTGCTTACAATTTATCTAGGTCGGTCACCATGCTTGATTTGTGTAAACTTAAGCAAAATCAAGGGGAATCTTTTGTCACCTTTTTGCAACGATGGAGGCAATTGTGTTCGAAATACCCAAGGACAATCCCTGAAGAAGAGAGAATTGATATCATTGTGAACAATCTAATACCAGAACTCAAATATGAAGTCAAGAAAATCCCATTTAATTCCTTTGATACTATGATAGAGGTGGCATGTCGCATTGAGGATGTCCTAAAAGAACAAGGAATTTTGGCTAAACCAACAAATAACAACAATAGCCAAAATAACAATACTAATGGTAACAAGGACAAAAAGAACTCTTATTGGAACAAAAATAAGCAAGTCGTCAACGACGGAGTTGTTGATTCATCTCAGGTCAAAAATGAGGGAGTTCTTAATCTCTCTCATACAGTTCAAGCTATGAAGTTGCAAACATCGTCAACGCAACAAGACAAACCTCAGTATCAAAAGAGATCTAAAACGGAGAAAAGACAATTCACTAAATTGGGAGAATCCTATGCAGATGTTTTTAAGACACTAGTCGCTCATAATCTGGCGCACCCACAGGATCCTACAAAACATCGAATACCAGATCCTTTACCTCATTGGTGGGATGCTAAGGCTTTTTGCGTTTTCCATAATGGGATTGGACACGACATAGAAAATTGTTTTAAACTCAAGCATCTTGTCCAAGACCTTATTGAGAAAGGACAATTACAAGTGGATGGGTTAACTACTAATGCAGACCATAAAGCCTTTAAAGAGCCTTTGCCTAAATATGAAAAAGGAGAGAATTCTAGCAGTAAGAATGGCAAGGCGGCTATTAACTATACATACACACATGCTGATAATGTGATTAACATGCTTGAAGTGGCTGACGATAATATCAACATGGTGAGAAAGAAAGATCCTCATGGACATAATGTGGACTCAGTTCCTATGACTAATGAAAGACCCGCTGTGGTGATAAGAGGTCCTCACTCACAAGGAATGCCCCAGTCCCTCAATGCGGTCACTAGGGGTCAGGCCCAAACACCCATTATCATCAAAGGTCCTAGCACTAGCAAGTCTAAACAGCCCGTGTCCAAAGGTGCTCCTCCAAAACCTGTCGTTGGTCCTGATTCCAATTATAACCTTATTGACCAACTACAACGAACACCCGCTCAGATATCCATTTTTGAGCTTTTAGAATTATCTCTTAAGCACAAGCGCATCCTCGAGGATGCTTTGCGAGCAGCCAATGTCCCTAATAACTTAGATATCGACCAATTCCAAAACATGGTCAACCATTTGGCTAGCCCTCATTTCCTCACCTTCTCAGAAGAAGATGACAAATCCATTAGTCACCCACATAATTTGGCCTTACACATCGAGGTCATGATTCATAAAACCCGTGTTAGGCGTGTACTGATAGATGGGGGTGCGGGGTTCAATATTTGTACTTTGAGTTTGCTGCTAGCTCTAGGGTATTCCATGAACGTCATTGACACAAAGAAAAGAATCACAATCAAAGCATATGATGAAGCAGAAAGAAGTTCTAAGGGATTGGCTGTTTTGCCTATTCGTATTGGTCCTGTAGAAAGAGACATATTATTCCAAATTGTTGATGTTGGACCTCTCGCCTACAACATTTTGCTAGGTAGGCCATGGATTCATGAAATGCAGGCAGTCCCATCGACATATCACCAGTGTGTTAAGTTCCCCCATAATGGTGTAGAAATTTGCATCCCGGGAGACAGTGCTCTATCAGTTAATAACATTTCCGCGGGATCACATGTACCTTTGAATAGAGAAGCTGACAATCCTAGTAGTTCACTTGAACAATGCAAGCAGAAATTCAAGACCATGGACCTTGGGATGGGAGATTATAAGATTGATTCTTTTACAAAAATGCCAATCTCTCCTAGGTCTTATGGGAGACCCTCCCCAAATGTGAAGCCTTCATCATCAGCAATGACGTTATTTGGGAAATTTGTTGAGTCTTCGGTCCCCATTCAAGAAGAGAAAGAGGAAGTTGCTGTAAGGAACTGGATATATCACGAAGAGAAATACAAACATAATGAGAATTTTGCTCCTTCACCTGAAACTTATGGGAAAGGATATACACTGGTTAAAAATATGGGATATCCGGGATTTGGTCCCCTTAGTCATAGGCTGGATGCTAAAGCTGAGCCTCTTGATCATGCTCTTTTTGGACGCAAAAATAAGTCCACGGTCGGCTTAGGGTTTGAGAATAAGAAGAAGAAAGGTATCCATGTCCCAGCTGCAACGGACAGTGATAATGATGCAGATTATACACCCGATCTCTCCAACCAACAAGATGTGTCTGATGATTGGGTACCCTCAATGAATCTCCTTTGGGGAGATTCCACAGATTTGATGCTTAATAGTCCTACTATCCCAGCTGCGACGGATAGTGATTGTGTGACTTCTAGATCGACAAAGGAAAGTGTTACTGTCCTAGCTGCAACGGATAGTACCAATACTAGCACTAGAGAGGGGGAAACCCTTCCTAACCTTAAGGCTTCTACATCACGAGGCCTAAATGATGACTCAGAGACAGACTCCCATGAATATGAATGGGATTCGCTTTCAGATGCAACAATTGATCTAGATGTGGATATTATCCATGCCTATAGTACCCAACCCGATGCAACTAATGATCCTAGTGTCAGACTAGAGGATTGCCCTCCTCACATCGCCTTAGTAGACGACGCTTTGTTTGATAGGATGAGCCCCAATTCAGGTATTTTAGGAGAAGACTTGATGAGCTCCGATTACATGGTCACCAGAGATGACACCTTTCGCATTAACAACATCGAACCTACCATTGACTTGCCCCTTGTTCACTTTGACCTGATTGACTGGCCCCAGCGCCACCACGAGCCCACATTCCTCACATTTCGCAACGATTACGAAATCACTTGCTATCTGAATGCTCTCGAACCCGTGGCTTCTTCCACCAGTGAACCAACAACCAGCATGATGGAGCTTGATATTAAGTACCTCAGTCTCAAAACAAAAGAGAAACAGAAAAATAGGTCTAATGGCGAAAACCACTTTGTGGCGGTGTCAGAACCAAAAATAGTAAAAAGAAATGACGCATCCAAAGGTGAAAACCTCTTTGAGGCACCTAAGGATGGGGTACTTAATAACTTGCCGAGTTATTTCTAGGATAGATCATCAATATTGATTGAACCAACGAAGCCGGTCAATCTAAACACAGAAGAAAATCCTCAGATAGTCCATCTTGCTCAGTCTTTATCAGAGGAAGAGACCAAGGCATATGTACAGTTTTTACAGAAAAAGAAAATTAATTTTGCATGGACCTACTCAGACATGCCAGGTCTTGACACAAATCTCATAATGCATCACTTATCTATAGCTCCAGGAGTCAAGCCAGTCAAACAGAGACTAAGAAAAATGCATCCACATATAGCTCTACTTGTCAAAGGAGAATTAGAAAAGCTTTTGAAAGCTGGATTCATTAGAGCCATCGATTACGCAGAATGGATCTCAAACATAGTACCGGTCTCCAAACATGATGGGTCCATTCGTGTCTGCATAGATTTTAGAGATCTAAACAAAGCCTGCCCAAAGGATGACTTTCCACTTCCAAACATTGACATGATAGTGGACATGATGGCGGGCTATGACATATATTCCCTAATGGATGGTTTCTCAGGGTATAATCAAATCAAAATAGCTCCTGAAGACCAAGAGAAAATAGCATTCACATGTGCATGGGGAACCTACTGTTGGAACGTCATGCCATTTGGGTTAAAGAATGCAGGAGCAACCTACCAAAGAGCTATGACAACTATTTTTCATGATATGATGCACAAAAATATGGAAGATTATGTGGATGATACCCTGGCAAAATCAAGAAAAAGGGACACACACCTCAATGATCTGGAAGTAATTCTAGATCATATGGAACAATTTCAACTCAGATTGAATCCAAAGAAGTGCGCATTTGGCGTCACCTCAGGCAAACTTTTAGGATTCATAATATCAGCAAAAGGTATCGAGGTTGATCCCGAAAAAGTCCAAGCAATCCTAGATATGCCACCTCCTCGAAATATCAGCCAAATGAGAAGTCTTCAAGGACGTCTTCAATCAATTAGGAGGTTTATTTCTCAGCTTGCAAATAGAGTGCAACCCTTCAACAAGACATTGCATAAGGGTGCTTCTTGTGTTTGGAACGAAGATTGTCAAAAGAGCCTAGATCAGATCAAACAATACTTGGCTAATCCTCCGATCTTAATGCCTCCTATTCCAGGGAAACCATTGATCCTATATATCTCAGCTACAGACACTTCCCTGGGGGCATTATTGGCTCAAACAGATGATACTGGGAAAGAACGGGCCATCTACTATATCAGTCGTACTCTAGTCTCTTATGAGATCAATTACAATAATATTGAGAAGTCTTGTCTCGCGGTGGTGTTTGCTTCTCAAAAGTTGCGCCACTACATGCTTGCTCATACCATACACTTGGTTGCCAAAATTGATCCCCTTAAATATTTGCTTGGTAAGGCTGCCCTGACGGGTAGGCTTGCTAAATGGATGATGGTCCTCACTGAATTTGACATAGAGTACGTTGAAAGGAAGGCAATAAAAGGGCAAGCTATTGCTGACCAATTAGCTGATTTTCCAATCTAGGATAGTATGCCAGTCCAAGTGGAATTCCCAGATGAACACATCTTATATACCACTACTCGCACTTGGACAATGTTCTTTGATGGCTCTCGCACGCAAAATGGATCAGGTGCTGGAGTATTATTTGTTTCTCCACATGGGTACAACATTCCGAAGTCTTATAAACTATTATTCCCATGTACCAATAATATTGCAGAATATGAAGCTTTAACTAATGGCTTGAAAATGGCTATAGAATGGAATATCACAGAATTACATGTCTTTGGGGATTCTCAGCTAATCATCAACCAAGTCAATGAAGAGTATCAAACCAAGGATGACAAATTGATACCCTATAAAAAGATGGTTGATTCTTTGAAACGCTATTTCACCTTTGTGACGTTTCAACAAATCCCTAGGACAGAGAACAAAGCTGCAGATGCCATGGCCACATTAGCTTCACTTCTTCAGTTGGAGACACATGAATCCAGATTTGAATTCCTGGTGGAAGAGCTACACCATCCCATCTTTGACTCATCTAAAAGCCGTGTCATTTGTGCCATTACCACACACGAGTCTTCCCGATATGGTGCTATCTATTCATATCTTCATGATGGCATCATCCCTGACACGTTCACCCGCTCCGAACGCCGAAACCTCATCCGTAACGCCTCTCGCCACACCCTCATCTCTGGTGACTTATATAGAAGGGGTTTAGATGGGACACTCCTTAGGTGCTTGGGAAAGGAGGAATCCAACCAAGCGTTAGCTGACATCCACGAGGGCATTTGTGGTGGGCATTCTAATGGTCTGGCCATGGCCCGAAGGTTGCTTAGGGTGGGATATTATTGGCCCACAATGCAGATGGACGCAATCACCTTTGCTAAGTCATGTGAAAAATGTCAGAAACACGGCAACCTGATTCATGCTCCGGGTAGGGAACTGATTCCTTCTATTTCTCATTGGCCATTTCATTGCTGGGCCTTTGATCTGGTTGGGCAAATTCACCCCAACTCATCAGGTGGACACAAGTTCATTATTACTGCCACGGACTACTTCACAAAATGGGTGGAGGCCGTACCACTTTCTGTTGCTTCAGGAAGGACCATTTCTTTGTTCATCTTGAACCATATCATTTGCCGATTTGGAGTGCCTTCTGAGATCATTACTGACAATGGAGGTCAATTTAAGAATAAAGACCTAAAACACCTATGCAAAAAGTTTAAAATCAAGCAACATTGGTCCTCCATATATTTCCCACAAGGAAACGGACAGGCAGAAGCTTCTAACAAAACCATTCTTAAGATTCTTCATAGAACAGTACACAAGAATGGTAGGGATTGGCACTTACAAATCAATCCAGCACTATGGGCTTACCGAACAAGTATTCGCACACCTACAGGAGCCACTCCTTTCTCTCTCACCTATGGCGCTGAAGCAATATTACCTTTAGAAGTCGAGATACCATCCCTCAGAGTCTCACTCAAAGGTTTGATTACAGATGAGGATTACCGCGTCATGAGGTTGCAGGAACTAGAACTTCTAGATGAGAAGCGTAAGGCTTCCTTTGATCATATGAGAGTGTATCAGAAGCGTATGTCCAAGGCATTCAACAAGAAGGTTCGCCCTAGAGAATTTCAAATAGGTGATCTTGTTTTACGAGAAAACCCTAAAAACCAACAAAATAGAGAGCAAAAAGGCAAGTTTGAACCTAACTGGCTTGGACCATATGTCATCACAGCTGCTTTTGGTACTGGTGCGTATTTACTATCAGATCCTGATGGAGAACAGCTCCCTGATCCCATCAACATTGTGCACCTTAAGAAGTTCTATCCTTGATGCCCGTTCTGTCTGGGGGCATCCTTTGTATATATCTTATTGGTCCTGAAAAAATTCCAAAAAATTCATATATGATGCTGAAAAAAATCCTAAAAAGCATAAAAAGTCCTGAAAAAATTACAAAAAAATCAAAAAAATTTAAAAAAATCAAAAACAATAGAAAAAGTGCCTTGGTGAAAACCTAGCAATAGGCGCCTTGGTAGCAAAAATACAAAAAAATGAAAAAATGAAAAATGATTCCAAGTAGTGAAAACCTGGAAATAGGCGCTACTTGAGGCTTTTGCACCCCTATTTGTTAGCATGCGTCCTTGACACTTAACCACTTTCCATCACGCCTTGACCTTATTTGGCCTAGTCTGGAATTGGTCTTTGTCTTTGTCTAGGGGGCATAACTGTTAGCATTGGTCCTTTAGGTGTGTTTGCCTCTTGGGGCATTTCACAATAGGTGTTTTTCAACACCACCCCAACAGTGTTTTTCAACACTACCCTTGCATCGAGTGTTTCTTAACACTTATCAGATGTCTTACCCAATAGTCCAAAGTATGATGCGATATTTCTCATTAGCAGATATGATACTCAGAGTTTGACTCTATGACCAACACACACGCACTTAAACAATCAACTCGCTGACGATATGATGACTTTACTTTTCTTTGTGTGCTGTCTATGAGGATTTCTTTGATGAGTGATCTCTCCCTGAGAAGTTTTCGATGATGCATAGCTAGAAGACTGAGGGAATGAGAACATGTTTTCTTTCTTTATCTGCTTGTGGGTATATTTTGTTGATTCTAACTGTCATGAGCATTTATGCTGGTCCTACTTGACACTATGGATTGACAAGGTATTATCCTTGACTGTTTTGCGAGTGCATGCTTTTAGCTATCCTGACTTTCATGTGTCTTGATACAAGCATAATCTCGCCATATCAAACTTAGGTAATCTTACTGCATTAGTCATCTTGACCTATATGTCTTTGATGCCTAGGTAAGATTTCCACATTTCTATCTGATAAAGATCATATTCATATCCACATAGTAATGCTAGTGTGCATTGTATGATCTTACGACGCTACCAATAACGCTCGATGATGATAATTAGATGTCTATAAGCATTGTGACCTTGCAAGTCAACCACTTTCATAGTAGCTTGCATTTTTAGGTTCATGTTAGTCTAGTCTTGCATCTTGCACATGGAGAGAGCTCTCCTTTTCATCCTACATGGACCTGTTAGTCAACTGCTCTCACTTTCTCTCCTTCTTGATCATGTCTTTCGCTCCTTGTCTTTTTCATCTCGAACCTGTTCCTGTTCATCACAAGGGGTTAATCACATCATCATATCTATATTACAAACCGTCATTTTCAAAAAAACATAAGTCCACATCATACATATGAGAATTAAACATACAACTATGAGAGAGAACATACATAAGCACATACATAAGCATTTTTTGAGCAAAATGACAAGACAATATACATAAACTGATACATCCATCACAAGTGAGACAAATACACATGATACGTCGAACATCCAGTAATCTCATAAATCAATAAATGTCATGATATACAATATGAGATCCCAAAATCTGGATCAAAAGTCTCAAAATATGTCCAAACATCTAAAACTTAACCCTAAGACTCGCTGCCACCCTCGTGAGGAACTCGTGGTGGTGGAGGAGGCATGGCTCTCCTATCAAGTACCACGTCTGATACCCCTTCCCGCTGAGAGTATGATGGTGCTCTCTCACCCTCTGGGACGACCTGCAGATATAACCTGTGATAGTAAGCAGCTCTCGCTGACTCCCGTCGGAGCTCCAATGCCTCGGCCTGTGCCATCGCCTCACGGCGTGCTATCTCTGCTCTGAGATCAGCTATCTGCTGATCTCGCTCTGCCCTCAGATCCAGGAGCTGCTGATCTCTCACAGCTATAGTGGTCTGCAGCTGCTGTATCTCTGTCTCCTGAGTCTGTATCTGGGCTCTCAGGTCCTCTCCCCCTGCAGGCTGCTCCTGCTGTACCTCTGCCTGCCGACGAGCTGGTCTCGCCTCCTCCTCAGGAGTGGCTGATCTCTGTCCCCGTGGCCGTTTCCGGCCACCTGATCCCGACCCCTCTCCTCTCTCCATCCTCCTCCCTCTCCCCCTCTCGCCGTCTCCTCCATCTCCTCCCTCCTCTCCTCCATCCCCTCCGTCCCCTCCGTCTCCTCCCTCTCCTCCCGGCGCTGGCACCTGAGCATCTGGTACTGTAAATCGAGGGAATGGTACCCTCTGCCGCTCTGCTCTGTAGGCTCCATCAGCCCCTGCGTCTGCCACATCTGGGAAATAATCCCAAGGCTCACTCCTGATAGCTGCTGTCTCTGCGACAGCTTGCTGATAATCTAGCATGGGTAGCCACCCATGCCCCTCCTCGTCTCTGGCCCTGGCATATGTAGTGGTCTCTGTCGAGACTCACTGCTGCCTCCCGAACTGCCGCCACACCCGACTGATGCAAAATCTCTCTATGATATCTGCATATCGACCTACCAGTGGCCGACTGCACAGCATATAACTCAGCTCCTCTGCGGCATCCCCCCAAACCTCAACCTCCTTGTATGGCCTCCATGTGAATGAGGCTATCTCATCCAGAATCCATCTGTAATAGGTCACATCCCCTGAATGGGCATGTGATATAAACCCGAGGTACCTGTAAATAAAGGGGTACCTCCTCTCCCTCGGCTGAACCCTGGGGCGCACCACAGCAATGTGCTCCCATGCCCATACCTGTGCCAGGATGGCACCACATGCCCATGTCCGACCGTCCCTGTAAACGATCTCATGCAGCTCATGATACATCTCTGCTAGGATCGCAGGCCCCCATGCCATCCGTCGGGGCCTGCCTACCAAGTCCACCAGTAGCCTGCCCCATCCGAGCGGGAATCCCTTCTGACTGCGATCAGTCATCAAGATCTGTGAAATAATCGATGCCACAATACATGGCACCGGATAATCTCGGCCAAAGTCATCAAGCAGTCGCTCCCAGCTGACATGCCTGTCTAGGATGGTCACGTCCTGAAACATCTCCTGAATCAATCGACGCCCCTCAGTGACGTCCTGATCATAGTATACCTGTGGCAACACATAAATCATGTTAGTTTTCATCTTTTGGAAATATTACATTTTACATGACTATCTTAAAAACATGATTATACTTACAGGCTCTCCGTGGCATGGAACTCGAAGGATCCTATAGACATCCTCCAGTGTGATGGATGCCTCGCCTGTAGGAAGGTGAAAGGTGTTGTGCTCGCTGTGCCATCTCTCAGCCAGCGCAGTCAGCAACCCATGGTCTGCTCGGATATATGGGTACCGCAACAGATACCGGAATCCCATAGCCCTGATATCGGCATTGCCCGGATCATCCAGATCTCGGACACACCGCAACCCAGTCACCTTCGGTGCTCTGATGATGAGCGCCGGAAAAACCTCCTGCAAGCCAAAACCAAACCCGTTGTTAGTACATATCATGATGGATGTCCAAAAAACTTAGTATAAAATATCTTAAAAACGTAACATTGTCTAGACCCATGTCATTTTTGCTCAAAAATGCATTAAATATCAAATTTTTCAATTGGGCGATATTTTTTTTTGGAGAAGTATCATGCGATACTTCTCCCTATAGTGGGGTGATAAACCTTATGTCGAGCGATACTTCGCCCAGTATCGCGCGATCTTTCACCCAGTATCGTGCGATACTAGTGTCTAAAGCGTGCGATACTTTTGGGGCACGCGAAGTATCGCGCGATACTTCTCCCCAAAGCGCGCGATACTTATAAAGTATCGCGCGATATTTCGCACAACAGAAAATTTTGAAATTTAAAATTTGAAAAAAAGGTGCTAAAAAAGCTATTAAATGCTAGAAATGACCAAAAAGCTCGAGTTTTTCGAAAACATACCGGGGCAGGATAGTGTGGTGGCCGGTTGTGCAACCGGGCGTGCTCGAATCGATGCCTGTGGACGGGAACTCCTGCTTGCTGAGCCATTTTCTCTCTCTAAAGCTCTGAAATTCTCAAATCACTAAAAGACATGATTTTTGAAAATGACATTTTGACCCCTTTTATAGCATTTTGACTTTTTGACCTAATTTTCAAAACACCTCGGAATTGCGCAAAAATTGCACCCCTAGCTAATTTCGACGTCTTGGATCCATTTTCGGACTCGAAATCGAAATCCGAGATCATCTTCATAGTCAAAATCATGTTTCAAATTCTTTCCCCCCTTCTGCGCAGTTGGCTGATCTTTTGAGGCCTAATCTTTTAATCTTTGCTGGGGCATCGTCATTCCTTCCTTTTCATGTCTTCCAAACTTCTAGTCTTTCATTCATAAGCCATTCCACTCCCTCATTTCTCACGTTGACTACATCTTTCCAGTCAGGCTGGGGCATGTTTTCATTGCCTAATGGTTAACCTATTTGACCCTTACATTCGATTGTGATTTCCTTCTGATTTGATCAAATCCTTATCAATTCGCTGTTCTCCTCTCTACCTAATTTCAATTTCGATTCTAAGGGGGCAGTACCTATGAGATTCTCATCCCTGATTCTCTTGATTTTCCTGATTCAGACATCTTTTGTGAGCTTTTGCTCAAAATTTGAGATTCTTATCTCCCATTTTTTAGACTTGATTATTACCTAGCAGCGACGGTGATAGTTTTGTCTAAAACTTGATTTGCACCTAGCAGCGACGGTGTTGGTTTAAGCTTTTGTTTATGTTTTGTCTGGATGTGATCCCGAATCGACCTCATATTTGAGTTGTTTTGTGATCCCAAATCGATCTCACATTTCAACTTCATTCTTTGACTGCATGTGTTCCCAAATCGATCACACATTAGTCAAAGAGGGGCAAATGTATGCACCCTAAAATGGTCGCCTAGACTTTGGGCCCCATTTATTTGATTTATCAACCCTGAATCATTTTGATCAATAATCAATATTTTGAACATTATCAATCTCTTGATCAAATCTTAATTTCGATCATATATTGGATTTTTATCCTATGGGCTAACCATTTATCCTAAGTTTTTATTTGATTAAAAGGAATATTTCCTCCCCTTTCAATTAAATAAAAAAGCCCCACTTTCCTCTTATCCTAAGTTGCACAAATAAAATGTTATTCCTATTTTATAAAAAGGGAAAAAGCACTTTTTGCCTCACATGAGGCTCAAAAGTCAACACTTCACTCTCATTGGAGGATACTTGTGCACATGGATTTCTTCTCTTTCAACCTCCACCGCTGATTAAGACTTTTTGCCCCTTAATCTCCATGGTCCATTTCACCTCATTTCTTATAAAAGGAGAGCTCTCTCCTTCATTTGCATATCCATATTTTATGCCATTGTTATGCTGCAGGTTTTGGAGCTCTTTGAAGACATCCTTGCATCCAAGCTTTGAAGACATTGTTGTTGCATTTCATTTAGTTTGCTTTCATAGTTGCATAATCATGACATTCTTAGTATAGATTTTCTTTATGCAATAGATTAATCTCACATAGCTTAATTAGGAGGGATTGTAAGACTTGTACTTTCCTTTCATAGTTTAGTTTGCACTTTCCTTTCATAGATTAAATTTCTTTTCAAGCATTGCATTGTTATCATTTAGCTTAGCTTGCATCTTCATTCTTAGTTTACTTGCATTGCATTTTATTTGATTCTTGGAGATATTGGCATTGTTGCCCTTGTCTTCACTTGAATCTCTCATTGTATGGTTGACTAGCAAGGTCACTTTCTTGTAGCTCTAGCTGAGAGCAAAACTCATAGTCCCTTGCAACTCCATGCATAGAGAGCTATGAGCTGCTTTGTGAGGCCTCATTCTTGAGCAACCTTGCATGTAATGGTTCATAGAAGTGCATATTTTAGTGTGTACACCATGAACTAACAGAGTTCCCTTTTATGGCATTAATTATATTTAGCAAGTCCCCTTCCAGCCATAATTTTGTGCAACCTAAATCTTTTTCCATTATAACCAAATAAAGAGCCACCTTTGCCTCTGCCACGTGGCTTGTTTGAATTCCAAGAGGGACAGAAATCACTCCTAAGCAATTTCCAGCATTATCTCTTATAATCCCTCCACCTTTAGCCCTTCCAGGATTACCTTTTTCCAAGCCATCAAAGTTCCCTTTAGCCCAACCTTCAGGAGGAGCAGTCCATATGACATTTTCCCTAGGATTCTGGGGTTGACTCTTCTTTAAACTTTCCCATGAGATCTTATTGTTCTTCTCAGGATGAGGGTCCCAAAGACAATTGTCTTTCCTTCCCAAACTTCTAAAGTTTTCCATAATACTTCTAGCAACAGAATTTGCAACCACTGAGGGAGGAGTCTTTTTCTCTCTAAATATTATGTTGTTCCTCTCCTTCCAGATAAGCCAAGTGAAGTGAGGGAGGACAAATTTCCAGATAATCCTTGCATTGTGGTCATTAAAAGGACTTTGCCACTGCTGAAAGAACTCCTGGATAGAGTTAGGTTTCACCCAACCGAAATCAAGGGAAGACATAGTGAAGTCCCACACTTCTCTAGTGAAAGCACAATGGATCATAAGGTGGTTACAATCCTCAGCATCTTGACAACACAGGGCACATCTATTAGGCATTTGGAATCCTCTTCTCAAGAGGTTGTCCTGTGTGAGGATTTTATTCTGAACAAGCAGCTAGAAAAATATGTTAATTTTAGGAGTAAGGTCCTTAACCCATACCTGCGCCCACAAAGGTTGAGCCTCATTAGGGAGGAGAAGCTTTGAAGCGGAAGCAACAGAGAACTTTCCAGATGTCGCTGGGCCCCAGATAATTTTGTCTTCTTCATTTTCTCTTATAAACTAGTTGTTTAGTTGTTTTTTTAGTTCTTTAAATCGGATATCCTTCTGTCCCAAGTCTATCCACTCTTCATTTTTCCAGTAATCATAAACCAGTTCTCCTATTGTGTTTTTACAATCTTGAATAGCATTCCCCCAATCTTCATTCTCTATTAGAGGCTTCTCTGACATCCATTTATCATTCCAAAAATGAATTTTCCTCCCATTTCCCAGCATCCAAGTAGCACCTTTGCAAATGAGATTCTTACCTTTACTAATACTATTCCAAACAAAAGAACCCTGGATGTCAATTTGAGATTGGAGAATGCCTTCAAGATTATTTAGATGGTATTTCCTTTTCATTATCAAGTTCCATTCTTTCTCCTCTTCAAATATTCTCTAGCATTGCTTTGCTAAGAGAGCTTTATTAGTGTAATTGATGGAGGTTGGAACTCATACTGTGGAGGAGGTAATTTCTTATCAGAACGACCCTCTGGAGAATTAAAAAAATGAAGCCAGGCCTGAGATGGGGGAAGGTAAATCCAAAGAGGAGGTTATTAAAGAGGACAGTGTTTCTTCGGAGGGTTTTACTGGTGGCCATGAAAATGAAGGAAAGGAGACTGGGTTCTGTCCTTCTGCTAGTGACATTGGAGAGGAGAACTCTACTAGAGGGGAGTATGGAAAGGAAGAGATGGTTATGCTGGAGAAAGCCAATACCAAAGAGGTTTCGGGTACCCTTCAGAAGGATAACTATATGCTCGAGGAGGAGAAGAACATAGAGGAGAACAGGGACTGGAAGAAGGAAATGCAGGAAATGGAGATCCATATTCAGGGTATGGAAAAAACTATGAATAACATGAAGATCAAGATGGGAAAAATGAAAAATGAGCTTTTGGATAAGGTTAAAAATAAAAAGTTTATAGAGGATGGTACAGCTGAGTTGAAAAAGAAAGTTAAAGAAAAGATAAAAAATTTAGAGACTAAAATTAATCACAATGACAGCATGATAAGAGGTGTCCTGAATCATAGCAATGAAGGTCTGAAGGTGACAGTAATGAACCTAAAAATGTTGCATAATCATATGGAAAGAAACATGCTGGAAAGAACTACAATAACTATTGAAGAGGAAACTGGAAATACAGGGCCAGGGATGAGAACTAGAGGCCGGACTCAGAGAAAGGTTCCTGAAAAACCTACAGAGTTGAAGGAACTGCAAAAAACCATCCAGAAGATGGAAGATCTCTAGAAGAAGGCGGAGGAAATGATTAAAGATTATTAGCTTGTTCTGGCTGGTAGATATTTTGCTATAGGTTTCATCTCTTGTTTTATATTTTGAATTGTTCGTCTTTTGTTTGCTGTTGTGGTTTTCTAGTAGGGGTTCCTTTTTGTTTAGTATTGTTGCTCTATCTTTTGTTGTTTTAAACTCTAGTTTCGGGTCCATGTAAAACCTAATTTTACCATAATCAAAAACTTAGGAAATATTTTCCTATCAGCGTATCCCTTGCACCTCTTTTGGGTGCAAGTTCTAGTAATATATTATATTCCACATTCAAAAGATTTAAATGAAGTTCAACCTTGATGTGTGGTAAGATGATATCTTAATTGGTTAAAACAATTAATACAATGTATTCACAATCATGTCATTTGGGATTTTACAGTTTTATAGCTTGCTAAGCCTTCATAAGAGAGGAAATTTGTCATTCTCCTTCTACACCTCATTTTCCACTTCTGATCCCCACTAGAGTGGTGTTTACAACCTTCTCTACCCTCCATATAATTCTAAATGCTTCTTTAAAGCAAGAAATAGTTTACAATTTTATAAAATTGTACAATATATCATTATTATATATGTGTTGAGGTATTTAGTATTTATATATTTTTTAAATTATTTATAAAGTGAAATATCTCATACATTGATTTTAGGGATTGCTAAATGAGAAGTGCTAATCAAAGGGAATTCTATCATGGGATGTGCTTCTCTTCTGATTTGTCTACTCTTAGAAAAATAAGGCATTCTTTTATATCTAAATTAATTTGTGCCAAAATGAAATATTTTTGTCATTAAATCTTTCATTTACTATTACATATTCGATGTTGTATTACTTTTATGGCTTTTCAAAGATCTTTCAAAAAAGTGTCTATTTTTCAAGATAAAACTCTCTTTGATCTATCAAAAGATTCTTGAACAAAGCTTGGAGCTTTGGTTGAATCTTAGCCTGATGATGCTTATATTTTCATGGAGTTCTTTAATATAGCTCCCATCCACCAAATTTGGATCCCATTGTTGTTGATCAAATAAATAGAAAAGAAGGGATTAAACCAAAGGAAAGGAGATAGGAAGTTTGGTGAAGCTTAAATAGGGGAGGTATATACCTTGGTGATATCAATGGTTGTAGCAATGGCCTTAAAATGGGAAGCAAAGATTCTCAATTTACAGCGCCCTTTGAGCATGTCAAGGGGTCTATTGGATCTTCTAGAGATCTCCACTCCTCTAATGGCCAACACTTTCCACCTATCATCTACGCTATTTTCTCCGCTCGGAGAAAGCACATCTTGAATACAACTCTCGCTTGCATGGAGTACAAATCTCTTTAATGAGTTGTCATGCACTAACCTGCAATCAATCCACACATAAATATGAATGAACAAAAATTTCATTGTGTCGGAATCAAAGCTAAAAAAATAGTCTTTATTCCAAAATTAAAGCTAAAAGAATAGAATATTTATCCCAAATAAAAAAATAGTCTTTATTCCCAAAATTAAAGCTTTGAAATCTTTGAAAATTTTGGGTCATTTGTTTAGCTCGAGGAATATAAGTGGTATTCCCATATTTCCTCTCTCTTTTTAAACTATGTAAAAGCATGGCAAAAGATAAAATCAATATTAACTTTGGGAGGACTTTGATGTTAAACAGATATGAAATTATGTTTTAATATTTTATATTAATTTTATGTTTAAATTGAGTTAAATAGTTAATGCTATAGTTAATATTTAAAATAAAATTTATATTTTATATTTAGTATTTTAAATAAATAAGAATAATATATAAAATAAATAATTTTAAATAAAAATTTTAAATAAATTTTTAAAATTAAAATAATTAATTTAGTAAGTTTTAGATATTTATATATAATTTATTATTTTTATTAATTTATTTAAGAAACTAAGTACTTTGATAAGTTTTTTTAAAACTATTTATTATATTTTTAGATACCACTTATGCACTTTAAATCATGTAAGGAAGCATAGGTAAAAATTCAACAATATAACGTCATCTTAGAACATCAACCTTGAACCATCTCCATTAGCATATGTATATTGTATGCTTGTCTATTATGTTCAATCATTAATCATCCTTTTAAAAATTTGTCAAAAGGTTTGAACAAAAGAGAATCATGTTTAGAAACTACACTACATTTGTATGGGTTGTGGAAAATGTATGACATTTAAAGAGAATCAATTATTGTCTTACAATTTCCTAATGTCAACAATTATTTTTCTAAAAGATAATATTTTTATACTAATAGGTGAGTGTTTTCCAACAATTTCTTTGTTAGCATATCTCTACATACATATTCTAAATTTTACATTTAACTTTCATTACATAATTAAACATGCCTATAAGGTTACTCTTATCATGACAGCAATGTAAAATGAAATGTTAGCAATCTATCAATTCTAAATTGACCATGTAAAATTTCTACACAAAATAACTTTAACTCTGTTAAAAAATATACTTTTCATGAACTTTTATAAATATAAAATAAAACTAAACATAACATATATAACTATAAATATAGTGAACTAAATCTAGACATAACAACGATGGTTCTAAAAGTTTCATCAACTATAAAAGAAATTATGCATGGAATTATCCATGTGAGAATATAATATGTTGCTTTCATCTAAGAATACATATTTTGCAAAAATAGAAAGTTCTAATTGGTTATGTTTTTTATTAAGGTAAAAATAGGTTTTGAAGGGGCCCCAAAACCCTTTACAATACTAGAGCTTAGGATAAAACTATAGGAGTTCCAGGAAAATAGCAGTCCAGCCAAAACATAAGCCCAGACGCCACAAGAAACAATCTAACCAAGAAAGGGAAGGAAACCCAAACAACTAAACAAGAACACTGCATAAGGATAATCAATGAAAACCGTAGTCTAAAGAGGCAATCAGCAAGGCTAAGTCCCTTTTTGTGAGATCTGAGGGTCATATCAAATGAAGATGAGGATTTCTTTGAATATTTACCTTTAACAGTTATCCATCCATCTTTAACTTTTGCTGCCTCCTTCTGCCAGCACACCGAATTCAGGGAAATAGCCCCCAGCATCAGATCTGAACAACCCCCAGCAAGAGGAACAACACCATTTCCAACAGCTATCAACAAGCCAGCAGAGCTGGCAAGAAAACTAATCTCAAAAACATGGCAAGCAATACTTCCAGCAAGAGAGTCAAAAGCACTAGGACCCACAGTAGTAATCACACCAGCAGGGCTGGCAGAAAAAACTTCCACTAAGCAACCAGCAAAAGAACTATTATCCATCAGCAAAGGAGAGGTGGAGCTCTGCAAAGTAGCACTGGCAGGAACAACAACAAAAATAGGGCCAGAAATGCTCCCAGCAAGAGAGCCAGAAGTAACATTTTCCACAATCACCCTAGCAGGGCTAGCAGAAACACCATCCACAGGGCCACCATCAGAAGACCTAGGAATAATCGATTCCAGCGAAGGCTCGGGAGAGCATTTGAGGACAGTATAGTGTTTAGTGGAAGCATCCTTCCACCAAGTATGAGGGCCTTTCTTCAATTTGAAGTCAGAACCGCATTTTGAAGCATGATGACCTATTTTAAAGCATTTTCTACATCTAAAGGGGATACCCTCATAATCTAACTGTTGCAACCAGGAACCTTTAGATGACTCAATTTTAATTTTAGCAGGAAGGCCCTGTGAAATGTCAATATCAACTAGAATGCGGGTAAAGGTGGAATGGAACATATTAGAAGTATTCTCATCAATAATCAAATACTCACCAAGAGCCTTCCCCACCTCCTCCAGGATGACACCTTGCCAGAGATGAAGAGGAAGATTGGGAAGCCTTACCCAAATAGGCATATTATTGAAAACTTCAGAAGAGGGATTAAAATCCTGGTGCCAAGGTTTTAACATAAGCATTAATTTTTCCTCCTCCCAGCAAAAGAAATTTTTGCATAAAATTTTTGTTCTATCCTCGTAACTATCAAATTTAGCAATGAAAAAGCCTTTAGCTAGAGGGATGATATGAATGTTATCTGAAAGTATTGGTTCCCATTTACGGGAGATCTAGTCATGAAGTTGGGACAAAGTCAGCCAAAACCCCTGAAACTGATAAATCAGAGCCAAACTCGTGAGGATCCCAGAGCAAGACTCAAGCTCCCTAACAGCAACAACAGAGAGCTTGACGGAGAGAGAACCAAAGGTAGAAATCGGTACCAAAGAAGGCACCCTGTGGGAGGAGCCATTGGCCTGAGACTGAGCCAAAGAAATAGCTTTAGCATAAGATCCCACCACATCATGAGCCGAAGTATCAACCGTAGGCCTAGAAGAAATTTTGGCATTAGAGGCTTTCACATAAGAAAGGGGCATAGAGCCATGAGAACCTGAAGCCACACCCACAAGAGCAGACCCCTGTGCAAGAACAGCATCAAGACGCAGACCACCTTTGATCACCGATTTTTGAAATGTGTTTGGGCGAGAAGGAGGGGGCCCCTTTAGACCCTGACCCTTACCCAACTTGATAGTCAAGGACACACCCTCAGCACCGTCTGATGCGGCTAAAACAAAAGGACTCATGGTGGTAGCAAAGGTAGGAAGCTCAGCCAAGGCAGGGAAGGCGATGTCAGTTTGGGCAGTCGAGCAGCCAATGCAGGGCACAACAGGACACCTAGTGCAGGGCACAATGGAAGGGAGAAGACTTGGGCTCCCACCAGCAACTATCAGCACTGCATTCGCAAACAGAGCGCCCACCACAATAGCTGAGGGAGCCAATGAAGCGCCAGGAAGGGCATCCGCAGGTAGAGCGCGATCCATCCTGCAATTCAAAGATAATGTCACCTTGAAAAGTGATAAATTTGTTAACCAATAGTTTTTAAATTGGTTATGTTACTTTAAGTTAACAATACATATTTTACAAAAATAGAAAGTTTCAATTGATTAGCTACAATGTATGTTAGATTAAATCACTTGTATTTTGCATATGAACACTTCTATATAGATATTTTTAGAATGTTTATATGAAAAAATAAAAAATAAAAATTAGACCAAAATAAATAGTGGACACATTTGAACATGTGATCACTTGCTTGTGCAACTACAAATGTTCTACAATATCGTGATTCATAATAAATCTACAAAGAAATTTGTAGGCATATTGCTTAAAGCATTATGATATTTTTGAGTGAAAGAGATAGGGAGATAGAGCTAGAGATATTAAAGGGGAATTATTATATCTTTAATCAAATGACATCTACCTTAAATGACTATCTCCAAAACTCCCTGAGACACATGTTATCATTGGATTGTTGGCACAAAATGACTATTGTCTTTATTCACAAAAGATTACACAGTTCATACCAAGAAAATTTGTACCTACTACAAAATTATTAATCAAAAGACAATTCCTCCCTTTATCTTCTTTATTTATAACTTTTAATATTGATTTTAAGATTACTTTACTATATAACTAGAAATAAAAATTAAATATAATTATCTTACAATAATTAAGTATATCTAAATCATAGAAGCTCGAGATCATTATAGAGACATCTATTTAATTTTCTCAATAATCTACATAAATAATATCTCTAATGGTATTGGATTGTATACTATTTAATGTTTAAAAATTAGTTTCTAATTAAATGATTAGTTATAGGATAAATCCATGCTTTTTTATATCAATGCTTCACTTCACTACTTCAATTTTTTATTCCTCGTATATATTTTTTCAATTTACTTTACATTTATGACAAACAAGCAATGAACATTTATGACACACAAGCAATGAAAATTATATAGAAGAAATGGAAAAATCAATTTGTAAAGTTGAAGGAATCTAAGAAATGAGGTGAATTTCAAGTATTTTAATTATAAAAATACATAATATTATTTTTTTTAATATTCGTCTTTACGATAGTTGACTTTTAACTTAGATATTGTATATTGTAATGATTTAGCTTTTTTAATTTCGATTCTCTAATCCTAATTTTAAATATATTCACTATAATCTATTTTACAAATTAAGTGTTTTTTTATATTGTTAAAAAGTTACAATATAAAATGAAGGATATAAAGGACTTATAAGAACTCAAATATTCACTTATGTTTACTATGACATACTATAGATTAATATCAACATTTATTTGATTTGTAACCAGTGCACCTATTTTGATGCAAGCACTACTTATTACCAAAGTTACCTTTAAATATTGAATCAATTTGACATTTAAAAATAGCCTTCCTTATGAGGCATATACGTAGGTGTGTAGTAAATTCTCTACTCTAAAATCATAATTACTCTAGCAAATTTTGAATTAGGCCTTTAAAGTAATGTAACTTTTTTTTATGAATGTGCCACTTTTTAAAAAGAAAAATGTACACATTTAGATAGAGATTAAGACAATTGTATCCATCAAATGCACTTTTGATCAAAATAATTAATTAGAATTAAAAATTGTATTATATTTAAAGAGTAATTATTGTTTTATGAAAAGTATATTCAACATGGTTAAGAGATGTGAATAGTCAAGCATTTATTTTTAATATATTATAATTATAATTTACCTAGTTCAAATTTGTATGTTTCTTAATTACATGAAATATAGAATTGGTATTAATGTATAAATGTTAAATTTATTTAAGATTTGAATTAAGTTTCTTTTTGTCTTTTTTAATAATATAAGGTTATTAAAATTGTGGGTTCATTTAGAGTCAAATAATTATGAGTAGACTAATGAGATTATATTTTAAAGATAGAATCAACTTTCATTAATTCAAAGTTGTAATGTTTGATTTGATTTTAGTTGTACAAATATCTTTAAGTTAATCAATTGTATTGTGACACAAACTAAATAGATGAGCGAAACGTATAGGTGCACAATTAGGACTAAAGTCTATTTGAAAAAAGTGTAAAGACATTCTCCATCACTCAAAATCACTACCAAACTCTTTTTGTAAAGAGCCCAACATTCATAAAACTACAATAAAAAAAATCATATTTTTTTCATAAAATAATAAAAGGAGTAATGTACATCAATGTTTAAATACAATGCTCAATTCATAAGAGGAGTAATACGATAAATGAAACCATAAAAGGTTTATTACATAAATAAATTTGTACAGTGATATTATCTAATAACGAAGCCTCTGACTGTTGCAAACTTCTCTTCATTTGGTAACTATGAGATGAGAATGTCGTCTAGGTACTTTTTCACCAACCACGAAGCATAAGTTTCGCTGGTGCTCTTCAAGTAAGAGTGTTTGACTCTACATGAGGTACCTAGCGATCTGGAACAGGTGGGTGAGATGAAACCTATGTTGGCAACATGTATTGTCATTGATGTCAACTTAAGGTCAACTTGATGAACTATCACATGTGTATACATATAGATCAATATAGTTGAAGACGTTAAGAAATTATGTGTGGCTAGCATGGTTGAAAGATATATTTTGAGCACATCATACTTAAGGAATGGTTTTATAACAAATAAAGTTATGGGATCAAGAATATTTAAAGATATATAAAATATTCCAGATGAACAACAGACGTAGTCACAACACAAGATGACAACCAAACAATCTGGAGCTTGGTATATACATGATTAAGTTGGTGACATGTTGTTTATGCTTTGAATGAGAAATTATATCGCACTAATTTCACAAAGTTAGTTTATTGACACTTATATCCAGATCCATTCTTGTGCATTTGGAAAATACTTTCTAAGGCATAAATTACATATTTTCCTAAGTCAGTGAATATGAACTTTGGTCTACATTACACTACATTGAAAGATTTAGTATTGTGGTTTTGAAATTAGGATTGATAGTCATTAAGGATGCCAATTTTAGTATTTTAGGTCATAAACATTTACACAACAAGAGTTAGATGTGTTTGTTCTCCAAACTACAATTTTATGAGGATTCAATAATATGAATTTTAGATGATTTGGAGTATTACATTACAACATACTATATTGTGTAGAGTCACAATCTGTCTGGGATCTTTTGTTTCTATTAGATCAATAGGTTTTTTTCTCTTTCACCCATACTTAATGACCAATCACTTTATGAGATGGTTGTAGGGATGTTGGGGATAGTCTGCATGGCTTACATTTTGATTTGCATTTATTAAACTAGTTTCTCCTTGGTGGCACAAAGATGAAAAATTAGTAGTTTTGATTGTATTAATTTTGTTTGGGTTGACAACATTAGTTCCTTCATTTGTGGTTGATCCCAATCTATTGTATTTGCTTTGGATATTATATTGTAGCACACAAAGATGTTTTTAGGTAGCATTATGTACTAGATTGATCCACAACTCATTTTGATTTATGGTGTACATGTTCGGATCCAACCTATGTTGTGTTTCTCATTTCATCTAATTTTCGCCTTTGATATGGCTCATTGGATATTTTTAGGATGTTGTGAAGGATATAAATAGAAGGAAAAATCATTTTGAAGGTCCAAGTGTTGAGTAAGAAATGTTCCTTTGAGTATGGAGTGTGTGAAGTCAATTTGAAGAAGTAATTGTGTGAAAAAGAGATTGCCTTATCAGCATAGACCATATGCATCTATAATTACAATTTACATTCATGTCGTTAATTATAAACTTTAAGTATCTTGTTTTAGATAGTGTACCTCTTCATCAAGTCCATATCATCTTGTACCTTTCTCAGTAATTCCATTAGGGAGTAGTGAAGTTTCTTAGATAGCAAGCCTTTAAAAAAATATTGTAAACCTATTTCATATAATGTGAGTCAACTCTCACCAAGATTTTTACCTAATTGTTTTTCTTATGTAAAAATATTGGGGTGTTTGTATTAAATAATGTATTTCATGCTTTTTTCTTTCAAGCTCTTCACTCAGTTGCAGTTTAACATGTCTAAATTAAAAGTGAATTAATTTAAGTTCTAGTATATACTAATTCAAACCCCCCCCCCCCCCCCCCAACATTTTGATGTGTTGAACAATTGGAATATGAGCAAGGATCTTAAATAACAAGCTAAAAACTAAAGGTAGATCCTCCACTTGAACACATGGGGTCTGAAGCAAAGTCCGCAACATAATATTTCTAGAAGAAGATCTTGAAGCAATGAAGCTAGAATAATGAGATATCAATCTTGATGATTGTGAAGTAGATCTTGAAGGAGAACTCCAATTTTCTCTTGAGAACATGGAAACTACAAGAGAGAATATGAAGAGTATAAGATTTGATTTTATAAGATAGAGAAAACAATTATCAATTTCAAAGCTAAGATATAAGCTGGAAAATAATGTGAAATCAAACTCAGAATGTCAGAAGATGAAATAGCGAGCCTAAAGGTTCAAGTTGAAGAAGAAAAAAAGACTATTGATTATTTGAATTCAAAGCTTCATGACAATTGGTAGAAGAATGGATTGGCACTAGAGATGAAGGTAAAAAATATCCAAGGCAATTTGGAACATGATAGGATGCAATCTACTTTTGATCCTTGTAATACTTTGATTCATGCTTAGATTCAAATTCTACTAAAGTAGAATTGTGTAAACTTACACTTATCTAGAGCCATGCCACAAGAACAAAAGCTAGAATTTATTTGATTAAAAGATAACAATAGAAGATCAAAATTATTCCTTAATTACTTAAACTACGAGCATAAAGAAGGAGAAAAAAGCTCTTTGATGGATGATTAGGGGTCACTAAACATGGATCCCTCTTGAATAACATTAATATTCTAGGGCTTTTATGATAAACTCTTTAAAAAGGAAAATCAATGAGAGGATATATACATGAAACACTTGAAGAGAATAAAATATTGTATCCTTAATAAAATTGACCATAGTTGTAGTATTTTTTTGTAATGAATCACTCTTTTTGAAGATATTAGCATGCCCTCTTTTGTATGGTGGATAAGGAAAATCAATATTTTAGTGGGCTTCTTGTGTAATTTCATCAATTTATGTGGCTAAACATTAAAGATGATTTTAATTTCATTTATTTTGAAAACATATTGATATATAAGCTTTAGGTTCAAATATTAGCAAGGTATTAATCAAAAGTTTCCCTTAGGGGAGGAATGAAGACACAATTTTAGATTGATGCCATACCAACTTATTAAATACTTTTCTACAAAATTATTGCCAAGGTGTGCTAGCTATGCAAATAAAACTAATGATTTAGAATCTCATGAGATTGAAACAAATAAGATTTCATGGAGGAAGACGTATTCTTAATAAATTAATATTCACATGGAGAACCTATGAATGTTCCCAACAATTAAGCCAAAATGATTTATTGGTTAATTTGGATTTGGCAGAGCTTATGACACAATATGTTATAATTTCATCATCAAAATGATGTAAAGGATTGATCTTGGTCCTCAAATAAAGTTTAATGTTCAATTAGTTTTAATGATGTTACTTTTAACATAATAGTTAATAAGTCTATATTTGAAACTTTCCCTTTAGAATACTCCATTATATAGGGATACCCACTAGCACTTTTTTTTATGTGCGTGTGTGTTTTTTTTTATCAATAAGAGGTTGAGGCCGGGAATTTTATTTTATTAATATAATTAAAATCTTTACAAACTCTACTCATGCAGGCACTGGTAGGAAAGAACGGAGTGAAGAAAGCCTTCAGTCTTGACTAGGACTATTAAGTCTTGTACAATAGTTGTTTACAAGGCTCACTTTAGTAACACGAGGTATATTGAGGACAACCCTCTTTTACAACTTCATTTTCTAATCCGAGGCTACCTTATTCTACTCAAATGTACTTTATTACATTATGACATATACAATTCATTTTTATGCCAATCATTCATAGCTTTATATTATCCTCTTATGAGAGTCATTAATGTTTCACGAAGCCAAACTATCTCGCCTTCCTTTATCGAGCCTTTCTGATATGTAATTCTCCTACATGATACCTTTCATTCCTTGGAAAAGATCATTGTTAGAGTAACTTGAGAAATAATCTTTAAATCAATAAATTAAAATCTAAGATTCTCCTTAGCATTCCTACTTTGAATTTTTCATTTATCCTTTTTCACAATGCTAGGAAATTATTATCCAAGAGATCCTTAAGACAAATTCATATGAGGACCAAACCAAATAAAAGATCTACTTTCAATTCACAGTTGAGAGGAAATTTTTTATGTGATCTTACTAACATTGCGTCGAATAATTTTTTGAAAAAAAAAAGATAAGCTATTTTGCAACTTGAATAAAAAATTACATCTCTTACAACATTGTCATGATTGACTTGGATTTAGCTAGTGATAATTCACAAAAAATGAAAACAAGCTAAACAATACTCTCAATTTCAATGTCTTAAAGTTGTCTCATCCCTTTGTGTATTTCTAAATATTTGAAATGAATAAAACACAGTAAGATTACACATCATCTTGATATTGCATTGGGTCTGGAGCTATCTCTCGTTGAAATATAGAATTATTAGCTGATTATATTTAAAAGATATATTAATTTGGGGTTAAAAAATCATTGATAAAATAATTCAAGTGGAAGATATTAGTGACATATATATACTTCTCCTCTCGTTGGATGTCATTTAAAAAACTGTATAAAGGCGCACAAAATTATATGACAATTCCTATGGTTTAAACTGGATGGTATTTTTTGTCATAAAGTCATCTTTTGTGCTCTATTTATACAACCCGAACCAAATGAAAACTTAGAAACATTGATCCAAAACTTAAGGACTTTGTTTCAATGCTAAATTTTATTATTGATGCTATTAAATGTAATAAACCACATTATATTTTATAGAGATAAACTTTTTACAATTTATATTAAAGAAAATGATAAATGATTAATAGGAAAATATTCTCTTTGCACCATATTTTAATATTAGAGCTTCATTTCATAGCTCATCCATTTGGAATGCATGGCAACATGTCTACCAATTTTTAAATTGGAAGGTTCGTAATCATTATAACATGGGTTTAAATTAGCTTCTTCCTCGATATAGTAGAATAAACATATCTAGTTTAAAGGGAAATCATTAACCACATTAACTAGAGTGTGTCCAAGGTGGATCCATCATTTGTTTAAGAAAGGTTGTAGACAATTAAATGATACACGAGGCTTCTCTTCTTTGCTTTATCTTCTTGGTTGTTTATCAAAGACCTGTTTGACTTGAATACTAATTCCAAATAGTTTATTTATTTTATACATTCTTGTATCAATCTACTTTAACTATTAAATCACACACACCAATTTCTTGTAATTTAATTAAGGATTGACATTGACTATCTTCTTGATATTTCTCATTATTTCCTTCAAACAAATATATTATCATCTTCTTCCCAAAATTTTCTTAGTTCCTCACCTTAAAACTAAGTAGAAATTCAAATTGAGTCATAAGTACTAAGCCAAGTTGAGGACACAAATTTGAAAGTCCAAGTATGATTCAAATCCTGAGATGTTTATTTACAATTTATATTGTATTACAAGTTGCTTGATGGTGAGAGATTAAGAAATTTACGTATTCAACCAATTAAATGTATATTTTTATTACACTAATGAAACTTTAACACATTTATTTTAGCACTGCGTGCTTGCAAAAAAAATAGCTATCTATTTAAAAAAAACTTTAACTTTTTTTATTTGATCATCTTCTAAATTGAAAATATATTTTATTTAGAATATATTTTAAGAATAATATGGTTGCTAATTTACTTAAATATTATATATTTTTATATTTATAAAGAATTAGATGTTCAACCATGCTTTCTGATTCTTCCATTCACCCACAAGTTGTAATTTCATGATTTTCCTATGATATTTTCTTTTATATTTCTTCATTGTCCTCTCAATTAGAGGTAATCTTTGAATAATAAGAATTCAACCAACAAAGAATTGTAAAATGATTTCAATAGAAAATTTATATATCACATATACTCCTAAAAAGCTAATACAACCATCTTAATTATTGATGGTGTTCTATCTCTTTGTGTTGTTCTCTTATTGTTGTAGCTATACTTCTTGTTGGTAATTCTAAAGACTAATGAGGTGCCTATCCAATTGGAGTAGATCATTTTATTGACTAGCCAATTCCAAGTTAACTAACTCTTTATACATAAGGATTTATGTTATGTAATGTGTTTCTATAGTATTTGCAATTCTAGCTTATTGTACACTCTTTATAATCAACTTGTTATTCTTGTGGATTTTGTGTTCACTTGTATTGGTATTCTATAAAGTTTTTCTTGTTTAGGCTTTGGTGATTATTTTCTAGACTTTGGCTCTTTATAACCTTCATGGTTGCCTTCGCTTTGTAATTTGGCTTTGATTAATACAAAAACACACTAAAGTGAAAAAATATTAATGGTGCATGTTTGTGCACTACACCATTTACAATAGTGAAATTTATATGTCCCAAGTCAATTCCCATTTAGTTGTGGGTCTATTTTGAGAGAATGGCTTGATAAATGTACATGTTTTTAAATTGCTCTTGATCTTGTGCGAAGTTGGTTTCATTACACCTATCCATTCAACCATTATCCATACACATGCATATTTCTATATAGTTGACAATTATTACACCCCTATATTCTTGTGCAAAGTTGGATTCATTGTATTATCTATTACCCCTATCTATTCAATCGCTATCTATATACATATACATTCCCATATAGTTAACATTTATTACACCTCCATGTCCAAATATTCATTCTTCCCATCAAAATGAGTGTTTTTCCTAAGATTAGGCTAATCTCATAGCATGAGATCAATCTTGCACCCTAAATAATTAGTTCTTAAATGTCAAATTAAAAAATTATTGACTTTCACTCATCTCATTCATTCCATAAGAAAACTTGATACATTATTCACATGATTTATTGTAATGCACTTGCATTTAAAGGGATTTAATGGGCATTCATTTATTATCAAATATCAAGGAAAAGTCCTATGCACTACAAAAAATAATCATTGTATGAATCTTTTGATCTATAACACTAAATGGGCCTAATCTACAACAAAGTAATCTAGATCATACATTGTTTGAGATTATTTTCTTTGATCATTCCATGACCATAGAGACAATCTAATAATTTTGGTTGATTGGTAGGAGGACACAACCCTTATAACTCAACAATTTCTCCAAGGTATTTTAAAATATCACTACTCCTTAACAACTTGTGAAAGGTAGAGATCACATCAAATAAAAAAGAAGTGTGCATTTCATCATATTAAATGCACAAGTCATAGAACATGTGTACGTTATGGAAAACTAACCCAAAGTTGGAGGATTAATGTACATAGGAGTAAAAAATTGTGATAGTTCTAAGATATTTTGTAGGGAGTGAAGATCTATTTCCAATCTAGAAATGAACACATTTTAATGCTACATCGTAATTCTTCTCTTTCATCATTCTTTTTTTTTTATCAGTTACATAGGTTATTTAGTTTGGTCCAATAACTAGATGTGTGATCGATTTTGATATGAATGCCCAACAATGAAAACTCACGAACACAATAGCCCAACAAAGGCACAATGTCCATGAGAACACCAACCTAGCAAAAGTATGAAATATAGAGCTATGAATCATCTATTGTCTTTCATCATTCTTAAAATTATAAAAAATTATGATATTGCTATCAGAATTTAACTCTGTAATTTTCAAATTAAACTTATTAACATTTTTAAAAATGAATAGGGCCCTTTCTATTAAAGATTAATATAAAGTACATATTCACAAAAAAATATGATACGAGATCACCCCACGAAAGTCATTCGACCAATGACTAGAATTAACAACTATATCAATTATTCATTAAAAAAAGCATATAACCCCTCAGGTAGCCAAAGTCATAGAAGTCGAGGGGGGAGGATCCTTCTCATCTTGATTTCCCCATACATCAGTAGGGGTAGGGGTAGGGTCTGGAATAGACCACCCATCACCATCATTCTTTGTTCCTCTTTCCATTTCACCTTCCTCACTCCTGGGAGAGATAGCCAAAGCTAATCGAGGAAACTTGGCCGAAGAAGCAACAGGGCAAGCATAATCTATTCCGGTTTTAGGCCAACTAGAGCCACTAGGAACAAGAGCAGTAGTAGTCCAACCTAGGGAAAGACCACAACATGGTGGGGAAGCCGAGTGACACCTCCAGGCATCACTAGTGTCAAAGGAGTGGCGATGATCCTGAGATCGAGGAGTCTAGGAATGCTGAGCGAAGGAACTGCGACCACAATAGAGGCCACGAGGAAGAGTGAAGTCGATAGAAGAAGAATCCAATGACACTTTGGCAATCGTACAGGGGGCATTTCCCCAATGCTGTGAAATTTCCTGTAAGTGGGCCACCTTGTCATCCTGGACTTGTATCTGCATAATTACATTACTACAAATGCATGCTTTAAAATACATTGAAACATTAATATCAAGAAAGATGTGAGTAAATAAAATAACATTTATGTCCTTCCAATGAGTGAATAAAATCTCCATCCTGAAAGCATGCCATATCTAGGAAAATTTGAAAGGGATTCTGGGTTAATCACCCAGCAAATCCATGAGCCAAGAAAAGGGTTTTGGTCTAAAAGGACTGAAAAAGTCATGAATCCAACTCCAATATTATTGATCTCTTTGACAAGACCAGAAAATGTGCATAAATTTTTTTGGAAGCCCACATAAAGGGCACCTAGAGTCAGGGAATCCCAAATGCTTGAGCCTGGTGCCTAAAGGAAGCCCCTAAAAAAGAACAGACCAAGCAAAGTGTTTTATTTTTGTCTCTGCGATGATAGACCAAACAGTGAGAAAGAGGAACCTCCAAGTCTTCTGAGAAGATTACAAATGCCATCTTTGATTAAGATTGTCAACCATCGACATATGAGGAACCAACTAGTCATAAACCATCTTGGGTTTGTAATTGGAGAGAGGAGTCCAAGGATACCATTTTCAGTCCTTCAACCAGGGCTTGACAGACTAAATACCAAGCTTATGCAACATGCGTGAAGGCAAAGTAGAAACCAACAGGTCAAAAGTCTGTCGATCTAGGTGTAATAGACGAAACTAGACCTACAAGTCCTCCCACGTCTAGAGACTCATGGTGGCTCTGGAAAACAAATCCTTGGGGGTTCTAATGCCACGTTTATGAAGATGCAAAGCACTAACCCCCTAGATTTTGGCAAGAGGAAGCCCTTGCTGATGAAAAAACAATGACCACCAAATATTGTGCTGATTTATGGAAAGCTCGTCCCTAAATCCATCTCCAGCCCAGCGGAGCCAAGGCTTGACAACTTCTTTGGAATCCAGATACTTTTAGCAACAAAAGTACCCTGGATTTGAACTGGGTCTCTCATGATAAGAAGGGTTTAAAAACCAATCCCCTTCCAGGAAGGTCTGTGAACAGAAAAGCCTAAAGAAATACAAAATCTCAATAAGATTTTCCAAGCCTCGTCACCAGTCAAAGCCCAAATGACCCATTTGGAACACAAGGCCAAACCTTATTTCTGAGTGGAAATAAGTCCAAGACCACCAAAAGCCTTGGGAAGGCAACAATACTCCCAGAAAACCCTATGAAAGTCATGATGATCAACTCCAAAAGCCCATAAAAAGTCACACAGTAATTTTTCAAGCTTCATGTAAGAGACCTTGGAAGGATCCCAACATGAGGAATAATAAACATGGGTGACCGCCAACACTTTAGAACAAATATGGAATTTACCAGCAAGAGAAAGAGGCTTGGTAATCTAGTATGATAGTTTTTTCTCAATTCTGGCTAACACTGCATTCCAGGGATCCACTGGTGATGCTTGGAAGGAAAAAGGAATGCCTAAGAAGCTAAATATTAAGCTAATACTTCCAATCGTACTGAACAATCTAGGGTAGAGCTAGAAGAAAAAATTGCTTGTAACATTAAGTCTTGTGCCATTGAATGGAAGAGCCTGAGGCTAAACAAAAAGTGTCAAGGCATTATAAGGAATATTTAACATTGTCTTCCTCTTCAATGAGAGTGAGGAAAGAATCATCGACAAAGTGTCCATTGACAAGTTGAGCAGGTAAATTAGGTAGGGAAATTCCTTTGATGAGACCATTAGAGTTTGCATTGGCAAGGATGTAACCAAAACCCTCAACAACAATAACATATAAGGATGGAGCCAGCAGACAACCCTAACGAATGGACCTAAAAAGGCCAAAGGCTTCAAACTAGCGATCATTAATGGTGATGTAAGAAGAGGCATCACCAAATAACATCTGCATGGATTGAATAAATCTGGGGCCAAAACCAAGAGCTTGCAACATGACAAGAATGAAAGACCATTCAATATGATCATAAGCTTTCACAAAATCAATCTTTAAGAAAATGCTTTTTGGTTCAATTGTCGAGCTCACTCCATTCCTTCCTAGACAACAATAATGTTGTCGAGGATGAACCTGGACTTGATGAACCCAGTTTATTAGGGTCACACAATCAAAGGCAGGATATGGCAAATTTTGAGAGCTAAATCTTTGGCAATGATCTTGTAAGAGACGTTGAGCAGAGTGATAGGCCTCTAGTTACAAATATCCTCAGGATCTCCTACTTAGGGATGAATTTGATGTTGCCTCTGTTGATAATTTTCCCTAGATATTGGGAGTGGAAAGCTTCAAGATAGACCTTATGAAGGTTGGGGCCAATAGAATCCCATAGAGCCTTGTAGAACTCACAAGGGAAACCATCACAGCCAGGGTCTTTATCATTTGCCATAGAAAAAATAGCTTCCTTAAGATCATCAACAGCAAGGAGTTGATCAAAAAAGGATTGTTGAGCCACAGAGAGCCATTGAGGCACCACTTCCAGACAATCTTTTAGAGCTTGGTCTCTAGTAGGTGAACTTCCCTATGTTGTGAACACCTTCTCATAGCGACAAATAAAGGCTTGTAAAATGTTTAGAAGCTTAGTGAACATGAATTGGCCTTCTTTTATTTTTTTAATCCCCACAAAGGAATGACAAGCTCTTAGAGCCAAGAAGAATTCCTTGGAATCTTTGTCACCCACTTTCAGGCAATGGAGCATGGCTTTGATCTAGGCACCTCTAGTAGAATAATTATATGCAACTTTCTTCTAGTGTCGAAGCTGAGTGATCCGAACTTGAAAATCTAAATTGAATGGATCCAGAGCCAAAGCTTCAATGGTTGTACATATCTCTTTGGTAGTGGCATCATATGAACACCTACGATACCTAGCAAGTTGTCTGCCATAAATACAAAGAAAGCACGCTGTGCAGGTGATGGCGCCATTCCACCATTTAATCCAGCTTGTAGATTAATGTAGCCTAGGCTCCAAATTCCAAACTCTTTGAATGTGGTCCATAGTGGTTTGATGACTCATAAGTGATGTGTTGAGATAATATTGCATCTTGGAAGGCCGCACCTTAGTTGTCTTCCATTCAATACAAAGTGCAATGGGAAAGTGGTATGACAACATCACATCAACAAGAGGAATGATAAGTAATTCTTTCTCTGTAGAAAATGAAATGAAAAGATTGCATTGAGATCATGGCACGATCCAGCCTTTTAAAAATCCTGTCAGAACCAACTTTAAAATTAGACCAAGTGTGCCAAACCCCACTAGGCCGGTGACGGTTAATATTGGGATAAAAAAGACCCAATTTATTATGCATATGGAACCATTCTTCTCTCTCTCTAGTTGTCCATCGAAAAGGTAATATTCCATCTTTATCTGAAGCCACCTCAATCATATTGAAGTCCCCACACATGACCCAAGTTGCAAGTGGTAGAGAATCTGCAAGCTATCTCCACAGGTGAGATCTTTCAATAGCATGATTGGGAGCAAACACATTAGATATCCCAAAAGAATGATTGTCAATTGACAACAAAACCCATACAACTCTCTACATGGGGTTAGAACCGTGATCAATAAGAAAATGATGCCAACAAGGGGAAATGAGAGGAGCGACTCCACCTCGACCAGCTTTGTGCTAAGAAGAAAAAATAAGGCCATTCGACCAAATAACACAACATGTTGTAGAAATAATGAAACCAACAATCTTAACCTCCTGGAGATAAAAAATATCCAGGCAAGAAACACATTGACGAACATCTCTTACATAATACTTTCTGTAGAGGTCTATAAGACCTCGAACATTCCAGGAGATGTAATTCACGATAAAAAGTCTTGCATGTCATCCTTGTCCCCAAGAGAGGAGAGACTATTATGCAAGAAATTTGATTGGTTCTGAAGCTAGGAAGAGAATCTCCTCCTGAGATAAATCTTCGCTTCTCTAAGCTACTATCCTCATTCTCAACATGCCTAGAAGGGTTGCGAGATCGACACAAAGATTGTAAAGAAGAAATAGCAGATGGTGCCTATGGAGTGCGAACCCAAGGGGATCGAGAAGCATTCGTAGTAGAATCTTTCCCTTGCTAGTCAGGGTTTGAAATTGAACCATGAGGTGTAGAAACAACCTAGGAAGAGGGTCCTTGGGAAGAGTCTTTGTCGCCAGATGAGAAGATGAATCGACAGACTACTTGTGAACCAAAGAGTTCTTGCCTTTACAAACCACAATGGTCCATTCATCCTTTTTTGCTTCATCCTTTTTCACTCCTTTCACAGGACAAGAGCCAACTTCCTTAGGAGGGGATTTTGTCCTTAGGACAACCAAAGGACATTCCTTGATCTTGTGATCCGCTAATTGACACCTATATTGGGTGTTTGGAAGATTCAAATAAAGCACCTTCTGGGTGAAGGAGTGACCGCCTACTTGAATCTCAACCGTTTCTTTGAGGTCGCATGATAGATCAACCTCAACGCAAAACCTCTTTTGAGGAAGAGCATTAAAAAAATAATTAGTTTCAAGACAAATAACTTTTCCAACCGATTGAGCAATGGTTTGCATAAAAGGCCAACAAGGTAAGGGGAGACCAAGGAACTCAACCCACATAGGAACCCTTAGCTTTTTGTCATCTGAGACAATGAAGCCTCAATACCAACGCTGAAAAACCAGAAAAGAAGACCTAATAAACCATGACCCATGAGAGATGATAGTCTTGAAATGGGTAGGGTTTGAAAAATGGAACAGAAAAAAGCCCTTGGTGAGGCTTTGAACGTTATCAAGCCAAACTCCATTGGGAGTCTAGACTTTGGCCACCCAATCACGAAGCATGCTTTCATGAGGGATTCTACCTACAAAATAACCTATCAAAGTATGTTTTTCTAGCCACTCATAGGCATTATCAAAATCTTGAACAAGAAGCACAACATCAGGGGATGACATACCTCATGAAACACTTTCGGAATGAATTTGCGAGGTCGTTTCAACGTTTGCTCAAAGGCGCCATGAGCTTCTGTTGCCACAACTCTAACACCAACATCAACTGTTAGGCTAAAGTTGACCATAACCATTATAAACCCTATTGATTACCACAATAAATGTGGTTTGACACATATAGACACAAAATAAATTCTCAAAATAATAGTACACAACACAAAACCCTAGCAAAGCTCAAAGCATGCATCTCTCATCCCTTTCATTTGACAATATTTTCCTTATTAACATTATAGAAAATATTATTTTTCTTGATTTAATCACTAGTTTCTTTAAAAAAAAATGACACACACCACCATAATTCCTCCCATGACAGTCATTAGAAGCATTACTATTACTAGTAATTATTATTATCAATGGACTGCAAAACTTAATGCTTGTAATTATTACTTGAATCAAATGCCACAGAATGTTTCCACAATTGCGAAGAACAATTGCCTTTGGCTGTGTTGGAAGTTGAGATGGCCCGCGGGCAATGAGCCGCAGGATAGAGAAAACCGAGGTGATTGGGTCTTTTTTTTGGTAGTAAATGGGTAGGCCGTGTAGGAGCAATTCGTAGGGCTATTTGGTACAATTTCCCTGCGTACTCAGGGTCTTCGTCTTGTCTTTTCTGCTCTGCGGTCACATGAATTTGTTTTTATATATTCATTCTGTACATACGTATATTCGTAATTCATTTTTTAATTTTTGAGATTGGGCTGTGATTCCTATATGGGTCGTATGGCTCCATTGTTCCTTTCTTTGGGCATAGGTTAACTGAGCTGTCTTAGTATTAGATGCTATTCAGAGGCTCTGTTTCTGCTTTATTCTCGTGATTATTTCGTTTTCTCCTTTGGGGTATCAAGCTTTAATGAAATTGACCTTGGAATGCTTGCTATGGCATTCAGTTTTAAGTGGTCTTTAGGGAGGGTCTCCATGGAAGACATTGGATAAGTCACAGATTTGTGGGCTTCAGCTAACCCCGATGGAATTTCATAATGCTGATCATTCGTCTGCGGACTCCAAGAAGCTGAGCAGCAAGGAGAAGAAGCTAAAACGCAGGGAGGTATTGTGTTTATAAGCATCCATTTCCTTTTCAAAGCTCAAATTGTTGTCTTTCTGTATTCTGGTTTATTTTTGAGGAATCTAGTGGTTCTGGATTTGCCTTGTGTACTCATGCATGTGGCAAGTAATGGGTTCTTAGCAATGGTTTGTTTAAAAATTACTTGAAGAGTTCTCGCAGTCCACCCCTTTTTGAGCTTATTGCACGGATTATTTGCAAAATGAGCACATACTATTTTAGTTTGGAGTGCACTTTATTTTGGAGATAGCAGGAGATAGGATCTGGAAAGGAAGATGGATTTAGTTTAAGGCTATGACTTGTGGTCCCTTAGACCGATGGTCTCGTGGACGTCATTAAAATTCTTCATTCATTCATCATTTTCTCATTTTGTTCTCTTCTCTTGTCAGCTATTCTAGTTTTGGGTGGAACTGTTCGATTTTTGTAGTTTTTTATAGAATTCAATGGACATGGATTTTCTGGACTGCAGATAAGAGAGTGTGTAAAAGAAAGGTATTTTCTCTATACTTTTTTCTGGACCATAGAGAAGAGTACATTAAAGAAGGAAAATTTCGCCATGGGGCTTTAGAAGAGAGCATATTAAAGAAGACAATTTTCCCTTTCCTGTGCCCATACCTGAATTAACTTGATTTCAAAGACACCTTAGGTCCTATTCAATGGAATTGATGAAACATTGCATATTGATTCTGGATTCTGCTAAATTTTTTTGCGTATGTTACCTTAAGCTCCACTTTGTGCTTTTTAGTGCACCAAGCAGAGTATAAACAGCTGAACTGACCAAGAGTGGAATTTCCTTCCGGAATTTTGATTGATTAGAGATTCCTGACTAGCATGGGATAAACAACTCTAAAAGCATTGTTGATTTTTTGGACTGATAAAGAAAAACTAATATTTGGAGTTTTTCTGGTGCTAATTACTCCATACAGTAACGATTAATTAGTTCATGCTTTATTGTGGTTCTTGGAACTTTAGTATGGTGTTTATGTGATTTATAATAGTCTTTGGTTAGTATTTACCAGAGGCTTCTATATTTTCGTAGGGGACATCAAGATGAAAAGTTTTTAGTGTTCTGACTCATTTTAAAGAAACGATTCTGAACGTTCAGTTTGATTTGCATAGGCTGCATCCGCTTTGGTGTCAAAGCTACAGTAGTTGTCAGTGCAGGCATATAATTGCTAAAATAGGCACATATCCAAGATATCAAGTCTTGAGAATTATTTATAACTTCCGAAAGGGGAAAATGAAGGTAAAAGAGCTTCTGAAATTGGGTAGTTTTTGACCTCTCCATTTTTGAAAAGTCTCTGTTATTTTTTTTTCATTTTATGCAAGCATAGGGTGTCCATCATTCCAACGTGGTATAAATGCAGGAAAATGGGTCCTGAGAGTCATGACATAGAAGGCAAAGACAAGTTTTGGATGTTATGGTTAAATCATAGTTGCTGAAACCAACCTGGAGTTTCCCAGACTTGAAGGTTTGGCTTGGTTCAGCCTTGAGAGTCAGTGCGATGTTAGATATAAAGAACACATATTAGCTATAAAAAGCACACAAAAGAGCATTTCTTCATATCATTTTCGGAGTCTAGATTTTTCCTGGAAGATGTCTTCTACCTCGCAATAACAAAATTGACCTGCATAACAACATTTTAGAGTGATAATCTACCTCAAAATCCTTGAGGGATGGATATTTTTACAAATTCATTATACTTTAGTTTTCAGGCCATGGAAAGCAAGTGGGAAGTGTTAAAATAGATTTTCTCGTCACATGGTTGACAAGAATAATCTTTATCAGGTCTTCTGTTTCTGGGGCCATGGGAGGGGCTAAGAAAACTATTTGTGTATGGTTCTTATTTTTAATTTTTAATTTCGGTAATATATTGAACACACAGTTTACCAAAAAAAATCAAATGCTAGAATAACTATATACCCATCCGTACGCTAGTATATAAATAGGTTGGGGATATATAATAGTTAAGCGTTTATGAGATTACAATAACAACAAAACCATCAAAATAACGTAACTACAACCATGAGAATTTACTAACAACAGCATTTGATATTGATTTTACTTTCAAAAAAACCAATGTCAAAAGTTCCAATAGGAACAGCACTGTCATCATTGCTAGTGTTAACATCGTGTTTCCTGGTCCGAATTCAAATTTGCTTGCTATTTTTTCTTGCATCGAAGTTCAATTTCAGAACCCATTGGGTCCTCTGCTTTCTGGTATACATTACATTCTTTATCAGTAACAAAACTTGGAATATTATAACCCTGAAATGTCACTTACTCTTTTTGGTTTTCTTTATACTTTTGTTAAATTGCAATTCTCTCTTAGTCGCTTATATGTATTCAATAGTCAGTTTATTATTCATTAGTCTAAAATGCCTCTCTTTTGGGGCTTTCATGACCATTGTAACCTGTACAATAAAGTGGAGGAGTATGAATTCCACTGAAAGATTGCGTAAGGCATCTTCTCTTGTCTTGGCTTGCTTCATTTCATAATTTTACTTTTTCCAAAGTTAAGATTGACTTGGGGATGCAAAGAAAGCATACCTCATTATTTGATCACACAAGATGACAATGGTTCTTTAGGAATTATGGAGGCGTGTAGGTTGAACACATCACAAAATAAATGATTTAATGATTTTTGCACGACAATAAAATGAAAACAAAGTGATTTCTATGCGATACGTACTATTAATCAAAGTCATAAAGATGGGTTATTTGTTAAAGTTGATTGGCCCAAAACTTTAAAGACATTTAAATAAGTGTATGGCACATTTTTGAAGAGATATGAGGGAAATAAATCTGACTTTGTATTTCTTCAATTTGACAATGATTAAACATAAAGTGTTTTGGTAACATTAACCAGTTTAGGTCATTAATGTCACAATATTTAGTGACAGAGACAACATATCTGCCCTTGTGGCAAGTTTGTTGGATATGTATGATAGCCTAGTAAGTAGATTAATGAGTTAAATGATAAATCATGAATTACTCACTAATTAGCACTGACTAGGTTAGGAGGAAAAACAATCAAAAAAGGTAAAGGAGTACCCCTGATTGCAAAAATTAAAGAAAGATGATCTGCAAATTAATACCAGCCAGTGTTAACAACAGAATAATGAAGCATTGAGCAGCTCTAGTCTATTGTATCAATTTATCAAATAATGAAAGCAAGAATTGTCATGTTTTCTACAAATATTGATATAAATATAATCCATGATGAGAGAGTAAGTTTTCTGTGTTAGATGTACCCTTGTAAATGATGGTTGCCTATATGTATGATAGTCTAGTAAGTAGATTAATAAGTTAAATGATAAATCATGGATTACTCACTAATTAGCACTGACTAGGTTAGGAGGAAAAACAATCAAAAAAGGTAAAGGAGTACCCCTGATTGCAAAAAATAAAGAAAGATGATTTGCAAATTAATACCAGCCGGTGTTAACAACAGAATAATGAAGCATTGAGCAGCTCTAGTCTATTGTATCAAATAATGATAGCAAGAATTGTCATGTTTTCTACAAATATAATCCATGATGAGAGAGTAAGTTTTCTGTGTTAGATGTACCCTTGTAAATGATGGTTGCCTATTGAATACATGTTTTTATGCTCACTTCTGTGGTCCTGATTTTTTGTGGAAAGAGCTGCATCATTTTCTATCAAAATTTGAGTAGTTCCAATCTTTCCATTTACTGTGTTTTCCCTGAGTTTTTGTTGAGTATGATTTGTACTCTTATTTCATCAACTCACTGAGTCATTCCCAAGTCTGAGTCATGCGATGTTGTTTGAGGTTGCAAATGAATTCATTGCAGGTACAGTGGAATACAACAATAACTAGTAAATACATATCCAGTAGAGTTTATAGTGCATAGCTGAAAATTGCAAATGATCAGAACAGAGGTCAGGAAGAGGAAGAAAAAAGATTATAATACATGTTAAATGCCTATTTGGCAGTGAGGCAAACATGCATAGAAGATTCGTAACTTCAAGTTTTTAACTTCTCATGAATTACATACCTTCAATAAAGCCTATATCTTATTGTTCATTACTTTTAATAACTTTTGCAATCTGTTAGCTTAACTATGACACTTAGACACTTGTTCCTGGCAAGGTTTGTTGGTAGGAACTGGCACATGGAAATGGGTGGTTGCCTCATGCAACTCAGCTTGTGTGGTCACCCTCTTTCAGGATTTCAATATTTGTATGTCATCCTTTGATCTTCTTTTTCAGATCCAATTATGACACTTTGTCACTGTTGCATTCTGTAATATATGAGTAAAATGCTATATACTGAAACAATAACTGGCACATGGAAATGGTTGGTTGCCTCATGCAATTCAGCTTGCATGGTTGTCCCCTTTCCGGATTTCAATATTTGTATGTCATCCCTTGATCTTCTTTTTCAGATCCAATTATGACACGTTGTCACTGTTCTGTTCTGTAATATATGAGTAAAATGACATATACTAAAACAACGATTTTTGCAATTATTTTTTGTGCAAACAAAGAAACAATTATTTGAAGATGGGCAGAGAAAACAGCAATAATATGCTAATACTTGGTCTGGTGATCAGGAATTAGCGAAAAAGAAAGCTCTTGGTGAAGCTATTAAAGCTGCCTACATGAAAGATGACCATCTAGCTGACTTCCCTGCTTTTCATACGTATGATCGAAATGGTAAGAAACCAACATTATGCTGGGTCTAGAGAGGTAGAATGTACGTATTGTTTTTATTATCTGATTGGTCTCTTCACTGCCACTGGGCCATTGTCTGTTGCTTGCATTTCACATATCATATGGTACTTGGGATCATTTTATCCATTAATTTATTAAATATTTGCCCATGCAGGCTTATTGGTTCACCTGAAATCAGGATCAGGAGAACACTTGTCTTCCCCCATGAAGCGATATATCCAAGAACTTCTTAAGGTTGGATCATACATTTTAAGAATGAATATTGATAATGATTGTTTTGAAATTGATTGCATTGCAGCTTCTCTATGTGAATGTGATTTGGAGTAGCAATAAATATTTTTGTATTCATTTAGGAGTTAAACTTTTCAAACTCAAGTATTTTAGCATTTTTTTGCTTACTCTAGGTTAATATGGAGGGCGTGTATGGACCACAATGGGCTGCAGAAGAGAAAATTAAACGGAGAGAAATGGTTTCTCGGGAAGCTCTTTATGTTTTTGTCCAAAGCTTGCAAAGTGCACATCTTGACGGTACAAATGACAGGGAAGGTATGCACAAGTGTTACTGGACAGGTGATGGGGATCCTGTGGTTGCATTTGTGCATTATCGATTTATTGTTGAGGAAGAAATACCTGTGGTCTATGTTTATGAACTTCAGTTAGAGCAGTGCGTACAAGGAAGAGGTCTTGGCAAATTTCTGATGCAATTAATTGAGCTTATTGCACGCAAGGTAATTCTTTCTGTAAAGTTTGATCTTTTCCATGTACCTAAATGTTAGCAGTCTTCACATGGGTCACCCTATGGTAAGGCAAGTTGACTGAGCACTGGGCTTAAGTTAAGCAGTCACATTTGCACATCTACACAATATTTTAGCATCGTATCCATTGTAAATATTGTAACCTCATTATATGTCCTTTGGCTGGGCTTGATTTTTTCTTTCTTAAACAGAACAATATGAGGGCAGTAATGCTTACTGTGCAGAAAAGGAATACATCTGCAATGAATTTCTATACTACCAAACTGCGGTAAGGTTCAGGAAGTAAAAATTGCCAATTCTATCATTAAAGATAGTTTTGTATTGAAACACAGGTTGCTAACTTTGGAGTGATTTGGAGTTGAGTATTTGCCCTTTTTGAAATAACAAAGCCACATTCTTTTGTATTTCATAGTGAAAACAAGCAGCTAACTTTGGAGTGATTCAGAGTTGATGTCTTTACTCTTTTTCTAACTGCTAAAATGATAGTCATATTCTTTTCTTGGTCCACTAATTACTTTTTACAAGTTTGTGAGGGTGTGATTTAGATTTTGGTAAATTCAGTGATGATAAGCAAGTTGAAAATACTGATATCAGTCATTCTTGGCTTCTTATGCTTTGTAGATATACAGTTTCAAACATCTCACCATCACGAGTAGATCCACTGGTGAGGATTCCTAAGGACTCTTATTTTATTGAGCTCATTGCATTTTGCATACACCACCATCTCTTGTATATACAGAAGTTTGAACTGGCTCTTCACTGCCTTCTTGACATATAGCTGTTGTCTGGTGAGGTTTGTCACAATTTTTTTCTTGATAATATAGCTGTTCTTGCGGTCACCTTTAAAGCTGCCCACTGTTGTTGGATCTTTCAGATCATGTATAGTTAGATTGAATGGGTAGTTACTTGTTTTGGATGTTAGCATTAGGTCAATCTGGGCAACTGGCAAGCACTGTAATGAAGTATTACTATTTGTTTGTGGAGAATCACCATAATATTCATTTCACAAATTTTAAACTTTTCCCAGACAAGCCTTGTTATTCGCTGTAAACTAAAAGGCTTCCAGCTCTATGCAATATTCATTTGGTTGATCATGGGCAAACATGGGAACAAAATATTTTCCTGTAGATTAACATAGTATTCATTTCACAAGTTTAATGCCTTAGTGCACAAATCTTGGAGTTAAGCTATGAGATCCCTAAACTCATATTTCTGTTTTCAATTTTTGATATTGTGGACATAGATTGGAGCAGAGAAGAGTTATGAAATACTTTGCAAGACTTTTTCCTATGAAGCCAAGACTAAGCTTGAGGTATGTTTATTTGCAAATTCTGTTGCGTTTTGAAAATGTCATGAGGCTTGTTATGCTGTAAGATTATTGAAGCAAAAAACCCCGTATAATGAAAACTCAAAACTTCAAAATCACACTTAGAACAGTTTAGAATCTAGGGTATGTATGGTAGTCTAAGTTTAAAAACTTTAGTTGACGACCATCTAAACTATTTTTTGGGGCTGTTTGTACACAGGAAGATGGTTGCTCAGGAGCTAGCTAATCTGGGTGAAAAGCTGAAACTTTGAAACATCAGGTGGTTCATACTTATTTTTGTTACAGAAGTATATGAGAAATATTTACACTAGGGTTCAACTGCCAATATTTGAAACTAAATTTCTTTTTAGGAAAAAAATACATTCATTTATTATTCTTTATTTATAAATGCGTCATATTTGTATATATTATATTGTTTATAGACCTGTGTAAAGGAACAAGTGCTTTTGGTACTCAAAATTTTGTTGCCAACCCTTGTAAGTAATGTACACCGACACGTCCATTCACATGGTACAGATCTAGAAAATGAGAATTGTCAATTAACAAGAGATGATGCTTTTTGCCTCCTACAATTGGTGGTGCAAGTTTATATAGAAGATAGACCTGAGAATAAAGAGTTTATTGTGCAATTTTGAGTTTCAATGTTCTCATGTGAAATTTTATCAAATAATTGACTCTTATGTCTAGTTTTTAGTCTTTGCAGAGTTTATTTAGATTTTTATGCTTGTGCAATACTAGGCTTACCAAATTCTTTTAAAGAATGCGTGTAGAAGCAATGATGTGGTTTTAAAAAAAAATTGACATGGTGATTGAAATTGATTTAGTTATTGTTCTTGCCTATGGGCGGGTAATTTGCTTTCCTTTAGTATTTTTCACCCTATTATGTAGGGAGCATCACTAACACAGAGGGAGGCTCCTGTGTATATTCTTTTCTCTCGGTATTCTGCAATGCCATTCACTTGGTTTCAGATGCTTGTGGCCATCATTAAAGAACTATTGGAGACTTATAAATTCATGTGCGGGCTTGAAATAAGATGTCTGATGATCTCTGCTTCACACGAAATCCACAAGGGCACAATCTCTCATCTTTTCTTTAGCCTTCGTCTTCACCTTTGGTGGCTGGTGACAGATATATTAGTGTTTATTTGAACAGAGAATCTTCATATATGGATTGGTCCAGTTTTCTGTTGCCCATGGCTACATAATATCTCTATATTATGTATTTTAAATTTTATAATTCTGATTTTTTTGAGGGATATGAATTGGAATTTGAATTGGTCTGTTGAGGTGGTGCAAAATGATTGCGTATCGACAATACTGTATTGTCATCCCAAGTGGCTATGGGTTTTTTTGAGAGTTGTATCAGTGATAGATAATTAATTCGAGTATCTAGTCCCTATGAATTTAATAAGGCGATGTTGATGAAGAAATTCATCAAAATTGTTTTGCAGTGAGAACTGCTCGAATAGAAATATTGTCACAGTAGCTTTTGTAATCATGGCAAGCAACTAGAGGCGGTGTCACGATTTGGGATAAAGCTAATTTCTTTTCCATTTATGAGTTGTGCTCTGGGACAAAGCTAAATCTTTTTCGGTTGTCATTTCCTTCAGCCCCTTTTAACTGTTATTTTTCACGTTCATTTTAAATCTGTATGGTTGCTATGATGTTTTGAACTGAGGAAATTGGTTGCAAAAGATCTTGGGATTTTGCAGATTCAGGGACATATAGGCATCATGGAAGGAGCAACAATCAGAAGGATAAGTAATTGAAGAAACAGGTCAGTTTATTGTTTATGAAAACTTAATTTTGGAAATGATACTTGTAAAGGGAAAGTTGAAATAGTACCTGTAGTTTCATAAACTATGTAAGAAAATCTTCCGCGATGTTTAAGTCCATGGGTGTTGCCCTTATTTTGGAAGGGAATAGGTCTTCAATATATTCGTTTCGTTTTACCATTCGGAGATTCTCGGGCCAATATACCAAGGAGATATGCTCCCTATCTGAGAAAAAAAAGAGTGCTCTCTTCCTCAACTTTTCTACAGGTGCCTCTGTTTTGAAAAACCTTTTCTAATTAGGAAAATGGTAATCAATAACATCTAACCTCATGGTTCCATGCTACTGCTTCCTGCTAATTTTTTAGGAAAATAGGTGGTCTAATGATTTTTTACTGTAGAATACGGAATCTTATATTAAAATGGAGCAACTACTGTTGTGGAATTACAACTTTCACTGCGAATGAATTGTGGGGGTTGGAAAATGCAGCCATTGCTAATAATAGTGGGGGTTGGAAATATGCAGCCATTGCTTAATAAAAAATGCTCACTGCACATACCTTTCTTTCACTCCTTTTGTAACATTTTCTAAAAGTACAAATAAAATGATTTACTTTTCCACCACTTCTATAAGCCTTTCCCATAAAAAAATATGGATGCGGCTATCCTCCCGACAAAATGCACTGTTGACCTTTTTTTGGAAATTCGGAAAACACAGCGGAATTTTACAAAATTTTCAGGATGAATTCTTCATGATCGGAAAGGTTTATGGTAGAAAACAACAAAAAATCTGTGAAAAAATCGGTGTTTTTGCAGATCTGAAATTTTTTTTTCAATATTTTCTTGGTTTTACGATGCATTCTGTTAGGAGGATAGTCCACACCAAAAAATATTATGTATTGGAAAGTGAGAAAATTTGTAAATATAATGTCAATTTAAATTATAGAATTGTAACATGTGAGCCTGACGTATCCTTTGCTTTCACTATATCATTATTTGTGGGCAATATGTTAATATAACTTTAATAATAGATAAGACTATCTAGGATTGCACTTTGTTTTAGTGTGGCTTTGTCATCTCCTAAGGTACCTGTTAGGGACGTACTCTCTCCTATTTCATTGGCAACTTCTACTTAGCTTCACTTCTCATGTGGGTGATGGTCGCCTTTCTTCTTCTCATCTTCTTGTTCTCCTCATGGGGGACTCCTCTTGTTTCCCTTTATAGGGGGATCTTGGTTGATAGTATCGCTTGGACGATAGTTTGTAGGAGGAAAGGTGAGACTATTGTTAGTTCTTGTTTGGTTTTCCAAGTCCCACTACTAGTGAGACTAGTTTTAGTTGCCTTTGCAGTTGTTTATATTGTATCGGGTCGAGGCCCTCTCTCTTATTTATCTAATCAAAACATTTTAATAATAGATAGATGATTTGGTTGCTCCATAGGGTTATTCTAGAATGTCTTATTCTTGAATTTCTACATGTTTATTCGACGACTAGAAAATGGTTTAGACTTTCATTTAACTTTGGCCTTTGGGTTGTTGGAGTTTATTGCAATCCCAAAGTTTTAAACTTAATAGGGGTCTTGCCCATCAGTTGTTCACTATTAAGGCATGGTTGATTCCATTGAACTTTTTCATATGCATAAAAATAGACAACTTTTTAATTTTTCTTTAAAATAATAGAACAAAGTACAACAAATTTGGCACATAGATGTATAGTCCTTTCTCTTTTTTTTTTTACAAAAACATTGATAGCACTACTAGCCCTAAAGTATGTCTTGATTTGAAGATAATAAATGGACTCGCAAAGCTTTTAAGCACCACTTGCCCTTAAAAATATATTAATTTGAAGGTATGAAACAAGCATACAAAACTTCTAAACATCCACATACAATGTGGTCTTTGGCACTAAGGATGTTTGGAGTGTTAATAAAGATGTGCCCATAAATTAATTATGAAAGGAAAATGTTTGAAGGGTTTTTAAGATGGATTATACATGAGAACGTGAACTAATGTGTATTGGAGAGATGTGCACATTGCTGTTTTGCCTTTTTAACAATGAGAGTAAATCATACAAAAGACTCTTTATGAGTTGTTGTTTGGAAAAACACCTAGTCTCAAATATTTGAGGATCTTCAAAAGCAAATATTATATTAGAAGAGATGGAGACAATTTTGAAAAGTTTGTTGCAAGATGTGATGAGGGAATCTTTTTGAGATATTCTACTACAAGCAAGACATATCGATGCAACAATATGAATTTGAAGAAGGTTGTGGAAAGTGAAAATGTTTGGGTAAATGAAGAATGGAGTTAGATTGTTCCCAAGCTTGAAATTGAGTTAGAAGTTTATGCTACCCCTATAGAAGAAAAGAGTGCTTTGGGAGTCAAAAGAAGGATTAGAGGAAGAAGAAAAGGAACTTGGGTAAGTATTGAAGGCACCTGCTAAATATGTACAGAGACATCATGCTTTAGATTGTTCCTAAACTTGAAATTGAGTTAGAAGTTCTTGTTACATCTATAAGATAAGATAAAGTTATTAATGTCCAACGGAAGACCAACAGGGGTCTATGGGACATGAATCATACAACCAAAATAGCAAGAAACCAGCGGACCACCAAACACTGGTCGGGGGAACATGCTAAAAGAACAAGGAACCAAACAAGAAGAAGCAGAGAACAAAGAATGACCAAGGCCAGGACTAGGGGTCCTTTCCTTGCGGTAAGAAATCCAACACAGAAGGATAGAGACCCGGAAGAATATGGGTATGGTGCCATCGCCGTGATCTGCTGGTGGTCTGTTGCTGATGGGTAGAAGCACTGCGAGGTCTCACAAATCTAGAGTGACCGATGGTGGAGGCACATGAGGGTCACTTCACACCCCAAGCCGGGGGCAAGGGCGAGAAGAAATCCGTAATGAGCTGCTCGGTGACCTGCTTCTGGGGAAATAGAAGCTACAGGGTATGGTCATGGAGCCGTACTGTCTCCCATAAATAGAGTGCCAGACATCTTTGGTCAGAGTAACAAAAGGAAGTCAAGGAGCTGCAATCTCTGAATAAGCAATAGAATCTCCCTCATAGTATATAGGGCAGTAGAAAATGAAATGTGCCTCGGTCTCAATCTCAGACAATGTGCATAAACTGCAAATGCAATCCTCTCTGTCAATGTGATGATCAGTCTGTGCTCGTAGGCGGTGAGAGTCGACTCTGAAAGATCCCATCACAATCCAAAGAGCATGGCACCAACGCTGTGATAAATATCTAGGTCGAACGATGATCCCATCCTGGATGTGTAAGAAGTGCTCAGTATAAAAAGCCATCCTCGAACGTAAGCCCCCACTAGGGTTGGTCCACTAGGGTTGGTCCAGGTCGAGATGATGTACTGCCTGTAGATGTCAAGTCTGACATGCTCATTCAACTCCTGTCTGGAGGGGAGAAGATGAGCCAGAGTGTCCAAAGAAAATTGAAAGGGGGGTAGGCGATCAATATCAATCCCGATGGAACCCAAAAGGGAAGTGGCCTGAGCATACCAGCAACGAGCTCTAGAGGAGGTGTCAGATCTAGCTAGCTCTATAAAAGACCAATAGGTGAGGTAAGAGTATTTACTCCGGCCATTCGAAGAGTCTGCGAAGCAACGTAGGCGGTGAAGAAACCAAACCAAGTCGAAGATGGCTCCCAACCTAAAGGGATGAGCCCCAAACTCAGCCAGGATGATGCTGTGGGAGGTGGCACGATGACATCTGATGATAGGCTGAAGGAGGAGAGTTTGTATACGCTCAATAGAGGTCCAGTCGGAATCAGGAAGAGATGGTCCCCAAACAACAAAGCCATAGAGTACAATAGGTCTAACCAGAGAATCCAGGAGGGATAACTTGGACGAGGTGTCTGAAGTACTGTCTCTCAATAGAAGAAAATAGTGCTTCTGAAGTCAAAGAAGAATTATAGGAAGAAGAAAAGGAACTTGGGCAAGTATTGACGACACTTGCTAAATATGTACAAAGACATCGTATTGAAGATTAGATAATTGGAGATGAAGACAAAGGTGTTTAGACAAGAAGGTTTCCAAGGCAAATGAACAAATAAACTATTATTTTCTATCAAAAGTAGAATCATTTTTTTTGCAGAAGCAAACAAAGTTGAAAGATGGATGAAGGCTATATTAATGAAGAATTGAACTAGATAGAGAAGAATCATACATGGGAGTTGTACCTAGACCAGTGGACAAAAATGTGATTGAAACTAAGTGGGTGTTTTGAAACAATTTGAATGACGATGGACATGTTGTCAGTACTAAACTAGTTACTGAGAGGGGGGGTGAATCAGTAAATATTATCTTTCTGCATGTTTAAAACTTGTAAACGGATCATTAAATGTAAAATAAAATTTAGTCAATCATTCACAAGCATAAATAGATCACACAGATCAACTCGGGTATTTATACGTGGAAACCCTCAGTTAGAAGGAAAAAACCACGGTGAGACAGAGCTCACAACTTCACTATTGCAGAATGAAGGCGCCCTATTAGGAGCTTACAAGAGCACTGATTGAAGTGCTACCCGGTTAAGGGATTTTACTTGAGATTTGTTAAGATTTGAACTCTGTTAGGAGTTACCTAGTTACAAGACTTTGAACAACTACAAAGTTGTTACCCTGTTAGGGGATTTTACAAAGAACCAATTAGGTTCACCATGATAAAGGGATTTCAATATGCTTTCATTCCTTATATAAGTAATGATCTTATTTTGACAATGTCTGTCATATTAGATCATACCTGTTGATCTTCTTCTTCGGTTTGCCTGGCTGTTGATCTCTCTTTATTTCTTCTCCTTTGTGCCTGCAACACCTCTCAGAAGATATCTCTCTTCTGCTCTGTGTAATTATCAACTATCAACAACAACTCTTCTTTGTGTCCTATGACCTATATTTATATTAGACTTCATCGCAATGAAACCCTTAACTCATAGAACCGTCAGGCTGCAAACTCCGCATTAAATCATGCAATCAGCAAAGAGCTATGCGCTTTGATCTGTAGTTTACCTTCCAAAAGCATCTGCAGGAATAAAGCTAACTCCCGTTAAAAAGCCAACTCTACTTCTCAGTGGTGGATGTTCCGCATAATCCAGCTTTTGACTTAAACTGTAACTCAAATTGATACATAAAATCCGGATCAGATCTATCTTGTAGTTAGACTAGTATACTCGGTTTGTCCCTATATGCTTCATAAGACCGGTTTTGCGCTCTTGATTCAGTTTACCGGTGAATCTATCGAGTTAGTGAACCGGTGCATACATTCTGTTCTTCTTCTACCGGAGGTGTCTAAGTATTGTGAGTGACTGATGCCCCTTTACCGGTGTGAGGTTGTGAAATACACTAATGACAACTCATATTGCTAACAATCTTCCCCTTTATCATTGGTGGCAAAAGCTTCACAAACTTTACTCACTTACTAAATACCAATACCTTGTATCGGTAGAACGCTACTTCCCCTGACTGAATGCTTCCTCAGTTCTTTACTTTCCTTCCTCTGCCTCTGTATACTCTTCCCCTTTTTGCCTCCAGAGGACAAAGGGTAAAACATATCTTCACAATTTAAGCTTGGTAAAGATATCCTTGTATATTGTTTTGCCTGATTGAAGGAATGGTGCCCATTGACCGGTTACATATTCTGAATTCTTTTGGGCTGTTGTCAGAGAAATAATAATATTCTCCATGTCTTCCACAGTTTTATAGGTTGGTTCATTGATTAGATCTTCAAGAGAAGGTGTTGTTATATTCATGATGTCAAATGTGGGTGCCAAAAACACTTGGAATCCAATGATATCTTGGATCTGCTTATTTTTCTCTTTAGCAATTTTTATGAGTGCAAGAGTTAGACTTGTCATTTCTCTACCGTAGGATGTTGCAGTCTTGCTCTTAATGTCAAACTGAGAGGACAATGCTTTAATCTCTTCTGCTATCTTGGCGGACTTTTCTGACAGATCTTGCAAAAATACTTCAAAGTTTGATGTTCTGCTCATCAAACTTCCTGCTTCTTGAAGTTGATGTTGGAGAATTTTCAGATTTGTTGTCACATTCACCTTAATCTCTTCAACCTGGTTGTGGAGTAACTCCAGTCTTTTCTTCTCGTAATGGTCGATTGCCACTATTTCCAGATTTGTGAGATCCTCACTGATTGCCTGTGCCAATACTTCTAGTTGGTCAATGACTGGTTCATCTCTATCGATGTCAGTATCAGGAACGAAGTTGCACATAATGTTCTTGACTGTGGTTAGGACCATGTCCTATTTTCTTTTGGTCAGCTCTTTGAGCTGCCTGGTTGACATCTTGCTTATGTCTACCATTGTATCGGTAGTGTTACTCCTTTTTGCTTCCTTCTCCTCGTCAAATGACAACTTCCTTTTAGAGGAGGAGCTTGGGATGTCTCCTTGTTCTTGTTGTCTTTGCTCTTGCTCCGGTTTAAGTTGCTCGGTGTGGACTGGGATGTCTTCGTCTTTTCTCTTATTATCTTTTGTTCCTTGATGAGCTCTGTTCTCTGATTGAGCTTCTCCTTTTGGGAGATTTTGTTTCTCAGAAGGTTTTTCCTCGGTCCGAGCTTCTTCATCCAGTTGCTTGTTAGCATCTTGTTCTTGTTCTCCCGGTGGGACTTCTTTTTGTTGTTGCTCCTCCGCCACATGAAGTTCTCCCATGGGTATATCAGTTTTTGTCCCTTGTTCAACATTTATTTGTGCACTAGTTATGAACTCTTCTGCTTGAGCTTTTTCCTTTTTCAGTAGAAGATGCTTGTATTTGGTTAGTTTGATCCTGAGGACCTAGTTTATCCAATGCACTGAAATCATACTTACGCTAGTAGTCTAGAGTTGCTTTGTAGACTTGATTCTCATATCTGTTTAAAATTTCTGCAACTCTGTCAAATGTCTTTAAGTTCATGGATGCTTCTTCTAATAGAAGCTTTATTCTTTCTTCGATGAATCCAGGTTTGACCTTAAGCAATGTTTCCCTTGTAATTCTGGTGTTTATGCCTAGACCGGTTTTCCATTTTGATTGTAGCCTGTTATTCAGTTCTGGGTCCAAGTCCCTTGGAGTCCTATTATAATCCATGAAGGTTTCTACTATCCCTACAATTAACTTTTGTTTGTCCTCTTCGTTTAGTACACTGTACCATTTTGCAACATTATCTACTTCTCCAAAGTCCATTACCTCAGTAATTATATCATCAACATGCATGGGTTTGATGTTACCTTTTCTTGAAGAGATGAGAACTGTTGGATTCGCTGCCTAATCTTTGGTTAAGTCTATTAATGTTGGTGTTTCTTCTCCAAGTACTCCTTTCCCTTTATCAGTGTCAGCTATTGGTTTAGCTGTTGTTCTTTGAGTTGCTTCTTGTTCTGCTTGATGTTGGGTCTGGAGAAGTTTGGTCCATAGTGCTACTTCTTCATCATGTACTTTCTCAATTTCACTAATAAGCATGAGACCTATCCTTTTTATGGTTGCGAAGTTTTTTTGGTGAAGTTCAGCTTGTTTTGTAGCTTCTGCTAGAGTAAGGTGATTCTGGACCTCTAAAAGAGCTTTTATTCTTAGCTCCTTTTCTCTATCTTCTGTGGCTTCCCACTAGGCTTCAATATTCTATAGAAGACGTTCAGGTAGAGTCGTGTGCAATCCACTGGGATGAAGATTAAATTTATGGAGGCAGAATGCTACGGCTTCTTCAAGTTTTCCTTTGTCTTCATCATTGGCTAGTTCATATCTTCTTCTAACAGAACCTAAATGTCCAAATTCTTTCAGTCCTGTCACAATTTCATCAATTGTGGGTTTGGCTTTTCTCGGTGGGTCTTCCTTGGCCATTTTATCGGTATTCTTCCTTCTAATCAAAGGAACTGTGTCCTTGGTCTCTATCTCTTCTAGTTCTTCCTCTTGGATGCTGGGTGTCGATTCAACTTTCTTCCTTCGACCCTTGGGTTGTTCTGTCACCGGTTTCTTCTTTGGTGCGAGCGACCTTTTGTAGACAATCTTGACTGGTGCCCTTTTTGACAGATTTTGAAGAATCTCAGTATACATGCCGAACCGATTGGCACCGAGATCCAAATTTGCATCATTTAGTGCATTGGCATATGCCTTAGCAACCTTGGCAAAGATCTCGTAACCCAGCTTAGGAGCATACACATCTCTTGGTTCCACTGCTTGAATGATGCAGTTGTCGGTGGTGACTAGAAAGCATACGCCGTCCTTGTAATGGTCAACAATAGTTGATGGTATTCTTTCTCTTTTGCGCATCTTCAATTGAAACTCTTCAAAATAATTAGTCATCGCTTTGCATAATCGATCTCCCAGTCGGTTAGCCATATCAGTGATTTGATGCATGACTGGTTTATCGGTTGTCCAAGTCACTTTACCGATACCTGGGAAGAAATCCAAGTAGAAAAAGTACAGGTACATCTGGAGGGTTCCATACTTCATGGATATCTTCTTCACAACTCCAAGCCTCTTTATATTTTCAAATATTTGGCTCTGAAGCATTGCACAAATGTCATATTGAGCATTCTCGTGCATGATGCGGTGGACAACATGAATTGCACCACCTGGTATGCTATTTCAGTTGCTTGACTGATAAACCTTGTATCCGACGACAGAAGACGCAAAGCATACTCCATCATCTTCAATGTCATTTACCGTCATAAGTCGACCATCAGACTTCGACTTGGCCAACTTGTTGACGACGGTATTGGCGATGGTGCGAAGGGTTAGCGCCCCCCCTTTATCACTGTATCCGGTTACTCTGTGGAGATCTTCTTTGGTGATCTCGTGACATGCGCCTCTGGTGAGCCAGAAACCTGGTTCGTGAAGACGGCTCAGCACTAGTCTTACTTGATCTTCTCGGAAGATTGAAGGGTAGCATACACCATTTATTAACCCAGATGATACCAGATTGGCATATTTGTTAGGAAGTTTCCCTTCTTCGCATAGTGACAGATATTCTACTTGAATATAAGTTTCTCCCAGTTCTTCCTGTTTGGCGTGAATAAACGTTGTAACATCCTCAGTCAAGAGAACTTCTTTTGGTATAGAAGAGAGCGCTCCAGCCATGTCGTTTTCTCTATTCTGAATCGGCAAGATGTTATATGCTGGCCTGTCCACCAGATCTCCCTTGATCAATTTTACGGTAGCAAAAGATGAGCCCATACTTGATAACCGATAATTTGCTGAGAGAGCTTAGATCGATATTGCAAATAGTGATTCTCAGTGATCAAGGCGCGAGAAAAATGTTTAGCACAAGAATTCGTAAATAATACAATAAGCAAAGTGAAAACTTGTGAGTAATTCTCCTTTCTTTTATAGGGTTAGGTTATAACGGTAATTACCAAATGGTAACTATTTGTTAAACGACTACAGTAATAAATGTCTTACCTAACTTTACTTTCTATTTTCCTAACCAGTTTACCATAATTTGTCTTGCCGGTTTTTCCTTGCAAACCGAGTGAGTCTAATTCTCACCAGTCATACCGGGAATGGTAGGGAATCTACCGGTTCCCTCTAAGCCTTCTCAGATCAGTTTGCTGATGAAATATCGCCATCAGCAGATGGTGATCTTTCCTCTGTCTTCTCTTCATCGGGGCTCTTTGATTCTTTCACTAACCAAATCTGTTTGACTGATTTCTCAGTCTTTTCTTCCCTGTTGGTTTTTTCTTCAGGTTTGACCGGTCCCTTCTCCTTGCTGGATAACCAGTTCCTGCACTCTTTGACTTTGTGTCCAACTTTGTTGCAGTGATAGCAGACTACCCTGGTTGTCTTTCCTGGGTACGTTCTTCTTGTGTTGGTTGACTTGTCCCAAGAGCCATTGTAATTGTGTGATCCATGGTTCATACAGTTGACTGTACTCCGATTCTTGTTTCTCTTGGTGAATACCGGTTTTGGGGATCAAAATGCCATTGTCTTAGATCTGCATTCTTCTGCCTTATGTCCAAATTTGTTGCACGCATAGAAATAGCCCTTGAAGCTTCCCCTGCTAATACTGGACACAGATATGGGACTGAACCAACACTCATTGGTCTTGTGACCATCTTTACTGCAGTTCTTGCAATGACTGTTATTGGTCCTTACCGGTCCATTTCTGCAGTTGTTAGTTTTATGACCCGGTTTCCCACAATGCTTACAAGATGTGTTAAGGATATTCTTACCTTTTTGTGCTAGTGGTTTCTTCTTATCCTTCTTGATTGGATTTGCCCTAGAAGGCTCACCATTTTCATTGGTAACTTCACTGATGAATCCAAGACTGCTCTGATCTTTATGCCTTCTTTGAGCTTTAAGTTGCTTATGTTGCTTGGTCGAGTTTTTATTGTATCTTTTCAAAATTTCATTTGTTTCTTCAAGTTCGTTCATTTGTTCCCTTAGTTGATACAATTCTAGAGATAGTCTATTGCATGCTTCATTCTTGTTATGCCAGCCTTTTTGCATGTGAGTATTTTCTTGGGTGACACTCTACATGTCTTCTTGAAGTTGTAGGATGATAAGTTCATTTGCTCCTACAGCTTCCATTGCCCGGTCTCTTGCTTTCTCAGAGGTTGTCAAGGACTTGACTGTTGAGTTCCTTTCATCTTCAACTTTTCTCTTTTTCTCGATTAATTCAGTCATCCTTAGGCATTGTCTTCTTGATCTCTCTTAAGATTAGAGATCTGATTAGTCAGGATCTGATTCTTGTCCATGAGTTCAGACACTACCTCCTTAGCTTCATCAGATCCACTCTGCCCAAAGAGTTCATCAATGGTTTCATTGCTCTCATTTAACTGTAACGCTAGTTCCTTTCTCTTTGCAAGTGATCTCCTCAATCTGTTCTCCAGAGATGTAATGATGTCATTGGCTTCCTTTAGCTATTTTTGATACCGGTAAACTTCCATGATCTTTCTCTCAAGCTATCAGGCTTGGTAGTATAGAGAATCTGGCTCTGATACCAATTGTTAGTACTAAACCGATTACTGAGAGGGGGGGTGAATCAGTAAATATTATTTTTCTACATGTTTAAAACTTGTAAACGGATCATTAAATGTAAAACAGAATTTAGTCAATCATTCAAAAGCATAAACAGATCACACAGATCAACTCAGGTATTTATATGTGGAAACCCTCGGTTAGAAGGAAAAAACCACGATGAGACAGAGCTCACAACTTCACTATCGCAGAATGAAGGCGCCCTATTAGGAGCTTACAAGAGCACTGATTGAAGTGCTACCTGGTTAAGGGATTTTACATGAGATATGTTAAGATTTGAACTCTGTTAGGAGTTGCCTAGTTACAGGACTTTGAACAATTACAAAGTTGTTACCCTGTTAGGGGATTTTACAAAGAACCAATTAGGTTCACCCTGATAAAGGGATTTCAATATGCTTTCATTCCTTATATAAGTAATGATCTTATTTTGACACTGTCTGTCGGATTAGATCATACTTGTTGATCTTCTTCTTCGGATTGCCTAGCTATTGATCTCTCTTTATTTCTTCTCCTTTGTGCCTGCAACACCTCTCAGAAGATATCTCTCTTCTACTCTGTGTAATTATCAACTATCAACAACAACTCTTCTTTGTGTCCTATGACCTATATTTATATTAGATTTCATCGCAATGAAACCCTTAACTCATAGAACCGCTAGGTTGCAAACTCCGCATTAAATCATGCAATCAGCAAAGAGCTATGCGCTTTGATTTGGAGTTTACCTTCCAAAAGCATCTGCAGGAATAAAACTAACTCCTGTTAAAAAGCTAACTCTACTTCTTAGTGGTGGATGCACCGCATAATCCAGCTTTTGACTTAAACTGTAACTCAAATTGATACATAAAATCCAGATCAAATCTATCTTGTAGTTAGACCGGTATACCCGGTTTGTCCCTGTATGCTTCATAAGACCTATTCTGCACTCTTGATTTGGTCTACTGGTGAATCTATTGAGTTAGTAAACTGGTGCATACATTATGTTCTTCTTCTACCGGAGGTGTCTAAGTATTGTGAGTGACCGATGCCCCTTTACCGGTGTGAGGTTGTGAAATACACTAATGACAACTCATATTGCTAACACATGTCATTAGAAACAATGGAAAACTAGTTTGTAAAGACTATATTCAAGTTGAAGTTGTAGATTTTGAGGAACTTTTGCTTTGGTAGCTAGAATGGAAGCTATTAGAATGTTAACTGCTTTTGTTGCCTACAAGGATTTCAAAGTATATTAGATGGATGTTAAGTCTACTTTTTAGAATGAAGAGTTGGAAGAGGAAGTATACATTAAACAACTATACGGTTTCAAGTTATCAGATGATTCAGATATGGTCTACAGACTCAACAAGACCCTTTATGGATTCAAGCAAGCTCTTGGAGTTTGACATGCAATATTGGACAAATATTTGATGCAATAGGATTTCAAGAAAGGTATTGCGGATAGTAATCTTTATTTCAAGGTTGAAGATGGTAAGTTACTAATAGTAATTGTATATGTTGATGATAATATTTGTAAGAAGTTATTTGAATAAATACAAAAAGCATTTGCAAAGTCTATGATTGGTGGGTTGTCATTCTTTCTCGATCTTCAACTAGTTATTCAAAAAGAGGAGGGTATTTTTATTTCTCAGACCACTTCAAGACCAAATATTATGCGTGTAGTTTGGTTGTCAGATATCAAGCCAACCTTAAGTAGTCTCACAAAAAAAAAGTAGCGAAGAGGATATTCAAATACTTGAAAGTGACTTTGGACATTGGATTATGGTATAAAAGGGGTAATGACTACTCTTTGAAAGCTTTTACTAATGCTAGTTGGGCCGAATGTGTAGATGACATAAGAAGTACAAGTGATGTTCTTTTTGGAGATAGGCTGGTCTCTTGGATAAACAAAAGACATGGTTCAATTTCACTATCTATTGCAAAGATATAGTATATCACAACAACATCTTGGTGTCTCAGATAATGTGGATGAAGTAGACTCTTAGGGATATGCAGATAATTTATGATGAAGCTATTTCAATGATGTGTGATAACACAAGTACTATCAATATTTCAAAGAATTTGGTGATTTACTCAAAGACTAAGCACATTTCGTAGTAGATAGTTTATGAAGTTATTCTGACGACATGTGATAACAAAAGTACTATCAATATTTGAAATATTTCGGTGATGCACTCAAAGTCTAAGCACATTTCTATTTGGTATCACTTCTTGAGAGAGAGTTGCAAAAAAGGAAGTAAAATTGGAGTACGTATCTACTAATAAACAAATTGCAGATATTCTCACTAAGCCATTGATAAGGGATGCTTCTGACTTCTCTGACAGAGCTTAGGGGTTATCACCCCTCATTTTTCAAACTAGGGGTATAAGAGAGGTGCATCTTTATAGCGGGAGAATTATTGTTTATCTTTTTTTCTCCTAGATTGATGTTGGTGTTGCTCTCAAGGGCAACAAGGAAGGTTGTAATATCTTGATTGCAATAAAAGTGTTGTGGAGATAAGATTTCCTTGAAAGGGGGAGAGGCGTTGCTGATAATGTTGTATCTAAATAAGATAAGATAAGATAAAATGTTAATGTCCAACAAGAGACCACAAGCGGGCCTAAGGGACTAAGAGTACAACAGAGAACCCAGAAGACAGTAGGATAACCAAACGGTGTCCAAGAAAAGAGGAACCAACAGAAAAAGAAGCAACAACAAGAGCCAGAAAGGAGAAGCCGTGAAACCACCAAACACCTAGTGGTTTCTGGACACCGAAAAGTAGCTCAAGATCGATGGATAACTATTCGTGAGGGGAGGAGTCTGAGTCTGAGTCCGTCTCTAGCAGGAGGGAGTCCACTGTCGCTGATGGCGCTGTAAGAGCAAGTGGTCTCTGCGATGTCTGACCGATCTGGGGTGAGGGACAGAGGAAGGACTCTCAGGCCTCTTGGTTCCTCTAGGGGAGGAAGTCGGAGCAAAGGAGGTGATCCGTTGGTAAAGGGACGTAGAGCCTGGTGGAGAGAGCACCTGTAAAGTCGAATCACAGAGATGGAAGGCCTCCTGGAGATAAAGAGCCAAGCAGTGCTAATCCTCTTACTTGAAGAAGGAAGACATATACTTGCAGTCTATGAATAGACAGTGGAACCTCCCATGAATCTCATAGTAAATCGGATAGTAGAATAAGAAATGGAACTTAGTCTCAGCCACCCTCATATCACAACACTGGCAAAGCCTCTCCTCCCTACTGGTTTGGTGGTCGGTCTGGATCCGAAGTTGGTGGGAGCCAACTCTAAAGGACCCGAGCTGGATATGCAGGGCGTGGGACTAGCATCTAAAAGTATATTGGGGCTGAGTGATCAAGCCATCCTAAATGTCAATATAGTGCTCGGAATAGAAGGCCATACGAGGCCAAAGGCCATTAGGAGGATCAACCCACGTCACCTAAACATACCTCCTGTAAATATCTAACCTGGTGATCTTGTTCAACTCCGACTGAGGGGGGAGGAGATGAGCAGGAGCGCCAAGGGAATACTGAAAGGGAGGGAGGTGGTTGATATCAATACCAATAGAGCTGAGGAGATTGGAAGCCTAGGCATACCAGCACCGAGTGTGCCTATTAGGGTTCGAGGCCGCTAGCGAAGCCGAAGAACAATAGGCCAAGTAAGAGTAACGGTATCTACCATCAATCGAGTCAGCAAAGCCCTGAGTCTGTGGAGTAACCGAACAAGATCAAAGATCGTGCAAAGTCTGAAGGGATGAGCCCCGAACTCAGCCAAAATGATGCTAGTGGGAGTGGTCGGCTGACAGCGAATGAAGCGTTGGAGAAAGAGGGAAGAGAGAAATATACAAAGAGAGTGATGCAGAGCAAAGATTTCCCTAAAAGGGGGAATGATATAGTTAGAAGAATTTTTGTGCCCTTTATCCTTGATATCAAAGGGGTAGAGAAGCACAAATAAAGAGAAGTGCAGATAATGGGTCATTAGGTTGCTTTGTCATTGGTGTTGCCATCAATGACAAAGAGGGAGATTGTTAGCATTATGAGTTCAATGTTGTTATTGATGTCAACAAGCCTATGTGCATTAATGTCAACCTGATGCAAAGAGTATCTGATGGCTGATATGTAGAAAAGAGTATCTGAAGTCTAATATGCAAGAAAAAATATTTGAAGTATTCTATGTTCATATGTTCTTATGATGTTTGGTAGTAATAACAAGTTAGTATGTGGCGTATTTGGATGATTTAAGTATGGAAAGATGGAATATGCAAGAAAGCGTATTTAAAGTCCTTATGAGAGAATGCATTCCTCCGTATAACATTTTTGGTGGTTTGTGGTTTTGGTGCTATAATGCATGGTCTGTGAATGTCACACCATCATATTTTGAAGTTGTGTTTTGTTGTTTGCTGACAGTAAGGTTGACAATCAAGAATAGTCAAGACAGGTTTGGGGAATGCTCCACATTAGTAATTTAGGTTGTGCAATTTGGTGGACATGTTCCTAACGTTTGTGTAGTGTTCCAGTTTAGACATCTTATGTTGGTTTGCTCCACAAGTGAAGTAATGTTGCTTTGATTGCGATATTGTTGTCTGTGTTGGTCTTTGACCAACTTAGTTAATTATAGTGAATCAATTTATCACTTATTGGTTTGGATATGCTTTGGAGGAAGAGTTAAGAGGTTGAAATAGGTCACGGTGTGCTTTGTATGGCTTCATGTGTACTGGAGAGTGTTTTTGGGGCACTAGTTATGTGTTTTGATGGTTTTCTCCACAATTCATCTAGAACCAACCTTGGAGGTTGTTGCAATGCTTGCACTTGGATGAAACATTTATGAGAGGCGTGCTATGATGTAATTGGCCCCCCTTTATTTCATAGGGTGGACCACATTGGATTTAAATGCTTGAGGTGGTCGACTTTGTGTAAATGATACTTATCTCTAGCATGGCCAACCTAGTTGTGATTTTGATTGATCAAATATGTGTGTGTGTGTGTGATTGAAAGAATATAGTTTGAGCATGAGTCTGGATCAGAGTAAGATGTGTGTGGATTGATTGGGATCAAATGCAAAGTAAGTGCAATGTAAATGGGAAAAAGAAAAGATGGAAGAGTGCGAGTTTGATATAGTTGTTGCAATGTTTGATCAGGAGATCCTATATCTTTTTATTTCATTATTTTCTTGTGCTTACTAGAAGATTGTTTTCTCTTTTGGTAGCTTATGCAAATCTATATCTTGCCCTAAAGTAGTGCACTTTATCCTGCAAGTCCTTCAGGGAGTAGTGCTCTTCCATGACAATGAGCATAAAATAAACGTTATAATACGATTATTCATATTATGAGTAAGATTCTCTTCATGGTTTTTCCCACGTTGGCTTTCCGAATAAATCTAATATTATTGTGTGTGTGTACACGTGTTATCATTGCAATATCTTTTACTGATGGTTTGTTGTATTAAAGTTAATTATTGAGAGGTTTTGTCAAAATAATTAATTTTTTTAGCATGTTGATTCACTCCGCCCCTCTCAACATCAAAGAGTGTTCAACAATTAGTATCACAATCGAGTTCCTCTTGAAGAAGCTTAACTACTTGAGGTAGATTCGAGATGACAAGTGTGCATGATGTTAATGTACCAAAGTTTGATGGAGTGAATTATACTTTTTGGAAGGCAAGGATGAAACCACATTGAACTCTCTCATTTGGAATTTTGGATGCTATTAGAAATCACTACACCCCTTCAATGTCTAATACACCTACAACAGATGAAATTAGAGGCACTAGTAAAACCATAGAAGACAATTAAGTTGTATTGAAGGTGATGAGAAATATGCTTGGAGTGTAAAAAATCTTACTGATTTTCATTCAACAAAGTAACAATATGGAGAAATATACTTTGAAAGAACTTTGTGGAGTAGTCTTTGCCTTTGAAATGTCTAAAGTTGAAGATAGCCAGTTTGAAAAAGATGTTGCATTCAAGGGTACTAAGAAGATTGAAGATGTACTCGAATAAAGTTATGATCTAGATGATGTAGAGGAAAATTTTGTCAGAATACTGAAAAAAGGTTCTGAAAAGTATAAAGATAAGTTACCCATTAAATGTCTCAATTGTGGAAGACTGGGTTATTATGCTACTAAATGCCCTTTTAAAGAATATTATAAGATGTTTGATCATGAAAAAAATAAGCTACAAAAGGAATAACAAAAATACTAGGATAGATAACAAAGATAGAGGAAATAAGATTGTTTGATCAATGGACACTCATTCATCAAATAATGAAGATGCAAATTATTTGAACAATGAAGTGTTTTTCTTGGCTATTAAAGATGATGATAATTGAGACCTTGGATCATTGATTTCAAATGCTCATATCACATGATAGAAGACAGAAGAGAGTTCATTGAGCTTGACAAGTAAGGAGGATCAGTCTCATTTGGTTGTGAAGGCTCTACACTTATATGTGGAAAGGGAACCATATCTATTGATGGAAAAACTTAAAGCTAGTGATGTACAATATGTTAAAAGGATTAAGGAAATTTTATTAAATGTAAGTTAGTTGTGCAGTAAGAGATTTAAGGTTAGCTTTCATAGATCTACATATCAAATAAACTAATAATAGTAAGTCTATGATTACTATAATAATAAAATATATTATTACAATCATTAAAATAATAATACAACCCTAATATAATAATATATATGTTTTTGATTAAAAAGTAGCCAAAAACAAGGGGGTCGACCCTTTACAAAAGCAAGGTCGAACGACAGATTGTCAGACCATCAACAATACAAATCAACACAACGGGTGCTGACAAGAAAGACAAGCTACCACCACAAAGCACAAAGGCTTAAGCCCCACTGGAAGGACTAAACTCACACCGCAAAAGGAGAGGGGCGAGAGTTCTTTCTACGATGTCGAACAATTGTCCAAGCGATACTATCCTTAGGCTCCCCAACAAAGGAGACTTTGTTGGGGCAGCTGTCAGCACAACGACCAGAGTGCTGAAGAAGCTAGGCCATGTCAACAGAGTCCTGTTGCAAAGTATCTACAGAAGTAGAGGGAGCAAAAATGTCCTCCTGGCTAGAGGCCAAAGCACCTATAGAAATGGGGGCAACAACAACATTTATGGTAGGGGCAAGACATTGAACGACAACATAGGTTTGACCACGATCTCCAGCAGGGGTAGTATCAAGATTTTCCTCATGGGTTACATCATCAACAAGTAGTCTATGAATCCTCAGATGACTCAGAAAGAAAGTCATCATCACGAATAGTCAAGTGAGCGTTAATTGCAACCTTCCACCAAGAAGGGCTTGTACTATTAATATTATATTATAACTATATTATTAGGCTTTCAGAAAGAGAGTCATCAACATGAACTATAATATTATATTGAGAGTTATATTATGATGTTATTATATTATAATATTATAATTATAGTTATATTACTATTTATATTGTAACTATTATATTTTAATAATAAATAAATAATGTTTTATATTAACTTGTCGACTCCTAGCTCTAATATTGATTGTTGAATAATCCAAAAGACTGGGGGAGGGAAGGGGGGGGGGAGGGGGATTAATTGGTCTTGAGAAAATCCTTAAATAAATTTCAATGGAAAACTTATGTTAATTTACTTCAACCAACCATCAATGAAAGATAAAGTAATAAACACCAAACACATGAACACCATATTTTTGTGTGATAAATTTTAACCAATATGGGAAAAACCATGCCGAGAATCATACTCACTATATAAATATCTAAATACAATATTTTCGGCCCAAGGCCAAGGAAGCTCATTGCTCCTGATTTGGACTTGCGAGCTAAGGCACACAACCATAGGAAAAGATACGATGGGCTTTCAATATTGAGATGCATTTTTTTAAGGTAATATACAAAAGAACTTGCAAACTGAAGCTCACTTCTTTATGGAAAGATACAAATTTGTACAAATTGCCAAAAGGAATTAGGATTAATTGGTCTTGAGAAAATCCTTAAATAAATTTCAATGACAAACTTATGTTAATTTACTTCAACCAACTAACCATCAATGAAAGATAAAGCAATAAACACCAAACACATGAACACCATATTTTTGTGTGATAAATTTTAACCAATATGGGAAAAACCATGCTGAGAATCATACTCACTATATGAATATCTAAATACAATATTTTCGGCCCAAGGCCAAGGAAGCTCATTGCTCTTGATTTGGACTTGTGAGCCAAGGCGCACAACCATAGGAAAAGATACAATGGGCTTTCAATATTGAGATGCATTTTTTTAAGGTAATATACAAAAGAACTTGCAAAGTGAAGCTCACTTCTTTATGGAAAGATACAAATTTGTACAAATTGCCAAAAGGAATTAGTCTTCTATTAGGCATAGAAAAATGATGAACTAAAATGAATAGGATCACTTGATCATGAAACTATCCTTGAACTGTTGTGTGAAGTGACCAACATTGTGGTGAACGCAACACACACATCCTCTACCTCAAAACTCTTTCCTACCAAAACATATAATCATCAAAGCACATCAGAATTGTAGATATTCACAATTTTACTCTACCACATATACTTTCATATTATTCACATGCAATTGAAACATCAAATAAAACATCCACATATCTATTTATATTAGCTCATTCACAAAAAAACTCAATTAGGTTGGCCACATACAAATAAACATAATTTACACAATGTTGACCATCATGAACAATTGCACTCAATGTAGTCCACTTGAGGAAATAAAGGCACCTAAATATATCACAACACATCTTCCCAAGTCAATTCTACTGAACCACATGCTACACCACATCCCTCAAGTTAACATCAAACATAATGTATAGATAAACAATAAAGAACGTTATCTAGTCGGCCCAAAAATATCTTGTGATGCACATGAACCAATGCAGACCTTCACACGTCATGGTAAGACCCATAAAAACCTCTGAACTAATCTTGACAGACAACCTCACAGTCAACAAATTTCAACTCTCAAATTTATCCATTGGAATTTTGAGGACCTAAAAAAATAATAGTGCAACATTCAATGAAAATAGACACTACAACCAAAACCACAATCAATCAACCCCTAATGCGGAGGAATGCAAAGATTCTCCCGCAAGGATTTTGAACACTCTTTCCTACATACTCGAGCTTCCCATACTATCGCCTTCCAAAAGACACCACATAGTTACTTAACAACATCAACTAACATCATAACGACATCTGAACACTCATTTCTAGACCTCTATACATTAGACAACAATCAACTCATACCAACTTGACATCAATGCACACAATGGGTTGATATCAATGACAACACTGAACTTACATTACTAATAATGTTATTTATGTTCAACTCTACTAATAAGGGAGCACACGAAGGTTTCCATCATCATTCAATATTATTGTGGAGGTGAGAACACCAACATTGTTTTTGAGTTAGACAAGCCCCTGTGAACAACCTTTTGTATGTACTTTCTATTAAAATGAGTTTCAACCTTAACCTTACATTTATAATAATCATTTTAATATGTTTTGTATGCACTCCCTATTTTGTCTTCTAGTGATTAAATCTTCTCATGGGAGAGTTGGTGTCCCATTTGGAGGATCATAAAAATATTTGAGATTTTTTACAATACTCTCCTTATTATATTTGTGTAGTAAACATTTTCATACTTTATTTCTTTTCAAGAAGGTCATAGAAGTCTAATGGGCAGAGAACAAGAGAATGATTGGGAGATAACTAGAGATTGATTGGGAGAAGATGCATGGTTAAGATAAAGGGTATGATTTAGTTATACAAGTGAAAAATATCAATCGAAAGAAACAATAAAGTTTATCTAGTTGGAATTGATAGAAATCATGTGTGACAAAAGACAGAATTGCTCATTTTTCTAGGACTTGTCACCTAGGTGACCCTACAACTTAAGGATAGCTTTTTTGGGTGAGCCAAAGATCTCTCATACAACCCTCATATTAATGACATGTAAATTTTTTTGAACATGCACAACAATTAGGAACTCAATTCAAAGGTTGGAAAAGATAGTTAAGGGCATAACAAGCCTAGAGGATGCATCAAAAGTTTGAAAATATTAAGAGAAACGTAATTAATTCCTTTGAGGTTCATGATATAGTATCATTAAATAATTATTAAATTTCTATCTTTATTTCGATAACTTTAAGTATTTATAATCATAACCTAGTTACTTGTAATTAATGCATGGCACTTTCCAATATAGGCATTAGTAGAAGGCATCACCCTTGGATCTACTAATAGTTATCTTTTGGAAAATAAAATAATATATCCACACCTAGATAGGTCACCATGTACTATTTTGTATGATTGCAAGTGTGGGTACTCATTAATCATACTCAATTTTACCATATCTAATTTGTCGACAACACATGGCCTTTGTATTTAAAGACAACCCTAAGTAGTCCAAAAATATTTTAGACTGATTTGGGCATCTATGAGTCCACATACCATTCATTTGAGGTATTTAATGACACAAAAAGAGGTTCAAGATGGTAGCTAAGAACTATTGTTGAAAGAACATAAATTTCAGGCAAATTGAATCTAGGGTTTGTAATTTTTTGTATGGGAGGTTGAGTAGTTTGCGATGTAAAAATTGATAAGAATTATGAATTTTTTGGGCTAAATTTTTATAAAATAGATGTATGGTGATTGATAGAGGATTATATAAGCAAAGAGATGCAAGAATGTAAGTTGTTTGAAGAGGTGAAAATTTGGCAAAGATAAGCTATTGAGAAGTTTTGAACTTTCAAATTAGCTTGCAAAATTAAAAAAATTGAATGTAGACTCCTAAGTTCTACAAGGGAAAAAGATGAGATGAAAGAATGTAAGTCATATGATAGGGTGAGAGCTTGGGAAAGATAAGCTATTGAGAAGTTGAACTTTGGGTGCAACTTTAAAAAAATAAAAATTTGATTCTAGATTCCTAAGTTCTACAAGGGACAAAGGAGGTGGGGAGTGGAACTATGGATACAACTTATTATGCTTATACATTTTCACGTGCACTCCAAAGTTCCACAAGGAACAAAGGAGGAAGTAAAATTTAGGCTGCAACTTGTGAGAATTGTAAAGTTTCATTGAAGGTCCAAAGTTCCACATGAAAAAAGTAATGTGGATATGTGAAATGGCAATAGGAAAACATGAATTTTCAAGGGTTCCAAATATTCATATGATTCTAAGTTTTGCAAGTGTCACAAACATACACATATACGAGGGAAAAAATTCCACAAGGAATAAAAGGAGTGGGAAGGATAGGTTGGGAAGCAACTTGAATTTTTTTCAAACATGCATATTCATTTTACATATAGATATTCAAACATGTAAAAACTAAAAAAAAACTCCAAAATTTAAAATTATTTACAAATGAACATAATACAAAGATTAAGATGAATATGATTTACACAATTGTGGATTTAACTTGACCGAGATGATGATAGGTGAACCCAAATTGAGAATCTATAATGGACTAAAAATAGTGACCTAAGACAACATTGCAAACATGAAACATGCAAAACTTGAAAGAGGTGCCAAAGATAGATGATAGACAAAAAAAAATCCTACTGATCTTGAAAGTTAGATCAACATATAAACTCATGGCTAAATGAGGCTAGGCTTAAAGACATTACCTTATCAGCAATGACAACATTTTTTGTATTATGGATTCTTATGTTTACCCCTCCATCACCAACACAAGAAGGCTGGCTAAACAAGAGAATCCATAATACAAGGAATGTTGCCATTGTTGACTGGGGCCTCTATCTAAAGCTAGCCTCATTCAACCATGCCTTTATATTCTTGATAGCTTTAAAGACCAATATAAATGTCTTTTATTCTTATATTATTATTTTTATCTACAACATATGTTTTTTTTTTGGAAATGGTAGTTAGGAAATGGTCAAGCAATAAAAGGTTGTATTTGTAAATATTTTGCAATATTTTAGAATGTAATCGCTTGAACTTCTCGTAGAATGAAATGGATGACTTGCACAAAATGAAAGAAAGATATTCATTAACCCAAAACCATGTTGGAAATTGAATGTGTTCTAACTAATGTAGCTCAAACATTGGTGGCTCATGATTTTGTTAAGGAATTATGCTATAGAATATCATTCAAATATGTTGTAGTTATGCTATATACAACTATCACTCCTTGAGTGTTGAGAATCTACGAGTAGTGAAGACTGGTGGATTATTTTTTACAAGGTAAACATATTATGCCTATTATTTAATTTGGTAGGAGGAATTTAAGAAATTAGTGAAATCTCTAGTTTGTCTAATAGTTATGAAAAAGGCATGGCATAAGAATATCTTATTAAATATGAGAATCTAGTAATCAAATTGGTATTGGACATACAAAGCTGTTTATAAAAGGTGTCTCAATTTTACATTTGTAATGATTTTTATTCTTTTGGGAGAGTGGTGTTCCATTTGGAGGATGATTGTCTTTCATTTTCAATGATTTTTTGACCTCGCATGAGGAGGGTCACATCTTACATTAAGGTGGCATGGTTTTTCGAGGTGTTGGCATCTAGAGATGTGTGCAAGGCCATTGGGATGGAAGTTACACACGGTCAAATTAGTGTTGAACACACAAAACTAAAGCGTTTGGTCAATTTTGTAGTATGACTTCATAGTTTAAGACCATTGACTCAACAAAGCATGTCAAAACCTAAGGAAAAGGGTATATAAAATGTTGTAGAAGCACCACAGTTATTTGTAAAGATAAAGATTCTATGAATCGTTGTAGGTACAATAAAAGAAATATTGGAAATTGCCCTCAAGTAATATTACCACCTAGAAAACCATTGTCACCTCAACAAGAGAGATGAAGATATAAGAAGTAGCTCTACTAGGATAACATTATATTTTAGTTAAATTTATTTAGGAGGTATGTTAAATAAGAAAAGAAGACTAAGGTAGAGGTAATTTGAATAAAATCTTCTATCTAAAACCAAGATGATAAACGTTGACGTTTTCTTCAATTCACATTCACAAGTATATCTAATTTAATGTGAAAATATGATTTCACAAGAACTTGTAAACAAATTGAGGTTTCAAGATATAACTCTTTGTACTCAACATGATGGGTAAAATAAGGAGTTGTAATTCAAGTTAACAAACAAACAAAACAATAGTTTAATCTTGACATAATTATGTTCAAGTAGAAGTAGATATATACTATTAGATGCTTGCATTACAGTCTTGGAATCCCATACATGTATGAGGTGGATACAATATTCACTGGGAGATAAAATAAATACTAGTTGTTTGAGGATGAAGAGAGCTTTACCTTTTAATTGTGTAAAGGAAAGTCCAATTTTTGTAAGGAATGTGCCAACCAAATAAAGAAACTCATGAATCATGCAAGTAGAAATTCCTCTTTGTTTCTTTTGAAAGATCACAAAGAAGAAAATAATAATATCTAATAGAAAGCTTCTTATATGTTGAGAGGAAAATAATGAAAGAAAATGAAAGGGTTGTTGTCCTTTCTAGAGATTATTCATGATTGTAATGGTAGACCATTGAGAAGTGGAGCATACAATCTAATTTCATTTTGATTCACCATGTTGTAAAATAGGCCCTTATAGACAATCTAATTTACAGGTAAATAAATAGTAGTTATTAAACTAAAACCTTTGTATTAAGAATTCATCTATCAATTTACATTCACACATGATTCTCTTATAGTCAATGTGCCAAAGCGACATAAAATATGATTAATGAGTAGAGAGTTGTAGAGTGTACTGAGTACGAGATTAAAATCTAGAACAACTACATTAGTAGATTTTGGAGGCTTTGTTTATAGAGTATATTTTTTTTTATTAAAAAAAATGAAAAGCAAAAAATCCTTAAAAAAAAATTTTAAACCTAAAAATAAAAAATGTCAAATACAAAAATAAAACTTACCTATCTCTCCAACTAAAACTCATTGTTTGTTACTCTAGATAGAGTTATTTTTTTAGTATTGAGGATTTTTTAAGACGTCTTTCATAACTATTATGAAAAGCAAATAGATTACAACAAGAACTTCCATCATTCAAGAATTTTTCTTTAAATTAATTTTTATCTTGAGTCAACCTACAAAAACTTATAGACTAAAGAGTGAATTTTATTTTTTCTTTGAAAATTACATTATTAAAAGTTAAAAAAATCCTAAAACATATATCTAAACTTAAACACATTAAAAATATACATAAAATTTACCTATCACTTCATCTTTCCAAAATGCATTGTATGTAATTATTCAAAGTTGTTTTTATGGACCATTTAAGGATTATGAAATACCTTTCGTAATTACTACAAGATCAAATTGCTTAAATATTCAAGGACATTTATTAAAGGCAAATTTTTAACTTTTTGTCTATATTCTTCTTAATCTTTTCAATATGTCATTTATGTTTTCTAATTTTTTATGTTATTTTTAACATTTTGTAAAGCAACATGTTATTTTCTTATTGTTATTTTTTTTTATTCATCTATAATACTGTACTTTTGAGTTATTTTTAAAAAATGCTATAATGTTTATTTATGTCACTTATATGCATTCATATAGTTTACAATAGATAATGCGTTTTGTTAGTGGGCATGTGGATAAAAATAACTTCCAAATTTAACATGATCTTTTTTTAGTAGTATTTCATGATGATTAAGTAACTTCTAAGAGGTGAGGGTTAACTTTGGCATTATATTCATTATGATAATGACTGCAAAGCCTCATAACCATTTTTATTTCCCTACTATTTTGTCGTTGATTATTTATTCTAATTAGCAAATTTTCTTAATTCCACTTTCTTGGCCAAGAATTAATTGAGGGCTTAGCTGAAATTGATTTTTTTTTGCCCATTTCTCTTGATTTTCCATGAGACATGTTAGTCAAAAACTAAACCATCATTCATTATTTCCCCTTTGGGAACTACCTTTAGGCATCTGTTTGTTCATAAATATCAAGTGGGGGGAGAGGGAATAGTAAGGAGAGTTGCTTCTCATCAGGAAATGATGATTGTAAGGAAAGTGTGTTTTTGACACATGTCTATTCCCCTCCTAAGGTTGGTTTCCCTTGACCCCCAAAAAGGAATGAGAGAAGCAAAAGTAGGGCAACACACATAGAATATAATAGCTTTTTGAAAATTATTCCAATCAATAACAAAAGAAAATGAGAAGAGATTCTATCACGAGATAACATAATTAATTAATGCATGTCCCAATTTCTTTCTAAAGATAAATTTCAACACTTTAATTTGCGAAACATGCATGATAGATAAAATAAACAAAATTCTCATGCTAAATTGGCTCCTTCAGATGTATTAAATGAACAATTTTTTTTGAGTCTTCTAAGACTTGATAAGCTCAAACTTATTATCATCAAGTCAACGAACGACCAATGTAATGTAGAAAGATTGCTTGTACTGTGTTAATTTTAAATATTCACATGAATTCATATATACTTGAAATAAACCTATATAGTGCACCTTAAAAAATGAATCTCTGCCAATATACACTTCTTTCAACCCAAAATATTTGTCAATAAATTGTGAAAACCCTAAATAACAATAGAGTTCAAACTTATTATTATCAAGTCTAAAGACAATGTAGAAGGCTTGTTTGAACCCTGTTCAATTTAAAGAATTTACACAAATGTATACAGTTGAAATAAATCTACATAACGCACCTAAAAAAGGAAATCTCTACTGATATACACTTCTTCCGATCCAAGATAATTGTCAATAAATTATTAAAATCTCGAATTACATTTATATATAAGTACAATGATTATAATTAACATTAAACAATTAAAAAAATAAAAATGATTTCTTATTGATAAAAAAAGAACCATTATTCAACATTTTCATATATGCAATATAAATATCATGATCAACAGAACAATTTAATGATCAACAGAACCAAGAATTTGATTACTTCTCTAAACAACAATCTGATTTTAAAAAAAGACCCATGAAATGCAGAAACAAATTCTTCACTCCAAAGAAAAAAAACAATGGCAGACAAATAAAACCCACTTCTCCTTTCAATTGCATTATGATAAAATCAAAAGAACTCTATTCTAAACTGGTGGAAAACATACCAGAGTTCTGATGCAGAGCTCCATTAAAACAATCCAGCAATAAAGTCGATGCAAAATACATTAGCATGGGCTTAATTGATAGACGTGATTGTAGCGACGTGGTTGAGCCCATGACCATGCAATTCAATGATTGGCCAAAATACAGTAGCGTGGGCTTAATTAAGAAAATGTGCTGCCACCTTTCAATTAACGTCGATTTCAGCAGAGATCGCATCTCTATAGTGTTGTCATCAATGGCGTTATTGGATGGAAGAAAGGAGAAGGTTTAAAATTTTATCAGCCTACTTCATTTTTATATCATGGTGGAATGTAAATGGTTGTAAAATTTTAGGAGTTTGTGTTGTAAAATTAGGTATCTTTTATAAAGAATGTCAAGTAGTCTCATATTATTGTAAGTTTTGTAGATCTGTATAGAGATTGTGTAGTATTGTAGACTATAAAATAATCTTTCTTTCTACATATTTTAATTTTATAAATTGACTTTAAATAGTTGTATTTAAATTTCTATTTATTAGATTGTAGTTTTTTGGTAATTCAAGGTTCTAGCATCTTACAATTTTTATCTTCAATCAGATTTCATATATTTATATCTTACTTTTAAAAAAATTTGGATGGGTTTATGTGTCTTTAAAGTTGCATACATTCAAGCTTCCTTTTTTTTGTCCAAAGGTTGTGGCATCTTACAATTTTTCTCTTCAATCGGATTTCATATATTTATATCTTATTTTTTTTTAAAAATGGATAGTTTTATGTGTATTTAAAGTTGCGTACATTCAAGCTTCCTTTATTTGTCCAAATATTCATCTTTTTGTAGACTCTAATCTCTATTTCATCTTCAATAGGGACATTTAGGCTAGAGCTATTTATAAAAGGGGGCTAAAATAGAAAGCGCCAAGCAATCATCACATAAATATCTATACTCTCCCTAGACATCTAAAGCTTACTTTTACCAACACATCACCAACCTCCATTGATACAACAAGCCACATCTCTACCTTAGGCAACACACTTGAAACCTACCATACATTCTTTTAAAGCCAACCTAAGAATATGACTTAGAAAGATGTTTAAATATGTTTCAAAAACTATGTTTTCCATTTTCAAGCATATGTATTTAGGTAGACCAACGAGAGATTATATATATATATATATATATATATATATATATATATATATATATATATATATATATATATATATATATATATATATATATATATATATATATATATATATATATCATACTTTGTCAAAACAAGTATAAAGATCTCTTTGCTAACTAGCGATGAAAAGAGAAACAAAGGTTTTTACTACTCTGCTAGGGTTCCTTGGCTTCTTGGCTTTGTTTCATATGTCATACTACAATTCTCACAGGAACCTTTTGGTATTTGTCTACATATATTGCAAGTCCTTTGTATTGGCTATGTTTGAGAGTGTTTCTTCTTCTCCTTTTAAGTGGCCTTGGCTTTTCATTTCTCCATAACTATTTTGGGTGGAGTTGAATGCTTGATATAATCATCCCATTACTTTTCCATCCAAATGACATAGGAAAATTTGTCCAAAGGTGTTTCACAAGGTAAGTCTCCTGACAAACCTCTAAATATTGTGCTTCCATTTTCACAATTTGAAGAAGCCTATAAATGGCTTAAAAATTTGATCCTATTGGGTTACTTTGTGGGAAGGTTCCCCCTTAAAAGTGTGCTTTATGACTGGGTTTCTAAAATCTTTGACTCTTAGCCACTGTGCAAAATCTTTCTAAGGCTTTTTTATTTATTTTTTTAACTTTATTTAATCTAATCATGCCCAAGATGTTCTCACTCATGGCTCATGGCTTGTTCATTTTTCCTTTCTCATTTCTAAATCATGGACCATTGAATTTTCTATCATTGATAAAAAGTCTCTTCACGTTTGAGTTTGGGTTGAATTCCTAGGTTTACCTATGCCTTTCCAGCACTTTTATTTCTAAGATAGTGGCCTCAGTGGGCAATGTCATTTATGTATCTAACACAATATATATTATTGAACTCACCTTAACTAATGAGTCTGTGTCAATAATTATTTTCAAAGGACATTAACGAAAGCGTGGAATATTCAAATTGGGGAGTCTTGCTACTCCCAAAAAATCCAATACATCAATCTTTAAAAAAAAATGGTATCTGTGCCAAGCATTTGACTA